>JANPWX010000058.1:878554-1179861 GCA_024734555.1 Trochalopteron elliotii
CACCTTGTCACCAGCCAAGAGCACTGACTGTCACATCCAGGCTTTCCTTGGACACGTCCAGGGCTTGGGAGTCCAAACCTCCCTGGGCAGCTCTTGTCAAGGCCTGGCCACCCTTCCCAGGAAGAAGAAATTAGTCCTGGTGTCCAACACAAGCCTCCCCTGGCACAGCTTGAGGCCATTTGCTCTTGTCCTGTCCCTGTTCCCTGTGAGTAGAGCCTGACCCCCACCTGGCTGCACCCTCCTGTCAGGGGGCACAGAAGGATTGTTCCTTTCTTGGAGGACAAAGACCTCCAAGGACCCTCTCCTCCTCTCTTTGCTTTCCAATACCAAATAAGAATCACCTTAAGGATGGCAAAGAAATCCCACGAGTATTTGGGATGGGGTGTTCACTCATTTCTTCTGTCTACAGGGACAACCATGTGTCTCCCTCCTCTGTTGCTCAATATCCAACAGCAGAGAGTCCCTAGGCCAGCGTTCCTCTCTGTGGGAGCACCAGGAGGGAAGTTTAAGAACCTCTGCAGCCCTAAGAGAAGGGAGGGCAGGAATTCTCCTTCTTTTCTTTCTTTTCTGCACCAAAGGAGAGTCCCACAGTGGGGAAAGGAGTTGCTCTGGCTGGAGCTGCCCTGCAGGGCTCCAGCCCCGAGAGGCTTGGGGGAAGTCAGGTGTGGTCCCATCTGCAGGTTGGCACTTCAAAGCTGTGCCAGGAGCGGGGAAATTTGAGAGAAAATAGATTATCCAGAGCCACACTTGATCTGTCTCCTCTCACTCACCAGACTAGAACTAGAAACAACAGCCTAGTGTGGCAAAAGCTGATAGGTTAAAAAATGTTTATAATGTATTGTAATTAAGAAATAGTTGGCTTCTGATTGTGATAGCATGAATTATAAGATCTGTGTTGTCTCACCCTTCACATGAGACTGAAAATAGAATAAAAGTTTTAAAAACACCTCTCAGTTGCCCCATCTCTAGGTGAAAAAAGAGCATAATCCAACAAGAACCCCCTTGCAGTAAGGCTGTGCAGCTGGGACAGCAAAGCCACCACAGCCCCACTCTGTATCTGAATCTTCCTGACTTAATCAAGGGGCATCCATTCAAACGTGTCTTTGATGCTAATTTAGCAACAAAAATCTTAGTTAATATTTGGTTGATTATACGTGTTTCAATATGGTTTATTAATCTCCAATAATCATTATAATCATTATAATAATCATTAACCCCAAAGCTCCCCTAAATGTATTATGAAACTACAAATAGACAAGAGCTCTTTCATACATGCATTGGAAGACCAGTGAAGTCACCTTAGGAATGTGATTGATGTGAAGGTTTATTTTAGTTCAGTCATTCTTTCAAGGTACTGAGAAGGCCTGACTTATTTCCAGGGTTGGCCTGAGATAAAAAGGAAGTCGGAGTATAGAGAGAACGCAGATCAAGCCAATATGGTTAACAGCTACGTTCTGCTTTATTTTAGCTAAGATGGCTACTTTTATACATTTCCATATAGTTTACATCCACAGCAGCTCTTTATTGGTATACAGCAGAGAAAAGAATGCAAACGCTTATTGTTGACCAAACTCTTTAGGCAGCTACTGGTGTTCAGACTACTTACTATACATGTTATCTATTAGAAACCTCTCTGTGCCTTGTTAACACCTTAAGGGGCAATTCTCACTGCACCAGAGACTTGGCAGCTGAATTTCCACCTGCGCCACTGAGGCCTTGCAGGCCCTCATCTGAGGCCCAGGCTAGGTGATTCACTCACAGTCCAAATATTCACTATCTTCAAAAACTCTGCTACACTGACTCCTTCGAAAACAGGCCTGAATATAACGAGCCTGGTACAAACTGCTGACCTGGAGACAAGTCACTTGGCATGTGATATTCTGGCTTTCATAATTTCTGATGTTATAATTTCACAACAGTAGCTTGGTGTCTTTCTAATAATCCTACTGCATGTATAATTTCTTAATGGGCTGCAGTGTTACAAACTACTTTGCTTCCTGGATTAGCACAGAAACTCTAGACTTGCTTAAAAGAGAATTTGGGAATAGCTGCTGAGATGCAAAGAAAATTGCTCAAGAGAAATTAAGTTAATGAAATTAAAGATCTTAATTCACATGGAATTTTTTGTTGCTTTTAAAGTTTTCTATTGGTCTTCAATGCTGTATTGACTTCTTTTTGTGTGTGCGTGTGTAGGACTGGTTCCATTTTCAGGGTAACCTTGTTTGATATTAATTAAATGTTTCAAAAGCTTTTATCTCTAGAAGGAATTATTTTTCAATTAGAAAAATAATTATTTCTGAGAACTAGGAAGAAAAAAGGAAATTAGCTGACAGGAAGTGGCAAGAACCTAAAAATCTCTATAAAAGTGATGAAATTTCTTGGCTCTTTATGACTTATAAGTAGTACTTTTCTCAAAGTCCACAGAGCCATGCCAAGTATGCAACCACAAATTTAGCAGATCAGCAGGCCAAAATTAAATAGCTATTTAATGAAAACATAAATTATTCAGTAGTATCTTGTTCCAAAGAGAGATTTTATTTCTGAAGGAAGAGGATCTTGTTTATTTGAAACTGTTACATTGTAAAAAAAAAAAAAGCAATATTTTTCTCTGCGTGATAGCCACATTCTTTTCTTAATTCAATTTTTTTTCCCTTCCTGAAAAAACACCAGTTAGCACATTGCTATGGAAACACAAAGAATGTATTTTTCTTAACAAAGTAATTTAAAAATCAATTTAATTAAAGCAGTCCAAAAGGATGGTTGCATATTAATTTGAGGAATAAGAATACAAGTTAGTCCAACATGCATCCATTTGACCATGATAATTACTCATTCATGCAGTCTACAAACAGGACAAGTCACAAGTTAAGTCCACTCAAGTCTCAGCTAAACAAAATTAAAGTAAGTATCATTGCTTCATTTTGCTACAGGTTTGCGGTGGACAGGGTGCCACAACTTAGTTTTCAACAGTGAATGTGAATTTGACTATATTTGACCATATTTTAAACTAAACTTAGATGCCCGTTGTATACACTCGTGACTAAAATAGATTCATTAATGGCATGTGTGCTACTTTAAGCTAATGGGGGCTTAACCCAAATTAAAATGAAAGCTTTATAAGAATACCTAGATAAGCCATGTAGAATGAGGGTAAGCTCAGTCCTCTGGTGTGTGCAATGTTCCCAATTCTAGTGGTACACAATTCACGGGGAAATGCTGCGCATAGTTCAGGCTTCAGAAGAGAGGAGTAGACCTCCATGAGCTTAATGGAGCCTGAAATAGATTTAGTGAGACAGCTCTTTAACTTGAGACTCAATGGTTCAATTGAAAAACACCATTTGGTTATAAAAGCAGGATTTGAAGACACTAGGTCTGACATTAACAGTTATTTTATTTGTTAATATGCAAATGTATTCTAAGTGTTCTGAGTGTCCCTGCAATGACATTTCTTTAATATATATTTTTAATACCTTTTTATTATAGTGATATATCAAAAAAAACCTAACTTGCATCTTTTGCCTTTTTGGAAGCTACACGTTAGTGTTGTAGGAAATGAGCATCACCTGAATCTATGAAATGAAGAGGAAGTTTCTTTTCAAAAGACCCAGAGTGATAAATACTTTTTGCTAGCTGAGATAACAAACTTTGAATCATGGAAGTGGGGATAACTAAAATGGGAAGTCAACCATCATCAATTTAATCAGAGGCGTTCCATGAATGAGTGACCATCGCTGATCATGGCTTGAAAATGTTGCTCTAGGTTTTTGTGGCAAGGTTTTAGTGACAGGAGGGCTGCAGAGGCGGTTTCTGTGGGAAGACACCAGAACTTCCCCCATGTCAGACAGAGCCAATGCCAATTGTCTGCAAGAGGGATCTACAAGTGGCCAAAGCAGAGCCCACTGGGGACGTGGGTGTGACAAAATATTTAAGAAGTGGTTTATAAGTGCTACACAAGAGCACTTGAGGAAGAGGAGTGAAAAATGTGAACAAGAACTGTGCAGACACCAAGGTCAGTGATGTAGGAGGGGCAGGAGGTGCTCCAGGTGTCAGAGCAGATTCCCCTGCAATCTGTGGTGAAGACGTGGTAAGACAGGCTGTCCCCCTGCAGTCCATGGAAGGCTATTTTGGAGCAGAGGTCCAACTGCAGCCCGTGGAGGATCTCATACTGGATAAGCTGGATGCCTGAAGGAGGATTCCAGTCTGAAGCTGGATTCCTCCATGGAGGGCTCATGCCAGAGCAGTCTCCTGGCAGGACCTGTGACCTTGTGGAGAGAGGAGTCCATGATGGAGAAAGTTTCCTGGCAAGACTTATGGCCCTGAGGGGAATTTATGGTGAGTAGCTTGTTCCTGAGGGACTGGACGTTGTGAAGGAGGCTTCCACTGCAGCAGTTTGTGAAGAATTGCAGCCTGTGGGAATGACCCATGTTGGGGAAGTTCATGAAGGACTGTATTCAGTGGGAGGGTCCCCATTCTGGAGCAGGATGAAGTGCAGAGACCACAGTATATTGACCCATGAGATTTTTGTCTTATTTTTCTCCTCCTGTCCTGTTGACAAGCAGGAATGATAGAGCAGATTGATGTGCACCTGGTATCTAGGCAAGATCAACCCATTACAAAAGTAATTGTCAATTTGCTATCCACAAAGGAGTTAGAATCCAGTTGTGACAGGATAAGTGTTCACACCAACCTTTAATAAAAAGGATCTTCAATGGTCTTTAAGTGATTAAAGTGAATTTGTCGTGCAGCCTCAGAATTGAATAAGGTCAATTAATTCTCGGTTGCAAAGACCATAACTAGAAAGTGTTTGCACAGGTAGTAAGAGAGGTATTCAGAAGGGCCATGTCCAGGGTGATGGGTCAGATGTGCCTTTTTGCCTCCCTGAACACTCTAAAGACATAGACATGCCTAAGAAGGTTTGTCTGAAAGTAGTTAATTTACCTCATTCTCATTTTCTCATTGACCGAGTCAATTTTTCATTATGTTTAATCAAATCAACAAGAACCCAGTAATTTATTTCTTAATTAATATGTCCTTACTTTTAATATTGATGAACATTCTATTTAGGAAATTCAGTCATTGATGTCTAAAAGAAACCTGTAATGACTACAGAAAATAACATCTTTTTTCCCACCCAGTAAATGCCTTGTAACATTTAGAACTTCGGTTATGCAGAATTTTATACTAAATAATCCTTACAGTCCATTTTGTTCATAAAAACTATGGAATAATAAATATTCCTGTCTGAACCTGGCCAAGTAACCTTGTAATATAATCTCATGCATTCTTTTTAGCAATCTTAACAATTTTTTTATCTTTTAAAATATGTTCTCATATGTGTCATCCAACTATTGCTTCATACATAGTCACTATAACCTTTATTTATGTTCCTGTGTATACATATATAGAGGGGGTTGTGTGTGTGTTTATTGATAAAAACATAATATATTGTAAAAAATGACAAGTGGAGAAGGAACTATCTGAACACAAAGAAAACTCACTTGTGAACCAAAACTAGCAGCTGAGCAGAGGGCTGGATTAAATGGGCTCCTTGTAAATGACTCCAGGTGCCATTTCACAGTCCCTCCTGCTCCACTTCCCTCTTCCACTCCTCAGAGGTTTTCCTTAGACAGTAAACTCTGAGTCCGTAGGCTCAAGCATTGTTTGGTGGACTTTCAGACATCCATCTCTGATCACATGGAAACAGTGAAATGTATGTGTTTGGCCCTGCAGCTCCCGACTTTGAAATGTCACTTAGATTTCAGGGGGTGGTATCTTGGAGAAAAGCAAGCAGATTTACTTCCAACAGGTTTGATAATGTGCCAGTAATATATTACTGTACTTGAATAGATACTAATAATGAGTAGTTTCCAGATTTGTCTTCAAAAAGAGGAATTTACATTTGCAGCAATTCATTCTGAATTTACCCTTTGTGCTCACAGTTGATCAAAACAATAAATCACCCTCCCTTTCCTGTGTTCCTCCTGCTGTCATCTCCAGCTTTTGTATGGAAACTGATGTCCTTGCATGATTGTGCAAACTAGTGTAAGAAATTCCTTAAGCTTAAATTTTCTTGTGGTGTGGCTGCATTTTCACTGCCTGGGGTCCCCAGATATGAAGATCATTATCAGCTACTGCCTCCAGTGCCCTCCCTGCCTCATGCATCTTTTTTTTCCATGGCAATATAACAGACATTAATAATTTATCACAAAGGAAATACCTCAGAAAAGTTCTTCCCAGTGGTAAGAGACAAATCCCTCAACTACAAATTCAGTGCTGTGTTTAGTATATCCCATACTCAAAATTTCTGAGTACATAACAGCTTGGTCTATCACCCTCATGACAGAGGATGGAGGAGTTCCCATTCTCACTCAGGCTGCAGGTCTGTAACAGGTCTCATTTATGCCATTAGCAACTTCAAACCTTCAGTTGTTTCCAGCCACGGCTCATTATTGTCCACTGTGCTGATGCAGTTACTGAGTACCAACTATATTTAGTTTGCTAGCTTTCATACAAAATGGGGCAGAAACATTAATCACAGCTCCAGAGTAATCAGCAGGTAAGTTTCCAGTCAAAGAAAAAAGACCTATCCTTTTACATCATTGTAAGTGGCTCATAATTTATGTCACGGGAGAAGTAATAGGAGCACCAGGCAGCAATTTCCTTCTAGTGGCCCATGCAAAGGGAAGACACATTATTTGTTTAGTGGTCTAGTGACAGGTGCTTGTGCCTCACTTCCCATCCCTTCCAAAAGCAACAAAACCAAAAAGGGAATGTGGAGAGCTAAAAAAACATGAGGCAGTATTTTTAGGTCATCAGTATTATTTTATGCTTTGTAATTTCTGGAATCAGCTCTATTAGATTATTCATTTATATTCTGGTTCACTATGCAAAAAACTATTTTCAATCCCTTTTTTTTTTTCTTCTTTTTTTGTTTTCTTTTTCCTTAACATTTTGGCTTTACTGCTGAAGCTGTCTGCCAAGGCAACTTTTAATATTTTTTAATTTATTTGTGAAGGTCAGGTTTGCAAGCACAAAGGTAAAATATTTTTTCCACATCAGCTCTCCACATCATTCTTGCAGATGCATGCATTGTTTTAGACTGCTCTTTCAAATCAGGTTTTCTAGATATTTTAATTTAATTCTATAGACCTAAAACTTGTTGGTAATTATCAGTAGCACCATTTTTTTTTCAGCATCACTATTACTTAAAAAAGGAATCCAGGAAGGGCTTTGCAAACTACTGCTTCCTTTTAAGCTCTTGGTTGTCAAAACAGTGGAACTAAAGAAAAAAAATACATGTTTAAATGGATGGAGATCTGTGTTAGGCAAACAAAGCAGATTATTTTAAACAGTATTCATTTTGCTTCCAGCATCCAGAAAAGACTTGTTACAATATTTGCGAAAGTTAAAAATTTGCATTTTTCTGAAGCAAATCAGATCCCCAGGTATCTTGAGTTCTGAATCTGAACAAATCCTTTCTCCTCTGGTAAAAAAAAAAAAAAAAAGCATCTTTAAATCCCTGCTCAGACAGAGAGTGATGTGAAGAAATATACGTCTTTTTCCTTGCTCATTTTGATCAGACATTTCTTCCTATTGACTGAAGTGCCATTTCTAATGAAAAGTTGGGTGCCTGACCAATCAAAGTTTTACAATGGAAAAATGTTCTCATAGTGAATTGCTCCTTAGTCATTATTCTTGCTTGTCATTTGTTTTGAGGGACAGATTCTCTGCCTTTTTCTACTTTCAGCCTTGGTGACAGGAAGACAAAAGTCTTCAGCTGTAATACATTTGCTTGTATGACCTCTGAGCAGCAGAATTTCTGTGACAACTGGCACTTATTCAGCCTTGGTGAAAAACCCAAGCCTGGAGAAGTGATATGGCTAGCTGGGAGGCACACCTCAATGCTCTCACACATGCACCTGCTCCAATGAATGCATAAATAGTCAGAGAGGTAATTTTCCTGACTTCTTCCCTAGTTCCCCCTTCATGCCACAGTTATGCTGAAATAGGAACTTTAGCCCTTGGGGTGTAATAGCATTGATTCATCTTTTTGAACTTGAGAGAGAGGGTCACTTCTCTACCTCATGCACAGCAAAATTTGCTGAAGGAGATGTCTGTGCATGTTTGTTTTAGCGTGGTATCAGCAATGTTGGAATGACGGTATTGGAGTTCTGCATTACTTTTGAATTCTCTAGCCTTTGTCAATAGATCAGCATTTCATTGTCTGACCTTTTTGTTTTCTCTTGTTTAGCCTCATTAACCTTTGAGGAATGAGGTGCATTGGACAATAGGCAATCAAAACACAGAAAATCTGAGAAGGTCAGTGTAATATTGTGTGTAGCAGGACTTCACATAAGAAAAAGGAATGTATTTCCTTTCCCTGCTGTCACACTGTTCTATTCAATATTTCTTGAGGGAGGTATCACAACAGGTGAGTTAAGTCTGTGCTGGTTCCTTCAGAAGCATTTCTCATCTCCTGAGTACATAGAGGTCTTCCCTGTGATATTTATTACAATATGTCTACTTTTCTGAATGATTTTTAAAGTGTAGCATTTGTGAAAAACATCCATTTGGCAGTAAGAAAAGGAGCTTCTCCAAAGCAGGGCTGTGCCACTTTAAATGAGTTAAACTGGAGCATTCAGTTCTGTCTCATTGGAACTTGGTTTTAAAAGTAAAAAAAACCCCATGTCGACAGAAATTTCTGTGCCAATTTAACTGTTTTATTATAAGACCCTTAATTATATTCACACAACTTTCTTACTAGGGTAGGGAGAGGACTTTTTCTGGTAGAAGACACAAGTGTCCTCTATTCCCTGCACCTTGCTGGGATTACACTCCATAGCTCACCTAGCAGAAGGGTGAGCTATGTGTGGACAGTTCCCCCTATAGGCCCCCTACAGACCAGGCAAAGGCTGGCTTGAGCAGGTTGGGGTTACTGGGGGGAGGCTGTGCTTGCGTTCCCCTCCACATGCAAGAGAAACAAAGGCAGAAATGCTCATCCAGCTGTCAGGGACATGCAGCTGAGAAGAGTAAAATCTTCACTGCATGTGTAGATCTGGAAAGGATACTTGTCCTGGGTTTAGGAAACAAATAAATGAGTGTAAAAAAGCCCTGATAATGTCGACATTCATAGCAGCTTGGACGAATGGATAGTGTATAAGTTATCACATTTAACTGGAAATATTGAACCATCTAACATTGTCCCTTTTGACTTATTCCTGGGCATGATTTGTGAGAATCTACACTATATCTCATTTTAATTGTATGTAGGGCAGGTGTAGTTCAGTGCCATTTAAGAAGTCTAGAAGCCAATTTGTCATAGTCTAAAGACAAGGAGCTACTAGAGAGGGTCCACCAAAGGGCTACCAAAATGATGAAGGGACTGGAGTATCTCTCTTATGAGGGAAAGCTGCGGAACCTGTGCCTGTTTAGCCTGGAGAAAAGACTGAGAGAGAACCTTATCAATGCATACAAATATCTGAAGGGCAGGTGTCAAGAGGATGGGAACAGACTCTTCTCACTGGTGCCCAGCAACAGAATAAGGGTCTATGCGCAAAAAATGACACACTGAATTTGTAGAAAAGCTTCTTCACTTTGAGGACATTGGAACAGACTGCCCAGAGACATTGGGGAGTCTCTTTTTCTGGAGCTATTCAAAACACATCTGTAAAGCTCTGCAAACTTTTCTAGGTGAACCTGCTTTAGCAAGGTGGCTGGGCTAGATGATTTCCAAAAATTCCCTCTAACCTCAACCATTCTATGACTCTGTAAAAGTATGAGTGATGAAGTAGACAGTGATTAGGACTGAATTTTGCAGAACTGTTTTAATAACAAAAAGCAGGAAAATTCTACTTCATTACTGATTTTTTTTTTCAGAAATAAAAAGAAAATAAAAAGGTTATGCTAATTTTAAAAGAGACATCTAGAAATCCTAAGGATTTTTTTATTGACATGTGTGTGTCCATGCACACATGAGTAGTCACAATCTTGGGTGAGAGCCAGCATTTTTCTGCTGTTTTAAAACACAGCAAAAGAAAAAGGAAGCATACTTTCACATGCAGGGAATAATGATTTTTTAAAATGTCTTTTAAGGTTTTTTTTGGTAACAAAGATCAAAAAAGTCTCAGCAAAAGCAAGGGTTGATTTTTTATTGTGATGTTTATATCATGTAAAGAGGAAACAGATTGATATTAATGTTACTTATACAGTATTTGTAAAAAGCTTGCAGTTTTAAAAAATGTAACTGTGCAGATGCAAAAAGCTGTACTGTTTGTACAGCAAACATATATATGTCAGTTTGGAAAGACAATCCATGATAGGGCTGCTCAGCTCTCTCAACTGAACATTTTCACTGACATCAGTGACATTGCTTCCAAGTACAGCATAAGCAGGATTTGGTTCTCTGAAGTTGTGCTCTGACTATTATACTATAGATTGCAGTGCTGTATGTTTGCCGCTGAGAGAAGTGTGTAGCAGGGTGAAATGTACTATAGGGATGTCAGTCAGAGCCTGAGAACTCAGTGGCATTACTCTTGTGCTTTGAGTTAAGCAAATGCTTTATGAGATCCAGAGTGGAAATTGTGAGTCTCAGGGTGAGACAACATCATTCTAACTGAAAGTCTTCCTTCCTTTCTTTCTTACCAAAAAAAAAAAAAAAAAAAAAAAAAAAAAAAATCACTACACCCTTAATCAGGAAATGAATAAAACCTAAGACACACCAAGAGCTTTTCAATGCAAAGCCAAGCATGGCTGAGCTTTATGAACCCAGAATTTGGATTTTTATAGAATATGTGATTTAGTACCACTGAGATTGAAACAGGTTGTCAGGCAAAAGATGAAGGAAGCATGAACTCCTAAGTCCTGTTCCTGCAGCAGCTCTGTCATAACCAGTGGCAGCATCTGTTCCAGCAGCACTAAAATAAGTATGTAAATAAGGAAGTAACCTAAGCAGATTTAGACAACTCTGCTCCAGGAAAGATGCAATGGTATAACTGTCTGGTAACAGAGAAAAAAAATAGTGGTTTTTTTCATAGATTCATTTTCTAGTTTCCTTTTTTTAAATATATATATAAAGCGTGTCTGAGAGACCTCTAAACCCTAGAAAAGGTCAAGACTGATTCGTCCAAACTGAAGGACCACAAGTGAGAGAGGAACCAAAACAATTTTAATTACACTTAGACTTTACTGGATAGATAAGATTTGAGTAGTAAGGTGAATACTTGTGTCTCACTTTATAGTTCCTCTCTTCCCACTGTAGTTTTTACCCAGTGATGGTGTCCTGTGGCTTCACTCACAAGACATTTCTGCTCCCTGTGTGACCATTCTGGACTTCAGTAATTTGCCAGTTTGAATCTCTCACAATCTAAATCGTGTCTGATCAGGAGCTGCTGTGCCTGTGGCAGCCCCCACCAGAACAGCAGGACTGTGACCATCTCTGTGACTGGCCTGGGCTGCACAGAAGATGGGCTCCAGTCCCCTTAGCTCTCCTAGTAAGCTTATGCCTTGAACAGTTCATGACAGTCTGATTTTCACACTTGCATGAAGACCACACTTTCCTGAAATGCATTCCTGTAAGCATTACACTTTAAGATTTGAGAGCTAGCACTGGGGGAAGGAGATAGTGGCCAATTCTTTCAGCCTCAGACAGGAATACAAATTCTTTGTTTTCTCAGTAAAAAAGGCAGCAATAATAAAATCATCCTATCGAGAAGCTGATTTCCTTTTTAGAAAAGGAAAATTTTGTCATTTTTAAGGCAAGATGGACATTCAACCAGCTGAACCAATGCCTTTCATTACAAAGATTTGTTCATTTCACCTGGCTTGAGGCCACTAATTAAAGAAAGAAAATTTTCTTTGGCTCCTAAAAATCACTGGGTATAATAGAAGAGGATAAAAAGCTCCCTTGAAAGGACTCTGTCTCTACTCTAACTCCCTGTTAGGTAAAGAGAATGTCTCTGATGTGAATTAAATCAGATTTGTCATAAATAAAATAGTAAATGATGCAAAATGAATGATAACAGGATGCTCTATATTGAACTATGGAGGTATTTAAAGTTACAAAATAATGTGTATTTTGCTAGGCTAGTCTAAAGAAAAAAATATGGCAACTGGCTTATTTTGTGCTATTTTCTACATAATATAAACTCTTTACTTTAAGAATTTAGAGAAAATGTTTCAGGTCTACTGATAGTCTATTACTCAGTGAGGAACATTATTCAAATACATTGAACATTTATGTACATTTCTCTGCCTCCTGAGGGTACTATAACTCTTGAGCAATGGGTGATTATAGTGCTTCCTGAACAGACAGGGCAAACATGACTTTGTACAGCTTTCTGAAAGTTTAGAATTTAGGAAAAAAAAGGTAGGTCTAGAAATTCTTTTTGCTTCCATCTTTAGATATTGTTAATGCACGTTTAGTTCCCTTTAATTTCCAGGTCAGATGAATTTGAGATTTTTCTTTCATTTATAACCATAACTTTCCATTCCATGCTGTTCAGGTGTGATCTTTTTCAACACTGAAACACAATGGCTCATAGCACACAGCCAAGAGGCAATATAAGAGCATGGTTAGGAACAAGGCAAGGTTGAGGAAGTAGCTCCCAAATGTAATGTCCCAGCTCCCAGCAACCTACAGCTCAGAGATTAATCTAGATCTCATTACATTGTGTTTAGTAGTCCTTGATGTATTTCTGCTCAATTAAGGTGTCTGGTTGCTACTGAAACCAAGTAAACTTTTAGCATTCTCAGCATCTTGAGACAATAAATTGCACAGTTTACCTCTAATTTCTGTGTAAAAAGCATTCTATTTTTTTTTTATTTGCCACTTGCATTTGATAACTTCTGATTTTGTATTATGAGAAATGACAAATTGCTCTTCCTTATTTCCCTTTATTCATGTTCTTATAAAGTTTTATTACATTTCCTTGCAGGCAATTATTTTCCAAGCTTCAGAGTATAAATCTATTGAGTTGTATTTTCAGCATGCACTATTTTATACTTGTCTTGTCTTTCTTTGCAGCTATTCTAGTTCTACTTAGGTGTTTTAGTGATTTTTAGTGACAGAAATGGAATGCCCATTTCAAATGTCATGTGGATTTATTCCATAGTATAGGGATATTTTTTGCTATAGTCAATTCTCCTTTCCTAAAAAATATTAACATCATTCATTGCTTTTCTGGAAGTATCCCATTTAACATATTGTAAGGAATATTAGCTAGTTCAGAATGCATCAGTGGGTATGCATCTAGTCAGTGTTGATTTTCCTATGTGCATTACCTTATCTTTATCAGTAATTTACTTCTCAGTTCATTGTTCAATGACTTACCTCCAGCATGTCCTTTCTTGGCCATTTTCTTTAGGCTGTTGTACTTACTAGCTTGAATTTATAATCATTATAAGATATTGCTATCTTCCTTCTTCTCCTTCTCCAAATTTGTGTACGCTTGCCATAGTATACCATTTATATGTATTTTGAAAAGTATTAGATTCAACTAAGCTTCCTCTGGCATGAAAATGACTCACCTTTTGAACTTATTCTGCTTCCTATTTTGCAGCTAAGAATTGACAAGACAGCTTTCTTTCCTATCTTATGACACTATTATTCTATATTCTTTTATTGACAGGAATTTCATGAAAAAAAACCCCACAGAAAACCACAAGTAAATGATATATTAACTAAATAACTCTGGTCTATAAACTTATTTTGGTTAATTCTAGGGGCTCTACTGATACGTGGTCATGAGCGCTATCTACAGAATTTACATTGGGTGCTCCTCAAAATTCCCATTTTTTTAAGGTACCTACTGATCCATTTTCTTCTTTGGTCACAATTAGCAGGCAGACTAATATAAGATATTGTGGTGGACATCTGCTACACACTGCCTGAGCAGAAAGAAGAAAAAGATGTGGCCTTTCCAGACAACTAGAAGAAACCTTGTGTTTGCAGAATTTTATCCTTGTGGGAGGATTTACAATTTGCCATTTAGGATTACTGCAGATATAAAGGTCAGAAACAGCTTTGGCTGGAGTGATGGTGGAGTTCAGGGTGTTGAGAGCAGAGTACAAGGCAAAAAGCAGGATCACCTTAACCTCTGGAGAGCATTCTTTTGCTTGCGCACAGATTTTCTAGGAAGTATCCTGTAGGATATATCCCTGGAGAGGAGTGCAGGAGAACTGCCTGATTTTCAAAGATCAGCTCTTCCAGGTTCAAGATTGACCCACAGCAATGTGGGTCAATGTGCAGGAAGTCAGACAAAGGCAGCAGAATGTCTAAATTCTGACTAAAGTCAGAGGGAAAAAGGAAGCATGCAAGACTTAGAAGCAAGCACAGGTGTCCTGGGAAGAGTGTAGAGATGCTGTCTGAGCAGACAGGAATCGGGTTAGGGAGGGCATGAAGGACAACAAGAAAAGCTCCTGCAGGTATTTTATCTGCAAGAGAAAGACTAGGGATAATGTTGGCTTCCTGTTGAATGATTCAGGGGACCTGGTGACAAAGGACACAGAAAAGGCTCACCTCCTTCACTTCTGTCTTTAATAATAAGGCTTTCAGGAATTCCGGGCCCCTACAATTACTGTGAAAGTTCAGAGACAGAAAGTTTTATCCTTGGTGGAGAATTATCAGGTTAGAGGCTTTTAAAACTAACTGGACTTGTTACAGCCTTTGGGAACCTGTTTAGATACACCCCCAAGTTCTGAGGGAATTGGTTGATGTCATTTTGAGGCCACTATTGAAAATTTTTGACAGGTCACAGTGACAGGGGAAGTTTTCTGAGAACTGGAATAAAGCACTCTCAGAAAGTTTGTTGATGACTGAAAATTGGAATGGGTGGTTGATACATCAGAGTGTTACACCACTATTTAAAGGGACATTTACAGGCCGGAGAAACAGGAAAAACAAACAGGAAAAGAGGAAACTTGTGAAGCTTATCAAATGGAAATGCCTCCTCCCTGCATCTGGGGAGGTGCATGTAACCCCATGTACCAGTACAGGCTGGGGCCAACCATCTGGAAAACGACTTTGCAGGAAGTGCCTAGGAATGCAGGTGGACAAGGAGTAAAGCACGAGTCAGCAAGGTATCCTTACGGCAAAGACAGCCCCCAGTTTCCTGGGCTGTGTTAGGCTGTATTAGAGCCCAGGTCAAAGGAAGTGATCCCTCTGCTCTCCTCAGCCCTAATGAGTCACATCTGGAGTGCTCTGTCCACTGCTGGGCTCCCCAGGGCAAGCAAGTCTTGGACACATTGGAATTCACATGTAAAAGAGTAAAACTGTTTTACTGTGAGGCTGTTTGAACAAGGAACAGGTTGCCCAGAGGGGTGTGGAGTCTCTCATCCTTGGAGACATTCAAAGTTTGACTGGATATGTCTGTAAGCAACTGACTTCTCTTTTCTGGCTTTGAGCAGGGGTTTGATTACCTTAAGACAATCTCCAGAGATTTTCTCCAACCTCACTGATTCTGCATTTCCATGTTTTTGTGATTGTTACAGCTTTTACCAGTTTTCCCAGTGCAGATGTCAGAGACAGTTGTCAATATTTTACCTTCAGAGCTTTCAAAGATTTTTTTGCTAGGTTCTATTCACCTGGTATTAGTAAAACTTAAAGGAATTTAGTTTAACAGCAGAGTTTATAATCTTGAGATTTTATTTGCCTTTTGTTCAGAATTTTTCTGACATTAACATCTGTCATTTCATTTTACGTTTTTTTTTTCTAAAGCCTCTTCCTCTAACACTTTTATCAGAGTAAGATTCTTCAGTCTATTCCAAGTAAAGTTTCAGTCATCACAACTTTTCTAGTATTTCTACAGTGATTACAGGTATAAAAGATTTGGAAACATCTTTTCTTTAAGAACTTCTTTTACACATTCATTTTATGGCTCCTTGGTCTATTAATCTCTTATTTTGGAATACTTACTAAACAGTTATTATTATAATTCCTTATGTAATCAGCTCTTATGTGTTCAATTAAGTAGTACAGTCCATAGACTCCCTGGTGTTTCAAAGGATAAACCAGCTGTGCATCATATTTATTGATGCCTGGAATAAAATACTCTTTTAGGGATATCAAAAAAGTTGTACTATTTTTTTCCTTCTCTCTGGTGTTCAGAATTTACAGGTAATGACTTTGACCCCATCAGGACCTTTTTCAGGTAATAGATAACCAGAAGGATGTGTATGACTGAAGAAAACTGTGTGGGGTCAAGAAGTTCAATTTCCAGCAGATCTTTAGGGGATAAAGCTAAAGATTTTGAGGGACATTTCTAGACACAAGTGAAGTGATATTGAATTTTAATGAATACAGCTGCATCTGTAGAATAGTCCCTGTGTTAGCTTATAACTATGAATTATGGTCTAAGTAATATTTGTACTATCTTCTTTAGGTCATTAGGACTTCTTTGTGCACATTATTATTTTTTGTAGCTGTTCAATGTCACTTTATCAGAGTTCTCATTCTCTAAAAAATGCCCTTTCTGTTTGTATTTTATATATGTTTTTGTGGATATATTTGTTTGCATTGCTGGATTTATATTTCTATATTGATAGGCATTATTTATTGTAACCATTATGATATGCATACATCAAAATTCAATATTTCATCAAATATGAAATTCTTTTGAATTGAATTTTGAGATTTTAAAATTTTTATTTCCCCTTCAATGTAGTGACCACTAAAGGAGTAGGAAAACATGAGGTAGTAAAAAATAGCACATTTTTAGTTAGTATTGAATTAAACTGTAAAAGCAACTGTTGCAAAAATGTCCTGAAAAGAGACATTTTTAGCACTTAAAATTAATTTCTGTGAGACCGAAATGAAGATGCAGTCTATAAGAAGCATAGTTGCAGATGAGACATACTAACAACATCAGTATTTCTTTGAATAATATTTGCCAGAAATTCACTTGTTCATAAACACTGGTGTAATTTTTTTTTCATAATTTCAAAGATGGGATGTTAATTCCAGTTAGATATTATATTATTTAAATGACCACACTTCAACTTGCCTGGTTTCATGTGGAATATAGATAATATACTTTGTGAATTCAGACTGATTGCTTGTATTGCTGTCCATAAGATAAATCTGCCATTGTGAAAATGTTTATCTCTAAGACCAAGAAAATTTTTTTTCTCCACACTGCTGCCAATTTTGCCACAGAAGAGTTTATGGATCAATACCCAGATGTAGCTCCACCTCTTCATCAGACAGCAAGAAATTTGAAGCTGGGTAAAGCAGCATATTATCTGAAGGAAATAGGTCAATTTCACATTATGCTACATTGTTTATAGAGAATTTTCACCAAAATAATACTTTGTGTTAAAATCTCAAATCCCAATATTTTATTCCTAGGAATGAATATGACCCTTGAAATAAGGAAGTGTTCAGAAGACAGCTGATTTTTCCTGTGGGAAATTATTTCCATGAAACATGGCTCTTAAATGGACAGACCTTTACAGGTTACAATCACTACACTGAATCCCAAAGGAAAGAGAACAGAGGTAAATTCAGAGGTGAAGAACAACTGAAATATATTCACGACAATGTATTACACTATGAAGTGTGTATTATGAAGGTTTTCTTTCTCTTTACTTTGGGATTTTGGACCCCTACATAAAACAGGCTTGAGATCACCACTGCTCTCATTCAACACACACTGCAGCTCAAATCTGGGTTGATTTGAATAGGTTTATCCACAGTGGTCTTATCCATTACCCAGTAAAAGGTGTTAGAATTAAATAATCCAATAAAAAGAGAAGTGCTCCAGCTGAGCAGAAGTGAAAAGGGCTATACAAATTTTCTGATATACCTGAAATTCTGGAATTATGTAAAACAAAAAAATTAGCAGAGATGATTTGTCACTTTATCATTGACTGGAAATCACTGATTGTTGCATATTTTTTGAGGATGTAGAGAGTGTATTTTCTGCTTGTCAAGCAGGCTGTTCTCAGAACAGAATTTAGCCTATAATAAACCAGCTTTTTATTTCCCCACTTCAATCAAAGTTGAGTTTGTTTTTACACAGAAACTGCTGTTTAAATTAATTATGAATGCTTAAAAAAATCCAGACTGAATTTTGCCAATGGTTAGTTAGTTCTTCGTATGAAAAATTAGTCTTTCTAATGAGGTCAGCTTTGGTCACAGTGATTTGTTAGAAGCAACAGACCGTATTCCACTTCGTCAAAACTTTATTATGTTCCAGTTCCTAAAAGTGCCAAGAAAAAATAACATTGTAATCTAAGATGTCAAGGAAATAATGTATCCAAACAGTTTATGTGCTTAAAGCTTTAGTGAGGTGGTGTGGTGCTGTGCTGTATCTTCTTTTTTATTACACCTGGCAATGCATTGGATGAAACTTTTGCTGCAGGAATAATCCACAGTTAAGAACATAGTCATAGTGTCTTTATCAGAGGTATTGAAAGTTATCTTATAATTGAGAATTTCTTTAGATTCTTGGGGCTGTGTGGCATCTGCCTCCTTCATGACTGTTCAGAGTTGAGGAAGGATAGAGGTCTTGGAAAGAGCTTGCCATGTCATTGCAGGGTCTATGCAATACAAGAGGGCATGTGCCCTGCACAGCTCGTACCCCTGAGTGTGCTCAGGACCCTGCAGGGTTTTGGCTCTGCTTTCTGCTGACATCAGCCATCAGCCTTTCACCCTTGCAGTTTCAGCAAGTCGCTGTTTCATGACTGAACTCTGCTTATGTCCCCTTGGCATGTCAGTGCTCTGTTTAGGTCTGTTGCTCAGGTATTGCAATGATGATCTCTAGGAGGGTAAAAATGCCTCAAAAGTGGCACACTGTGTTCCCATGTGCAAACTAGGAGATACAGGAAAACAGAAACCTATCTGTGCCCTACATCCTGAATTCTTTGAGTGCATTATTATACCTGAGTCCTGCCTTTCTGTTTCAAAGGAGGCTCTAAGGTGATCATTAATGTTCCCTTGGTATAACCTTATCATTCTGATGAAATTCCATCTCAGGTAATTGCGTTCTGCCTTCCCAAATTCCCTGTGCCATTTCAGCTGGATATGAGATTCTTCCCTCTCTATCTGTTCCTAGCTGTTGTGAGCAATTGCTGTCTAGAGGCAATGCTGCAGTGGGTGAGCAATCTGCTTACATGGTCTCTCCTTTATTTATTTCCTGAGGGAATGTTGATTCTTTATTTAATATTTTTAAAATACTTCAAGAAAAATTGTAGTCAGTATTGCCAAAACATCGGTCTTTTTTTGCTGTTTCAATGAGTTTGATACTTTGATAAAAGGTGTATAAAATAATATAACGTTTTAAATAAGATGTCTACTATGTATGGTAATTTTATGAGGCTTGTAACTCAGATGTAAATCAGTCCTATTTCTTCTATTTCCTGGTAGTAGAAGACTTGCCTTGCTCCATGAGGCAGAAATAGGGGATGATGAAGTGAATATACATGATAGCAGGAAGGAAGAGGAAATGAGGGTTGTACATAAAGCAAGAAAACTAAATTAATAAAATATCCATTCCCTTTCTGAGATGTGCTGTGAAACATGTAGTTACATGACAGAATGATGATTTTGCTGCTACTATGCCCTCATGACTATATTGATTAACTTTTTCAACCAAAATAAAGATGTTTTCTTTGGATTCAAAATAGAATTTGCTTTACTGGAATGCTAATCAAATACAATATCAAGAGAACAATTTATTTCTGGCTGAGTTGTGAACTACCTTGGGGTTTGACAAAGGACAGTAAAAATCTTTGGACATGTCCCACATGACAACATAACTTCTTTATTGAGAGCAATTTCATTAATAATATCATTAAATATAAGAAGGGGAATTTGGCTCCATGTGTTGAACTAGTACACGTAATTCCTTGCTACAGTTCTATGTAGAATGATCTTTGCTATAATTATCCCCACTTAGGCTAAAGTGAGAAATCTGCTGAATTCAAATCTTGACATATAATTCTCTCTATTCGTGTTGTGCTTGTTTCTGCAGCTACTGAAATAACCTTGGCAGCTATAGAGCAATGGGAAGCTTAATTAGTGCTTTGTGTACTGTCACCTACAACTGGAAAGCATTGTCAGTGTCAGGAATGGTAACCCATATCACATCCCCTGAAAATTTATGCCTGAAGTGGGTTACTAGATCACAGTAGATCATCCAGTCAGACCTTTTTTATATTACATATGGTATTGCATTTTATCCAAAAATTAGAAGGAATCAAAAACTGATCTGCAGGGTCTGTGACTGTTTTGGAGAAATCCTATCCAGTGGTTAATTGCCCTAAATACGAAATAAAATTCTTATTCTTTGTTTCACTTGTTTTGGCTGCAGTTGTCAGCTTCTTTCTATAACCTAAGTGGCCCCTTAATGTCTTTCTTTTAACTTAGCTGCTACGTACTTAATTTCATAGACCTTTATTTTTATTATTTGAAAAACTTTGCAGTTTAAAAAAATATTCTAAACCACCAGATATAGTTGAAACATTTTAATGGGAAAATATTAATTTTTGTAAAACTAAAACTTTCTAAAAATCCATTTCCGAATCTAATATATCAAACCTTACAGAAAAATATAGACTTCTGACTTGAGCTTCCAATACAGTCTGTTGTGTGCATACCAACCGAGAAGTTGTTTTGCTGTTTTTTATTTTATTTTCTCTTTTGTGTGAGATTTGTGCTGAAATTTCATTTTATGAACTTGTCATTTTTTTATTTTCATCTAATTCTATTTTTAAAATACTGATATTTTAGCTGAAAAAGACTTTTTTCTTCCTAGGTAGGCTATTTTCAGAATATTCCAGTCTTGATCTTATTGAACACAAGTAAAATAATCTTAGTTCTCTTTTTCCTAGTTGTTGTTTTCGCAAGTAACAATTGTAATAATGTATTATTTTTACCTCATGGTGGCTCCTTGGGACCCGACTGTTTATAGCTCCCACGCAATTTCTGTAGTTCTTTTTTCCTCAGTGAGGTCTGCATTCCTTGTTTCTTCCTGTAAATGTTTACATTTAGCTGTATTGAATCAAGATTTTGAAAACTAATCTTTAACCAATAAATCTATTTTATTTTTCATGTCATTTTATGAGCAGGACCTTTATATTCTGATCTGAAAATACTATTCTGAGTAGTTGAATACAATTAAATCTAGATGTTATTAGAAAAATTATGAGTCTCAAAGACACTCCTTTCAAGCTTGGCTAATAAGCCAAATTGCAATCTTCTCATTATGCACTAGAACAGCTAATTCAAATGCCTTTATTAGTCCTTTAGTCTTATACTACAGTAAGAACACTTAAACAAATTTGCCATTTCATCCAATGGATAAGTCGGTTTTGCCTGACAAGATCAATTTCCTGTAAGACATTTACAAATTAAATAGTTTGATTCCTGTAACAGGTTTTCCAAGAGCTTTTCTTGCTTGAAATAAGTGGTTATTCCTGTCATCCTCTTTGTCTTTTGTGACTTTGGCACAACACTCTAGCAATATTTTAGCATTTCCTTGGAGTTCCAGATTTATTTGAAGGAACATGGAAACACCAGAGACTGTTCACTAGTTTTAAAATTTGACCATCACTACTCAGTGTTGATTAACAGCTTGTTTAGCTATAATTGTGAAGTCTTCCACATTTGTCAACTTGTGCATTATCCTGCATCTTCCCAAAAGTAAAACAGAAATATTGATTGAACACCTCAGTCTGCATGATAGTTGTTGCTGTTATTACTATCATTAGCATTTCCATCTGATAATAATAAAAGATTTATCTTTTCAATATGCTGAAAACACTTGGGGATTCGTGTTTTGTTTTGCCAACAATTGGTTTTTCCTAATGTACTTATTATCCTTTCCTACTTCTGTATACCTCATAACTTCTAATTTACTTTGATTTCCCTTATCTCTTTTCCTCACTATTTTGTTATTGATACGTGTTTGTTATCTGAAGAAAACATCTAGGATAAATTTCTGAGACTTTCACTATTTCTTGAAGAAATGGCATCAGAAACGGCTGGTGAAGAGTTACAGGGAGATAATTTGGGAAGCATTGCTGTTAGAACTTCATTTCATTACAAAAAATTAAGGACACATTTCTGTCTAGATCTCATTTTATGAAGAATTTTTTCAAATTTGTCCCTTGATGGAAGTGGTGAATTTTCCAGTCTGCACAGAGCTGGGAGAGAGGCACTCAGTTTCTCTTCTGCCATCTTGTGCCAGACTCCCAGGGGAGAGGTCTGTAAACACTGTCTTTCCGCCACCAAAAATTGTCTGTGCCCTTGAAAGAGAGGAGGAAGAACTGGAGAAAATGGCCAGCATGGCTGACAATTTCTGTAGCCAGTGATGCAAAATGCCTTATGTAATTAATCTTGTTCCAGTCACCTTTACCTGCTCAGGCCCTCTATTTGCAGTGAGATAAGAGATAAGGTTTAATTCCTGAAGCTGTAGTGGAGTGCTTTTTCATCACTGTATCCTGCCTGATAAAGAAGACAGCATGTGAATATGCAAGGGAATGACTTTAAAGTCGATTTCCATAATAAGGTATTTAAATAAAATTTTGCTTGGAGAATATCTGCACCAATCTAATCGAAACTGCTAAAAGAAGTTTATTCTCTAATGTGACTGCTGTGACTGTTATTTTCCCTAACCTACCAGTTTCAATTAGTTACTTGGTTTGTTCCATTTGGTGTAAGACAAATAACAGTAAGTAACAAGTAACAAGTAACAAATGTTATACTTACATTGTACAGATTAAAACAATGAAATTTAGTAATGTTGTTGCCATCTACATTATTGATCTTGTTCCTACCAGACCAGTTCAAATCCTGAGAGTTTGAAGTTCACAGCAGTGGGAGGCAGAAATGCCTATCATTCCATTGCTTGGGCATCCACCTTCAGTAAGCCATCACTACTAAAGTTACACCTCTGTCTCAAGCATGGGACATCAGCCAAACTTCGTAAAGATATAAAGGCACAAGCCTGTTTTTCACTGGAATTTTTTTTTTTATGGTTTAATTAAAAAATGTTTTGTTCTCCAGAAATATGAGGCATTAAAGCAGGTATGTTGCAAACAGTTTTTAGTTTAGTCTATAGGCTTTGATAAAGACTTCCATAATCTCTTCTTCTCATTTGTTTAAAGGCTAAACCACCCAAGCATTTGCTAAATATTTTACATCAAAACCTGCCAGTGGAATATATAGCTAAGGATTTCAGTTTGTCTCTTATTCTTTACATCTGCAACATTTTGTAACATCTTGGATTGATTTCTAGTTCCATAATGCAGTGTATTTCAAATAAGGCTTTTCCTGAATTGTTTTGGAAAGTATTATTTGCTAATCATGATAACATAAATAATGCCATCACAGTAGTGCACCTTGGTATTAAAAATTGAAGACAAGGAATGTCAATTCAAAGAGCATGTGTATTATCGCTCTCATGCGATGTAATTCGATCTACTGAAAAGAATTATATCCTGCTCTAAAATGTAATCAAGAATGGTGCAATTCAGTCAGGCAATGCTCTCCTCAGGCTGATTCCATCTATAATATTTTACCACTTATAAAAAAAAAAAATCCTTCCAAAGTGTTACTAATTGCTGTACACTTTGAGCCCTTTTGGAAGCCATATAAGAGAGTGTCAGGCAAAAATTACTTAGCCTTCATTTGTCATGATAATTAAGTGGTAGAACATTGCTTTAAATTTGACTCATCTTAGGTGCACATTGTATAACGATTATATATCCTGATAGGCATTATTCTTCATGCAATCAAGTTGCTATTCAACTGATTATTTGATTGAAAAATATGAAGATATATCTTCATAATGATATTATCTGATGAAATCAAATGAAATCAAATAGTTTTAGGTGAAGCATTGAAGGAATGAAAATCAAGCAGTAATTTATTTTTGTAAAAACAGTGGGTTTAGTTTATGGGAAATATTTTACAGAAAGTGTCTGTGTCTTGATGAACATGGGCTTGCAAGTGATCTGAGGATATTTAAGTTTTAGAATTATTCCATGTACTGAAAACAAATATCCACCTTTTTTATGGGTATTTCATTGTGAATAGTGAGGATAAAAATATTTTGACTCAATGCTGCAATTAATTGTGGAAGAAGCTCTTGTTAGGCAAAAATTTATTATTCTTAGTCCCTTATTTTTATAGAGACAAGTCTTTTTACTGTTGTCTGATCATCATTTATGTTAACTGACATTTGGTTTTGGTATTTTTTTTTAAAACTTGAATTTTTCATAAGGAACCATGTCAATGGATTCATTAACAGTTAATTACAAGCATTTAAACAAACCAAACCCCTTTTACCTACTTGAAATTCACCTGTGTCTTATACCAGAAAATTCTCTGATATTAGTGTTTTTCTGATTTACTTTGTCTAAGTGAAAATAAAGAAATAGAAAAGGGGTATGGATCTCAGCTTATTTCCCAGACATTACACAGTTTTGTTTTTAATATCTAACAAATTCAAAGTCGAAGTTTATGACTGGATAGTCACGTTTTGCACACTTCCTGTGTGTGTTGGTTGCATGTATTGCATACATAATATGAAAAGATATGATTATATCCTGTATAGTCACCAAAAATAGTGTACATGCATATGTCTAAGTGGGAATAGTTAAGTACAGATCCATATACAAATATATATGTACAGACACTTATACCTCTGCTTTGTAGGACAGGACTGATCACTTTGACTTTCATTGGGAGGTCAGGCAAACACCTTGGCATGGCAACAAATGTGTGAAAATGAAAACCAAGAAATCCAAACACAATTCATGCTTTAACTTTACATTCAATTATGCCATTTCATTTAATCTGCTCTAGTGAAATCATCATCCTTATAAAAACAAGTTTTTACACCACTATGTATAAGGACATGGACTGTTCTGAATAGCACCAAGATGTTACTACCACCACCCTAAAGGAAGCAATTCTTTCTAAATAAAAAGCTGTTCTGTCATTCCTTGGCTGACCATACACAATTTGAAAAACATCTTGGAATGAATATATTGCTGGAGGGAATAAGAACCATTAAATAATTAAAATACGTATTAGGAAAGCATCTCTGTGTTTTATGTTCATATAAAGTGCAAGGGTCAGACTAAAGAGTGTTTAGATTTTGAAAAAGTGACAGCATGCTGACACTTGGATGCTCCTGGGTTTTCACTTATACTGTAATAAATTACCTTCCGCATTAAAAAGAAATCTTTAGAACTGCCATACCTGTAAATTCACTGTAGGCAGTAAAATCAAATCATTTATCTTCCCACGTAGACAAAAAATCCAATTGGACCAATTGGACCAATCAGACTGTGGTGCCACATTAAAAATGCTGCAATTTCCCCCTGGATCATCACAAGTGTGTATACATTTAGGATGCCAGGAAGCAACAAGGAGATATTAAATGGCAACCATTGGAAGTACACCACCTACACTGAAATTACAAGGTATATTTTGACTTTATGTTTATTTTATCTTCTCATTATCACTGTGGGCTGCCCTTATTTAAAATGATTCTTTCTCCTGTTTTTCTTTTCTTGGGTGGATAAATAAGTCTATTATAAGGTATGCAAGGAGGATTCTTAAGGTAGTCTGTGCTCGTCCTCTAAGGTACCACCTTGTTTTCCCCCTGGGAAAAAAAAAATCTCTGAAAGAATTATGAAATGGCATTTGCCTTTTCCACATGCATAACTGGATTGATTTCTAACCTTAGGTCTTTGAAAATTAACTGTAAAATACACATTGTTTTCTGAAATTGGAACTACATTATGAAATACAAGCATGTAAGTATTAATAGCGGAAAATCAGTATATGCTTACTAGTTTTCATGTATTTATAGAGTTCAGGAAAGTTAGACTGATTTCTTTGGACAGTATTCTGTATACTCAGTGTTTGGATTTACATTACATATGTAAGCATCACAATATGCAATATTGTATTTTTCAGTTTTATCTTCCAGTAATGCGATTTTTAACCAAGCAGCTTTCCCTTATCATGTGCCTAGAAATCTTGGAAATTCTTCACTTTCAATTCTCCACTTTCACCCTGGAAAATGGAATGAAAAGTGACCCTTTGCCCTGCTGACATCCAGTCCCCTGTGATTTCAGACAACCATGCACCACACCATCTTTCTTCAGTGGATTAAAAGTGAAATTTTAGCCTCAGTTTGTTTTTCAAAACTCCATTCTTCAGTAGGTTAGAGATTTAGACATGGATACTTCCTGTCTGATTGTTTTTCTCCCAACACCCTTTTATTTAAAGTAAGTCCTTTTGATGTGTTTACAATTCTGTCTGATTGCCTTGGTTTGTTTCTTAAGATCATTTTAGCCTCTTTTTGTATAGTAATCTCTCGCTGTCTTCTCTTCTCTGAGTCTAAGTAGCTTATATCTATTGCTGTAATTAATTTTTTCTCATGAATGAAGGACTAGTGCTCTGCGAATATTTGTTGTGCATTGTCACTAAAGCTTTGGATGATGGGGTTATACTGCCTTTGCTCTGTTCATTACAAAGCTTCTTGTGTGGCTACATGACATTGTCAGCTGTTATCTGATGAGACTGTCTCCTGTCGTCTCCACTAAACTTGTATTTTAGACACCAGTGATACTCCTATGACCCTGTGCTTTGCACAGTCATTTTAGCATATCCTAATGCACCTTGTTATTTTCTGGAATGAGAAGTTAAAAATGCATTTTGCTAGGACATTAGCCTAGGTGTTAACACATGTCAGTCCTTCTTCCAGGGTGTTTATGCATTTCAGCTGTACCTTCCACTGTCCTTTTGAAGCGTGTGGTATCTGTTAAGCCCTGCAGAGAGCCATATGAGATGACATTCCCATTGCATTTCCAGTCAATAAGACTTGTCAAAGACCATGACTGGGATTGTGGACTGTAATCAACTAATCAGGTTGTTTTGTGCTGCCAGCTCTAAGGTACTTCTGAGGGACTACTCAGAAACAGGAAACATTAATATTGGTGAATAAAGCACATAGTGGTTTTAGGGGTCTCCAGAAACAGGTAGTGAATGACCTCTGTTTTAAGGGTTTCAGATTTCAAACTATGTGCCTCTATTATGCTTAATTTTCACTGTAGATATTTTGATATAGTCTGTTTTGGATTTCAGCCTTACAATTCTATGTCTCAGTTCTTGATTCTCAAGAGACTGAAGACCCTCCTGTACATTAAAAAAGTGGTTATGGAGATAAATTAATTTCTGGCTAGGTAATATTTAAAAATGATAAAAGATGTAGAAAACCCTTTAGAGTCAAAAGAAAACAGGAAGCATTTTCTTGTTCCTCTCCCTGTTGTTTCTGAACTTTAAGTCTGTGAGGCATTTTCCCAGCGCTGTGTTTGGATCTCTATTTCCCATCTACTTTAGGCAAACTGAGGATAATTTTGATTTGTGTTTAATGGCTCATTGCTTACTAATCTGAATACTCATCTGACATTTTATTTTTAATGGTAACTTGGCACAGTTACAAAGAAGTTAGGGAAGAGTAAAGGGTCTATTTGGGCCCCACTCCTAGTACAAGTAGGAGGTAAATGCTTCATGTGTTTTTCAGTATGCCTGAAAACACACCATCAGGTTTTTTCTCAACAACTGGTGAGATTCTTTCCTCATGACAAGTTAAGAAATTGCTTTGTAATGCAGTAAGAATGTTACCTCTTGATATTCAATCTCAAACATCAGCACAGACCCCTCTTCAATGAAAATTATGTAATCATGAAATAAAGTCAGTATTTTAATGCTGTGCTGATACACAGCAATACACAGAATCTGCACAATACTGAGACCTGTTGCTCTATGTAGTGCTTTACACACTTCAAGAGCCAATCACAGCCATGTCAGTGTTGTTTGGTATATCTCTAAGAATATAATTTGGCTATCATTTAGCATGTGATATTACTATTATTAAATATGCAGATATATTAATAATTCACTGCATCATTTAGCTGGATGTTTAAAAAAGACTTTATGAATCTATTATTTAAATGAGATAAAGGATTATGTGGTTCTTTATGCAGAAAATACATCTCATCTCTCTTACTTTATTATCTCATTTGGTTTTAGATGAAGGATGTCAGATTGCATAATGAGGGAACGAGATCTCATTTTCACCAAGGCTGCTCAAATTTAATGCAAGAGTTTCAAGCTCCACTGTTCTTCTAAGTAATAAGACTCTATATGTCATACTTTTTCGCTTGTGAAATGTGGAGTAGCACATTGTGAAGCTTCTATTTCCAAGGTGCTCAACTGCCTGTGACATTATTAATTGAAAAGACTACAGTAAATAATGGCTTCCTGGGTTATAGTTTCTTCTTCTTTTTAATATGCATGGGATTGTTTCTTCAGAGATTTTGGGAGAGAGCAAACTGTGTGGTCAAAGAATATCTAGCAATGATGCATCAGTGATATTCTCCTACATGCAGTATGTGCTATTCTATTACTTTCTAAAAACCTAACTTCAGGTTAGGATGGATTCCAGAGGTGAAGCAGAGTCCAAACAATTTTTAATGTATTACTTGATTTAAATCTTCTGTACACCACCTGTCTCTGGTGATCCTCTTCCATTAGAATTGTCATTCTTGGGTTCTTTGGGCTTTTTCTTGGAGCACCTAACTGTTTTTGTTGGCAAGAATGTGTGACTTGCTTTGAAATGCTCAGACTGTGCCTGATGATTCATAAACCAATAATGGCTAGGTTCATTTGGGTGTTTAAGTCTAATGAAATGATTGAAATTATTTAAGTCTAATGAACCATAAGCCATCAGCCAAAATCTGGAATAGTGCCAAGACAGAGGTTCTGATTTTCTTGCTTTACTTGCTGGGTCAGGGCTGACAAGGTCAAACCTCACATGCACAGCTAAGTGAAAATTAAAATAGTGCTGTTTACAATAATTTCTGGTGACATGTTTAAGAATTTTAAACTGCCCTAGGAACATGAAGCCAGATATTTAAAGACTATTCAGCCACAATTCATGGAATTTTAATTGGTACAACAGTCACAGTGGGTCATAGATGTAGAAAAATGATTTCTGAAATGCAAGATCAGTAGAGCAGCATATATTTAACACTTACAGGAAAGTCAGTCTTTCATATTTATTCCTTCCCCCAATCTGAGGGTGAAGAAAAGCCAGTTAGTGTTTCCACAGGCATCATGGAATTTTGGGGACCCTCAGGAAGCAGATAATATGCAGAACTCTAGTGCTGTTCATGACCAATGTGAGAGCAGAATTGCTGGCAGGCTGAGTTTACAGGCTAAATAGAGGTTCATCATGAAATTATAATTTGTTGCTAAACAGAGGAATTGTCTGGGTTTGGTCCAAGAAATCAACAGAAATTATTCCTTAATTTTTCATTGTGATATAGGGTGCTGTGAATATTCAGGTGACTGACCATACACAATTAAGCATGAAATTCCTGAGTTAATTTATTTTGCCAATTGCAGAAAATATTTCATTTCTTATCTTTGAGAAGGTTTGAGAGCTTTTCACACTTATTCTCTCAATTTATCATTTTGACTTTTGCATTGGCATTTTTACATGTTTTAAGGCCAAGATACCAAGCAACAACAACTTGTCCTGACTAGGGTACTAGTCATTTTGTAAACAAACTTCAGTCACTGGCCTCCTGTTCAGGAAAGTGAGTCCAAGATCTAGAGTCAAATCTCCAGAGAAAATTGTAATAAAATACGTAAAAAATTAGTACTAGGCTTTAAATCTGAATTTTCTAAAATTAGGAAACAAATTACTAGTTCAGATGGCAATCAAACGAGATATAAATAATCTAAAAACATATCATCAGAGCACATCATATTTATTGGACTATTCTGCCTACAATAGATCTCCAGATGGTTCCTATACTTATATTTAACATCTAACTTAAATGTCAGATAGAAACTTCAAAATAACCTGGTGAAATCACTCAAGGCAAAATCTGGCTATTTGATGCATACAGCATTTGTCATTCCAATATGGGCCTTTATTGCTACTGTTGTATTCCCTTCAAATATTAGATTTTTAATGGCATGTAAAGAAATTTCAGTAAATATTGAAGACTAATTATTTTATGAGTGGTTTTTTTTGAATGGGGAATTATTTTCTTAATGAGTATGGGATAGAAACATGAGTGATTTTACTCTCATGGAGGTAACATGATGCATAGTCCAGAATTATCTGATCCAACCTTTCTGCAGCTGTCTGTTCAATGCTTTGTGCACATTCCTGAGATAGAGCAAAACGAAGTCTGAAGATACTAGCTTGACATTTTGGTATACATACATAAATAAAATGATCATTATAAGACAGAAATACCAATATGAATAACTGGAGAATAGAGTTTTGATTTACACCTAATAGTTTAATTGGCATTGATACTGCTAATGAAATTCTAGATTTTCTTATCAAACCCTTGACTTAGAGCTATCTTTGAACCCAGAGATTTGCAATGCTGTATACACTCTATTATTTCATTAGCAAGGATGACCCCGGGTACCCCTTGTGTTCCTGGCCACAAGGGCACTGCTGGCTCATGGACAGCTTTTGTTTTCTACCAGGATCCCCAGGCTCTTCTCCTCAGAGCTGGTTTTCAGCAGGTCAACCCCCAACCTGTGCTGGTGCCTGGGGTTATTCTTCCCCAGGTGCAGGACCCTGCCCTTGCCTTTGCTGAATTTCCGACAGTTCCTCTCTGCCCATCCCTCCAGCCCTCTGAAGGTCCCTCTGAAGGGCTGCACAGCACCCTGGGGCATTGGCCACCCCTCCCAGCTTTGTGTCATCAGTGAGGTGCTGAGGAGGCCTCTGCCCCTTCATCCAAGTAAGTGATGAACAACTTAAACAATCCTGATCCCAGTATGGGACCATGGGGGACACCTCCAGTGAGAGGCCTCCAACTGTATCTTTGTGCAAAAGACCCTGAGGCAGGTATTTTGTTATTCCTAGTTTTAGATTCTGGCTATCTCCATAAAACGCATATAAATAGGATTCATACAGAGGATTGAGGTAAAACTTGATTAGTATTAGTTTAATGTTTTATTTATACTGTTGATCTAAACAAGCCTACTCTTTATGTAAGCAGCATATGCACAAGATGAGATTCCAGTAGTGTTTAGATTTCCAGGATAAAAAACTGTGCCCCTGCAGCATGATAATATCCAGACTTTTCTCCTTAAGCTTTCCTGAAGTATACTTGTACATTCATTGAAAGAGGACATAGGGGATACAAGGCAGCTATGAAAAGGACTGAACTGAAATGTCTTTGACCATTACCAAAAACTATGAAAATAGAAAATTGGAATAGAACACATGCAGTGTACACAATCATAAGTCAGTAGTAAGTCTCTACTGAAGTAATATGGTGCAAGAATCTTTTTAAGACCCTCTTTATTTCCTTACAATTGTCTGTTTATATTTTATTTTCTTAATCCTTTTTCCAACTGGTCTACATTCTAAGCATTATCAACACTGCTTAGAATTTCACACCATTTATTTAAGTAGGAATTTGACATCTATTTCCACAGGCTAAAGGTAGGCATTCAAATGTCTTTTAAAATTCAAGGTGATCAGGCTGGATGAAATTAAATCCAGATAGGTTTGGATTATTTCCTGCTGCCATTTCTTGAGAAGGTTTGACCAGAACACATGAAGCCATCTGTCACAGAAAGAGAATAAACCCATCTTTTGAGCGCTTACATATTGAGTGCTTTGAGTTCATATTTCAACCATAAAGCAAAACTATATTTTGTATAAATAGCATTATTCCTTCTTTGTTTCAAGCTTTTATGTCCATGTAATTTTAAAATTTTCTGTATGAGCTTCCTACTTTCTTTCCCATCATCAAATTGACCAAGCTGTTTCTCTATCTACTTAACCCCACACTCAATAGAAAAGTTCTTCAAATTTAAGGCAATTCAGTTTCTCTAACTCTCTCTCTTTCTTGCTCTGTCTTTGCTACTTTTCTCTAGTAAATGAATAATGTAATACCACAATATCAGTATTCATGCACATCCTCATCATTTAGTGATGACAGTAAATCAAAGCTGAAAACACATCTGTTTACAGAGAAATTTCCATATTTCATACACTGTATGCAAATTCTATGCAACTTTTGTTATTTCCTTGAAGGCAGAATGTTCATTCTTCTGACACAGCTAATTACTTCTGTATCCAAGTTTGACTTGCTGATGAGATATATTTATGGTTTTCAATACTGCATTAGGAGTCTTCTCCAAGCCATGCAGTTCATGAACTTAACATAGTGAATTCAAGCTACGGGTGATGACTTCATCTTTAAAGATCCCATCATTTTGAGCATAGTAAGTTAACACAAAAGGAAAAGAGCGCTACTGTAAGTAGAATGACAATAGTAAAAATTAAACAAAAGTATCTAATCTATATTTCATTGTATCTTAGTTAAATTATTGTAAGTGCTTTGACTTGTGCTTTTTAACTAATCATTTCTACATGCATGCAAGAAGAAAATATTCTTTCATCAGATATTTAAATGCAAACCTACTTTCTAACATTGAATTGAACAACAAAGATTAATGCCAGTAGTTTTCTTTCTTAATAAAAGGAATTTTCATTTCTTCATAGTTTAATTGAATAGAGTTCCACTGCATTTAAAAAAAAATTATATGTATGTAACATATGGTGACTATTTGAAATTCATTCTGTGCCTTATCATTATGTACCTTTGAAGAATGTATGCACACGCCAACCTATGACCTAAGAAACACACAGTTTTATCAGGACACTTCTATGGCAAGAAGTTTTCTCTTTCACAGATTTTACTGATATTCTGATATCACAGAAAGAAATCCTAATTGAGCACCTGACAAAGATATATTGACGAAAAGATCTGCATTTCCAACAATATTGGCTATCTACCAAAGTATAGCAATAAAAGCAGCAATCAGCTCCCCAGAAGAACTTTAATGGTTTTAATGTCATATAATATTTGCATGCTGTGGACTATTGGGAAATGCTTCCATAATTGACTGTTTTAGAGACAAAGGCAGCAAATACAATTTTAATTGGAAAAGTGCGTCAGTTCAAAAAAGAATTCCGGCAAACCTTCTAATAATTTCTGGCTGCTTGAGTCAAACAATACTATCAAGGCCATCTGCAGTATTGCTCTAATGATTGTAATTATGTTAATAGTTTAGCAAGTGCATGACTTGATATTAGTGGCTCCTTCCTTCAGCATTGCAAATTTTACAAATCTATTTACTTAGTGGGGTGGAAGTAGAACAGAATTTTAGTTCCCTATAAAGAAGTGGAAAAATACATTCTTCTATACTGTATTTCCTGAATAAATATGCACATTTTTTTTAAGGCCAGTGCCAAGTTTGTCATATTATGTAACAAAGTAGTAAATCTAATTTATTAATTAATGAATTTTCAAGTAAGTGACGAGCAGCAGAAGAATGATTGTCATTCCTTCAAAATTGTGATGGCATTTGTCATCAAGATTTGTCTTGCTATACTGTCTGTCTTTCCCTCATTGTAAATCAGGCTATTTTATCTCCCCCTTTTATGCATATTAGAATTTCTGGAGGAAAATTCATAGCTGGAGTATGTACATCTATTAGAGAAGCTTCTCTTTAGAAGCTGATGTATTTGAGGACATGGTATTGTTTTGACTGTAGGTTTTATGTTTATACATTAACGTTTATGGTCTAATATTTATGGTTACGGAAGGTCTAAATTGTGATTTGTCAGCATAATTAGATATCCATCCATTAAAAGAATCACCTCATTCAATTGTCGTTATTCTTTTTTTGAACCAGGTTCTTTGCCCATAATTTTCTCATTGCTATTATAAAGCATAAGGCTGCAACAGTGCATCAGAATAAAATTCCCTTTGGGCACATGTGCTCCTGTACTTCTGACAATGAAGGCATCAAGTGAATGTGAGCTGACTTGGCATACACTTGATAGCAGTAAAATCACTAACCAAGGAGTATGAACATTTTGAATTAACTATTGAATGAATGAACTGAATGAGCTATTCCTCTTCATGTCTTTCAGAAAATGTAACCATTTTCAGAAACAAAATCCATATCCATTGCTGTATCTTTGCTTTTCCTCAGTAATCTTGCAGGGGACAAAGTCATTCTTTCAAACAAAGCACCAAGAAACTAACAGCCACTTTTTCTTGCTGTGTTCCTCCTGAATCAAGCACGTGTTGATTCTTGGTAAAAAAATCATATGCCAATGCTACAAAAAATATCCATATAACTGACAGTCTATCTCATCTCATACCCCACTCCCACAACTGTTTCCACCATTTTTCTATTTCATTAAAGAAAACAATATATGAAGTTAAAAGCCCCTGAAAAAATAAAGAAAATAGTATCCTACATACAACATATTTGACAAAAGGTAGTTATAAAAATTAAGATATAATTGAGGATTTTTTTGACAGAAGCAGATGTCTAGGTAAAATGTCAGTTTGAATAACTAAAAGAGGCAAAATAATTTCTGCAATTCAAAGTATAGCACTTTGTTACTAAAAATTTAAGGAGATGAATCAAGAGTTTATTTTATTTTAAAAATAATTTTATACCTGCCAAAATCTGAATAATAATAATGTACTCAGGAAACCCTTAAAAATCTGAAATCACCTGCATTATATCTACAGTCACCTAGTTATGTATATTATGCCTGAAATTGAGACAATTACATAAGCCATACTTAAGGCAATTAAGCTCTACCACCACCACTGCTAGTCAAAGCAAGTGGGCAAAGCCATAAAAAGCCAGTTACCTTTTCCACTTGGATGAATATTATGAGTTTTAAGTGTCGAGTTAAACTTGGTCACACTCTGGATGCAACAGCTCTTCATTACAGTAAATTAAACATTAGCTATTTCATGTTTCCAGCTAAACCAAAAAGCATCAAATAAAGTGCTGGTACTTGGCACTACCCAAAGCTCAGACAAAATAAATTACATATACACCAACATGGCTGTCCCTCGCTTGATGGATGACCCCATTTGGAGTAGTGCATACAGCTCTGGGGTCTCCAGGATAAGAAGGGTGTGGATGTGTTACAGCAAGTCCAGAGGAACAGCACAAAGATAATCAGAGATGGAACAGCTCTTCTGTGGAAAGGGGTTGAGAGAGCTGAGATCCAGCTGGAGGGGAGACCCTAGAGCAGTCTGACTCTACCTAAAGTGGGCCTGGAAGGGAGTTTACATGAAAACCTGTAGTGATAGGACAAAAGATCCTTTCCAAACCAAACATTCTATAATTGTATGAATGTTTTCCTATCTGAGTGAAAAACTGTGGATATGACAGTGAAAATCAAAACCAAAGGAACAAATATATTGGGAATAAACTGGGAACCTAGAACTGTGAGAAACTGGTAGAAAGGTTTTAAATGAAATCTTGGATGAAGCACTATTACATGGGGTGCTAACAAACTTTCCTTCTGTACTTGACTTGTGGTGTATCCAGAGAATAAAGTTTCTTGTTTTTTTAGAAATATTAAAAAATGGATCAAAAATTATGGTTAGTGATAACATTTTAGTGGCATTATTTGGGTCTCATAAAGCAACTCATCAGACTTTATTTGATTCACCTTATAAATTTTATTTGAAAGATCTAGTATTAAGAAGCAAAAGATAAATTAAAAAACAAAACAAAACAACCCCAAAAACAAAAAAACCCCAACCAAGCAACAAACAAACAAACAAACAAAAAAACCCCACACCAAAACCAAACAAAAAAACCCCAAAAAACAAGCCCCAAAATACCCTAGACACATGAATTTGGGCTACCTAATCCATAATGATTTTATAATATTTCAAGAAACACTTTTCTCTGACAACATTTTCATTTTTGCCTTCGAATTTTTATCTGTGTTCTAGGTTCATTTGATATTTTCTTGGGTAGAAAATCTGAGGATGGTTGTAATGGGATAGTAATTATTGGTATGATAAAAGTGAAGTTTGGACAAACTTAAGGAGTATTAACTATCTTCATTGATCTGACAAAAATCTCATTTATCTTAAACATGTCAATCTGAAAATATTATCAGTTGTTGTAACAAAAAGTTTTGTAGAGTGGTGGGAGATTTCAGGCTCACGTTTCTGCCATAGTTACACAGTCATTGCATTGGCATATAAGAAAAAAATAATTGTGACAGATAGTCAAAGAAAAAGGAATGGTGTAATTTAAATAAACTTAGATGAAAATATTGGCATAGGATGCTTGATAGAAAAAGATGAACAAAGCTATCCCAGTTAAGTATTGTTCTAAGGAAGTATGGGTTGATATTCCCTATAGCAAAAGCAGGTTTAGTCTTTGTAACCAGGATCAGCATTGTACTCTAACTTAACGAGGCAGTCAAGCATAGGAATACACTGAAATATTATACTCGTGAATAGGCCTTGTGACTTCTGAAGGTCTTGATTCAAAGATTTTAAAATTGTTGATAAAATTTCCTTTGGCTGCATGGGCTTTAAAGTCTAAGTATTGACTGAGGACATAGAGGATGCTACCAGCATTCTGCCACAAGTATTTACTCTGCCTTTTCTCTTCCTCTTAAAAAACCCTTAAATTTTATATAAAGATAAAATTGAATATGTTCTTATCATCAGATCAACCAGGCTTTAATTTCTTTCTTCCTGTTTATACATTCACTCAATTTCTCAGTAAAATACAGCAAGTTATTTGATATTTAAAACAAATACATCTTTTATATCTGCAGATTAATGATGCTGGGAGAAATTATTATAATAATATTGCATGTGTGATTTTGACAATGAAATATGTGATTTTTTAGTACTTCTGGCAAGGAAATGGATTTAATATTCCTAAATGCTTAGAATGGTTAAGAAATGAAATGCAAATGTGTTTCTCTAGTAAGCCAGTACATTTCCATCTAAACTGAAGTGAAAAAAGCCAGTATAGTGGGATCTCTTCAGATTCACACAATACGTAATATGAAAAATAGCATTCCCAGCACATTTGTTCTTTCTTTTCCAGCTCATTTACTTTTCATTTATAAGCCTATTTGGAGCTTCTATTACACAGTGAATAATTTTCCAATTTATGGCACAGTCACTCATATTTTACTTACTGTCAGTAATTAAAATAACACTTCTTTTGTCTTTAAAGTTAATTTTTATTGTCATAATTAAGGTTATGTCTTAATCCTGCTTAATTTTATGGGAATTTTAGTTCTGTGAATGGGATAGGAATTTGTTCAGCCTTCTTGGTGTTACACTGGGACAGAAATGGAAGACCTTCATTTACTTAAAAATTGATAGAAAGATTCTTTAACTGTGTGTATGTCATCCAATTATTCTGTTTTGTTCTGAAAGCCTATCCATGTGGTAGACTTGTTCCACTGGCTGCCTTAACTTTGAATAAAGTTTGCATTCAGGAGCAAATCTAGGAATCCAAGAGATGCCAGTGTTACTCCATGTGAGTGTGCATGGACACGATTGCTGGTAAACAGCTGTTCCACCACCCTCATGTTGGCCGAATCTTGCAACCTGGTCATAACTTTTATGTACTTTCATATATTGGGTATTCATGTTGTTAGCCCTGTTTATATTTAAAGTGGTATAGGAGCTGTTGCTATGAGTTACATAGTTCTTTTTTCAGGTTTTCCATTGTATTCTCTTTTCTTCTTCGGTGTTCTGGCACCAGACCTGGACAAAAACGTGGAGTAAGTTTAAGCTTTAAGGTGGCTGCTTGCCTGTGTAAAGGTGAAAATCTTGGAGGCTCCCTTCATGTCCAGTGTATAAAAAGGAATATTGCATTTCCTCTGCCACTGTTTTTCATACAAATTTAAGGAAACAAGAATAAAGGATTAATTTTTTTCTAGAAGAGGCAACTGTACCACAGTCCTCTGGGTTTTTCTACCTCCCATCCCCAGTGGGATTTAAGTTAAGCATATTCCAGCTCAAGAAAAGTCCCAATTATTTTTTTTAAAGTGAACCAAATCAAAGATCAACCAGCGTTGTGGTGCTAGGAAACTCTTTGGATAAAGGCCTATTTCTCTCATTTTGGAGATGTGTATACTTCTGTGGGGGTGACAGATTTGTTTTCATTTTGCTGCACAGTGCTTTCATTTTTTTAAGCACTTTTATCTGTGAGTGACTGTGCGAGGCATGTAACAGTATTACTTAAAATTTCAGAAAGCAATTCTGCTAACAAATTAAATTAATTGCAGATTGTTGCACTGAGAATTCTGACATTGTGCCCTTTAATGGCAGAACTGCTACCAGGGATGTGTTGCCTAAGTAACCAGTTTTAATTTTCTTGTTTGGAAACTTGTATGGAACTTAGATGCAGCAACCCTGACCCAATCCATGTCATACATTCTGGCACATTTTTGATCTGTTTTTTATTTTGTTTCATGTGATTATGTTCTAAGGCTGACTTTCCAGCCTTAGCATTACTTTTGTGAATTTCCAGTTTTAGCTTAATTTTCTGTTGCACTCTGATTTTTAAAATTCTTTCTCCCTTTATTCTTTAAATCATTTCTACTCTTGTATCACTGAGTCTCTTCCAGAAATATGGCCACTTGTCATAAGAAATACATTGTCATTTGTTCTTAATTAAATAAAAAAGTCATTACTCAAATGGGCATTAACAATGTCTTTCCAAGACTCTTAAAGATGCATCTAAACATTAACAAATCCCATCTTTATGATAGCATCAGGAGAACAGAATTTAAGACAAAAGCAAACTGTTCTGGTCATCCGGTCTGACTGTCCACAACAATTTAAACCAGCAGTTTTCCATCCTTTTGTATATAGGAGTATTAAAAATCGCAGTTTCTTAAAAGTCATAAGTTAGAAGTCAGAAACAGTTTCCAGCCTCCTTTTCCTAACCAACAGAGGGTATTTGCTCTCAAAAAACTCTGTATCTATAAAGCCCTGGGAAAACAGTTCGATCAAACAAAACTGAATACAGAATAGAACTCTGAACTGGGGCATGGTTGATGTTACCAGCAGGTTTTGACCTTGTTTTATTCTCAAGAATTTCAGAGGAAATTTATTTCTACAGCTATTGATTACACTGTCAGAGGGTAATTTATTACCAGAAAGAAAGAAAGTGGAAAGTTTTCACTTAAATTCCCATCTTCAAAACCTCCTAAGAGTTCATATGTTGGAATGGAAGATATCATACTGTATTTGATGCAAACCACCAGTTTTTACCTTCCTTGAAGATGAATAGTTTTTTGCTAATTGTTTTCTATTGTGATAGAACTTATCATTTCTAAATAAAGTTTGAGCTATTAGCTGAAAACCTAAAGTCTTTTCTACCTAGGCTTTTGCTCCATGGTGGTACCTCGTTTCTGTCACTTGCCTGAACATCTCTGGGACAAACACCAACCATTGCCATGATCTCTCTGAGTTTTCTTTAGAAAAAACTTACTTTTGCCACCATGATGTCACAGGCAAAAAGACAATGAGAAAAAATTAATTTATGCTTGTCATAACTGTTCTTTTCCACTGTAATAACGTTTAGAGCACACATTTCACACGCTATGCTGGATGGAAGATGTCAGAACCCAGGACCTGTGGATACAGTGTTGTAGGCAGAGGGTGGCTTCTTTGTCTGCCTCCAAACTGTCTTTCTTGGTTTTGGTAGGTATTATTCCCCCAGCATGGCTTGGTTTTCCTCTGATCACAGACAGTGTAGTTATTTTGTCAGTAACCCATTTTCTAGAAGGTTTGAGTGCAAGGAACAGTGTAACAAATTTCTGTCAATATTCTGTCAGTACTCTGTCAATACACGCATCCAGCCAACTGCAGGACCTGCCTGTAGTAAGATAGTCATTCTCTTTTCCTGCTGATTATTCTGCTTTAGGTTTTGAGTTGACCTCTGATTTAGAGATATTTATTCAAAACTTCTTGGTGTTTCAATTAGAAAGTCTCTAATTTTTCATGAGTCCTTGGTTGATGTAATTACATATTTTCCATCAAGGCATGCTGCAGGTATGCACTGGTAGATTTGTACTACAAACTTTTACTCTGTCTGCTTTCTTGGTACACATCTTCAGCCATTGCTGTGAACATTTCTTTTGTGCCACCAGGGCTAGAATTCATTAGTATCTGTCAGGTGCTGTTTGCTTGTCTCCCATGGAAAGAGTCAGTTATGTCAAAGCTGTCCATGGTTTATGTCACAGAAATTACTATAGCAAGAACTGGCACCTTGCTGGCAGCAGCTTCAGCAGAAGAACAAAGGAATTGAGGAGCAATAAATTCTGAAGTGCATTGACAAAAATCTAAAGGAGCTCTGACATTTTAAATCTCTTGAGAATCTGTTCCAGGGACATTGCTAACTTCTGGTTCACAGGTGTGAAATGGCAGTAGGTAAGATGAATGCTCACCATTGTACTTGGTATATTCTGTTTAGTTGGACAGGTGATGACACTTTTCCTAACTTCGTTAGCAGAAAACTTCTGCAATTAAAACTTAATTGTAAGGTAGTCTTCTCTAGGTACATATGTTCAGAGCATTCTGAATTTGCTAGTAATTTCATCTCAAATTTTGGGTTTCTCTTTCTATGATCTAGTCAGAATATTTTACTTAAAATGAATTGCCATTAATAATTGTTTCTCCTAATATTACTAGAATACTGAAGACAGACTCAAGTGTATGGCCTGTACTTAGAAGATATCCAGAAAATAATTAACCTCTTGTTATAAAGTAATTTCTATCTGCTTGGGAAATATTACACTGGAATTCTACCTCTTCAACAACTGTAAATTTACCTGATATTAAGTTATGCAACTATTCTTTGATAAGTTACTTAATTTCTATATAATGCATGCTAAAAATGTAATTTTGTTGTAGTAATGAATGTCCAGTCATTATTTATTGTCTTGAGAATTTTCTTTCCAAAATAGAATAGTAATAGGCAGTGAATCAATTAATATCCATTTACCAATCTTTGAAGATTAACTCTTTTGGGTAGAGCTCTGACTACCTGTGATTACTGTTTGGTTTCTGGGTTTTTGTCCTATGAAGGTTGTGCTCAAATTGCTTCAATATGATCTGAAGTCTTCAGATACCCTTGGTTGCAGTCAGTGAGGCTTTTGACCCTAGAAGGACAAGCAGAGGGCTCATTAATCAGTAGGTTTTTATTGGGAATAGGAACATCTGAGTCTCAGTGATAGGTACTGCATCTTGAAGGTTTTGAAACTGTAGATTTGAAATTATGCACCCCTGGTGGAAAGCACCACTCACTTTTTACTGGAAGGGCTCACAGAATAGGTCCAGACGACATATATGGAAGTGGTCAAGGATTAAAAAGTCAAAATATTAAATTGTTTTCCATTCTTTTTCATAACCCAATGTATAAGATATTTGATATATAGTCACAGGCTGTAGCCTTCATGTCAATTTGACAGCGTAGATCTCAGGGCTTATCAGGGCTTGTCTTGCTCTGTTTGAGCTTGTTTAAACAATTTTATAGTGGCCAATTCACTGTCGCCCCATTGAGCATAACTTGTGTGATAATTGCTCTGCAGCAAATATCTGAAAAATGTATGCATTCCCGGAACAAACAACAGCCATTTATTTCAGCTGAGGATGAGGGAGGCATTGGATAACTCTCATACTTCACTTGGGAACCAAGGAGGAGGAAGAAAGCTCTTGCAAGAAAGTGCTAAATTGGACCCAAAAGAATCCTAGAGCAAAGATGAGGACTTTGTGAATTATGCCCCTAAAAGAGCATAGTTGCCCATCTGGTGAAGACTTCAGGTTGTTGATGGCTTGACTCAATATGCTCCCATTCTTCTTGAGGGAGATTGAAGTTGCTGATGTCAGACCCAGAAGACCATTGTACAGATGAAGACAACAGAAAGAAAAGAGTTAGACACTTGGAGTGTCATGTACATCAACTGGATTAATAAGGATTTTCTTAGATAACTTGGACTATTAAAATATAAATTGTGCTGTTTAAAATTCCTAAGTCTATATTTATGTGTTTCCCTATTACTCACAAAAAATTTTGAGTGCAACAGTTTTATATATTTCAGATTTATTTTATACTGAAATATGGCCACTGGAGTTAGTGAATCAATTCTGACTCTTTTTGCAGTGTGGTGGACATCTAAGCCTTTATCCTTTGAGGCAAACTTTGGCCTAACTTAGAAATTCTCTAGACTTAATTTTTTCTTGAATGTTTTGATAGCATTCACCTAAAATCTTCATTAGAATTGTTTATTTGAACTGCTGCTTATATATTTGAAAAAATGCAGATAGTAATTTGTTCACTCAGGTGAGTTTCCTTTTTGATGTGGTAAATACCTAACTCACAGCAGCTGTCTAGAATTTTAAATTGGTAAGGAAAAGAAATAAAAGTTTATTGCCATACTTGAAATAACCTGTCATTATCTATAAACACCACATTCATTTTAAACTTTGTAATTCAGCAAAAACATTCAATAAGTCTGATAAGGACTGAAAACTATTGCTGCTGATGGTAGGTGATATCTAACTGTGAAAAACAGCAACCATGCAAACTTTGAAAATAAACACTGGGTGATTCAAAATCTCAATAACAACTTCGCCAGCCATAGTCTGCTAATGTGTGGTGCATCTCCTTGAGCAGAGGATGAGATGAGAAAATATGTCTTTTTATCTCAAATTTTAAGACAGTTAACTGCATTCAAAGCACCTGTGGAAGTAGTTTTGCTTGCTGCAGGAGGACAACCCCCATGGTAGTGGACCCATGGCATGGCAGCTTCTCTAGCATTGGTACTGCAGGACTTCAAACTTTTTCAAGAAAACAAAATCTATCAACTTTCTAGGAATCTTATAGATAAAGCCATATTGGTTTTTTTTTACTAAGAAAGCAGTTGAAGGCTTGTCACTTCAATGCAGGTGTAGGGGATTACTACCAGATGAATCATGTAGGGATAAGCAGCAGGCTGGGTAAGAAGTGTAGAAGAAGAATAGGAACTTGGGAAGATTTAGAGTCTGCATGGTAGACAAAGCTTTTTAGGACTTTGGGGCTGTGAATGGGATTTACTTGTTTTATTTGTTTCTTGACTATTTTTTTTTCCTGTGATAGGGGAGAATAATTTGTTTACTTTAACCAGCTGGGACTTGTCTAGCCTGCCAGCTACACCCCCTTTCCTAGATGTGACTGGGAGGTCTAGGGTTATTTTGTGTGACTGGGAGATGGAAATGGTGGCATGGGGTGTTTCTGAGTCATTCCCTATCTGCAGTGGTTCTAGAAATATCATTTGGAGCAGCTTCAGTGTCCCTCTGAGCTATATTTACACCTTCTGCTCTATGAGAGTTTTTACAGTATTGGAAAAATGTCCATGTCTAAGTGGCAGCCAGCTTAGGAAGGACATCAGAAGGTTTCTTTGTTTGTTTGTATTTTCTGTTTGTTCATTTCTTTGCTTATCCCATTGATCTCTCACTGTAAACAAAGTCACCCAAAGTACAAAGCAACATTAACAAGTAGTTAAAAGCTGCAAGTAAAGTTCTAACATTTTGGAGATCTAGGAGAATGTATTACATTTCACATTAACATGATAGTGCATCTAGACTGAGATTCATATTCATTTATCTTAGATTTAAGGATTAAATGAATCTTTAGATCTAAACAACTTTTTTTTTGGTAATGATAGAATGAAAAATAGTCAAGAAATTAATAACAGTGATAGAATATTTCCTACTGTTCCTTGAAGTGTGAAACTGCTGTAAGTAATGTATAGCTCCAATTGAAAAGTGATTACTCTAAACAAAATTTTTAATATGTCTGGGTTAATTTAAGAAGTATTACTAGGCATTTTAGACTTAGGATAGAACTGTTTTATTGAGGCAGCACACAGTTATCCTGTGATTACTCTTTTTTCAAGCGAAGCATGTCCTCTGAAATTTTGCACAATTTCGTTGTAAGTGCTAAGCTCCTACCATTAAGCTCCTGAGTGCTTTAATTTCAAGGACTTTTCCCAAAGCCTGTGCCTTCATTGCATAAAGTTGAACTTCATATTAATTGCACTGAAAGTATGTTTCAAAGGACCTATTCTCTGTTCAGAACACCATCCTTTCACCTAATATCTGAGCTGAACAGTATCCCCCTCTTACCTTAGGGGAATATTATTTCCTTGTATATCAAGATATTGCCCTTATATTGAAGGCTGACTCGCAACTGTTGAAGAAAGATTACTCAGTATTATTAGTTCCTACTTAGTCTTATTTATCAGGGAGTATCAGAGAAATTCAGAGATTTTCAGACCACTTACTTGTTTATGGATGAGGAAATTAAGATAAAGGGGAGTTTTGACCAAGAAAGATTTGTAATAACATACCTCCTGTCTCTTTTTCAGGAGTAATTTCTAGAAATATGTAGAGCAAGCATGACTGCTTGGAAATCCTCAGGAGCAGTATCATTGCAGAGATGTCCTAAGGACAAAATCAATAATATGGGAAAACTCGATGGATAAGGGTTTTTTTATTTTTAGCCTGGTTACTAAGGTATATACTTTGTTGAGTCTCTGTCTAGATCTTAGCAGCCTAATTTTCAGCTGTTGGGCATGTGGATGCGTTTCAGGACTAAAGATTAATATTACTGGAGACACAAACCTGAGCTGTGCTGATTTAGCTGCGGCTGTGGGAGATGAGCCCAGGGATATTGCTTTCTTCCAGATTTGCCCCTGACATTGCTGGCTTTTTTAACTGATATTATGTATGACAGAAGCAGAAAGACTATTGAAAGGATTTATTTGCCCTCACTTGCATACTTAAAAGTAATGCCAAAGGGTAAGCTTATTTTACTGTTAAAAAACACCTCTAAAGGACTTGTTTCACTCAGAGACAGACCTCTTTGGGTGGTTTGCCCTGAGATGGTGTTTATCTGCCTCTGCTATCTGTAATGCCTTTGGCTGCTGTCCAGTCTCTGGCAACCAAGGTTGGCATAGATGAGCTGAGATGGATAGAACTGCTTCATTTGGTTCAGGTTTAATTTTTATAATACACTTTTTTCTTCAAATTTTGAAAGAAAGCTACATCTCTTTAAGTTCCTTAAGGATGAAGGGGAGGCCAGCTCTTGTTCCAAGAGTTGCTAAGCATGCTTAACATGTTCACATTTTGCTTCCAATGAGGGCTGCATTATTGAAAGGAATGCTCCAACAACCCCAGCACGCTGTGTGACCTGAGGCAGAGCAGCCACAGGGAGTGTGCAGTGGATACCCTGAGACTAGAGCAGAGAATGGATGAGCTCTGGGAGCACACCTAATACTCCTTGGCCACTGATGAGTGTTCCTTCCACAGGACCAGTCTGGAGCTAGTTTGAGTTAAACACCTTATAAAACATTTTAGCCATGTGATGTAACATTCATATCATGTAATGCATCAGGTCCTCTGTCTCACGGGTTTCACTCTCCTGTGAGACAGTGCCACTTGCCCTAGGTCCCTTGCAGGGACCAGGGAGCTGCTTATAGGAGAGAACAGAACCAAAATGTTTGGTACAATGATGTGAGAGAAGAAAGACAGTGTGGGAACAGAATGTGCTGAAACCTGTTGGAAGCCTTTGTCCTGCAAAGCAAATGCTGAGAAAATCTTTATTCCATTCTTATTTCTGTGAAGAAGCACATAACAGGCAGGAGGTGGAAATGCTTCCAGCTGATCAGAGTTTATGCCAATTAATATTTTTGCCTTCTAATAGGATACTGCTTTATGGACTGAGAGCCACTTATGGAATTTCTTTTCCCCCTTTCTTATGTTGCAGTATAGAGAAAGAAGGGCAGCTCTTGACAGTTCAGATTGAAGTACTTTTTCTTTCCATACTCTAGGTGCAGAGACAATTTGTAGTATGTGGTACACATAGGGATTTTTTTATCTCCCACTGAATATTTTCTCTACTTTCTCTTTATCACCACCTGTGATTTTCTCTTGAATTTCATCCATTACAAAGATGGAAAAGATGCTCCCAAATTGTTTCCCAAAATGTAATATTTTTTTAGCCTGTAATAATCTAGGACTTCAACTTGATTATATCTGGTTCATCACACCTTTTCCTAAGACTATGGATTTTTTTCCTTTATTAATTGTGACTACGGTGCTCATGCTGTACACTGATCAATGCATTGCATTTGGTTTTAACTTCTCAATTGATTTCACTAATTTCTTTTAGGAAATGGAGATGAGTGGTAAGAACACTTACTCAGAACCCTTTTATTCAAATATATTAAAATGTTAGTCCTCTTTCAAGATAAATATTGAATTAGTGCCACTTAACTGAAAACAGATGCTGTGCAATTACTGCCTTTCGTGTCAAAGTAAAAAATTCTGTCAATTCTTGTTAAAAATTGATCCGTTTGAAGTAACTGTGATTGCTTCACTTTCTGCTACTGTACAGAAGTCTTTCAGTTACAATTTGACAGTTTAAAATTAGAATGGTAATGTGATAATATGAAGAGTGTATTTTTAGGAAGGGAGTCTCAAAATGAAGTCTTATTTGAATTTTTGAGAATTATTTACAAATACAGTTTTGGTGGGTTTATTAAAAATTGGCTAAAATTTCTCTTGCATAAAAATATTTTGGAGGATTTTGTTAAAATTTACAATGTTTACTAAAACTCCGTACTAGAAGAGAAGGAGATATATGTTAAAGATTCATACACAGGCACAGTGCAGCTCCCCAGTCTAATCCCATTTAAAAAAAATAAAAAAAGCAGATTATAAATTTGCCATTAAAAAGTTATATTAAACCTAATGAAATTTTGATTACTCTGAAAGGGTGACTTTGTTCTCCTCTATAAGACTTTTTGCTGGAAGGAAGTTAGTATTTGCAGCAAAATTTGAACATGTTTTCAGATGGTGAAGCTTATATCCCAGTTTTTTGGTTCTTTCCTCTATTTCATTGGTGATAATAACTAGCTGTACAAACACCTAAAGGAGAATTGCTAACTGCAACCCATTTTATGCTTAAGCACACAAATTTCTGTTCACATGAATAATGGACTTAAAAACGCGAATTTTTTCTGGCCCTGTTTTAGAGCCTGTTTGGACTTCTTTCTAAGATTTACCTTTTAAAACTCCTAAATTAAGTATCTGAAATTTTTTCAACAGATTTACTTAAGTTGAAGGCTGAGTGGGCAATCTTTTTCACTTACTAGGAAATGTGTTTTGTCTTACCTTAAATTAATTAGGGTAAGCCAGAAAAATCTACCTTTGATGTAAATTCAAGCAGTTTTCTATTTTAACTTTCTTTTCCTTTAAAATCTGCTTGTTTGCTAAAATAAATTTGAAAATAGACATAGTGTCTGGCTTTGCTTGCTTTCCTTTCAGTCTTCATTTTCTCTGCAATATTTCTCGAGTGCTTTAAAAAATACCTTTTGATTAGTGCCCATCTTCTGCTTTTCTTGACATCCTGAACATTTTTTGCCAGTTTATACTTTTCATTCTCCCTCTCTGCTTTCTTTGTGTTTTTCAGTGTGCTTCCAGTTGAGTACTTAAAGTATTTGTCCTTTTGACATTCCCTGAAAGTACTTTGCTTCTGAGTCATCTTTTTATGAACTCACATTTTTATATGATTCTCAGAGATATTAAAAACCTTTGTTTTTCTTATTCTTAGCTGACAAGAGGGCTGAATCGTTGCACCCATCAAGAAACTCTCCCTTCATGTACATAGCAAAACACTTGACAAAAATAAGAGACACCTTTTCTTTGGTTTTGCATTTTCTATTAGACCTTCACTGAAATAATTTTTCCCTTATTTACTAAGGATCCATGGATTACACTCTAAATATTTCTGAATATTTGATACATTTTTAATTTATTTCCACTCATAACAGGTTTTATTGCGGTTTTGAATTGTTTGGACTACACAAATTTTCTTGTTATGAATGTTTTAGAGCATATTAAACTGGAAATGGAAACCAGTTCCTGTAAAAATTACCTTTTGACAGAGAAGAGTTGTATACAGATTTATACTACAGGCGTAGCACTGCAACAGTTGGGAACAATGCATTGGGAGGTTTTATAAAATGAAAGAAAGCTGGAAGATATGGAAATCCTGTTATTGTGATGTTTAGCAGTGTGAGGGGAATTTAAGAAGATATAGAGGAATAAAATAAGATAAAATATTGTATGCTAGAGAAAATTAATTAAGCTGCTGAATAGCAGAAATATTTAAGCTTTTACAAATGTAGTAGCATGAAAATACATGGCACAGGGCATTCTGGTTTTGTTTTTGTTTCTGTTTTCAGTGTAAGCTTCTAGTCTAATCTGTATTTACAGACTGGAAGAAAACAATTCAATGATGTGCATTCTTGAGGAATATATATATTTATATACATGTATATCAATGTACTCTTATTTAATTTAGTCGTAGCTCCAATTTTCAACACTAAGTTTTCCAAGCAGCTCTATGGCCTGAGGACAAAGCATTAAGATAAAACAGCTAAAACAATGTCCACAGAAATAATGATGAAAAGGGTGGAGCTGAACCAAATGAGCTGGAAAATGCTTTCTAGGCAGAATGGGAACCTTTGTCACAATAAACATGTGCCTGCCTCTGGTGTTGAAGATAATAGGAAGTTGCATCAGACCTTGCACTTCTTTCCTTCAGGTGATGTTGGAGTAGTCTCTGTTCCCTGACAGATTTCTTACGTTAGGAAAATACAGATCTGCAGTAAATAGGGATGATTTATTCCCTTAGAAACAGAGTTTGTATGTTTTGCTTTACAGATACTATGGCACTTGAGCATTCCAATTAACATACTTCCGTTACAGAGGTAGATCTTGTGTTATTTGTGCTTACCAGGGCTAACAGGAAAATCAGAGTTGTGCACGGTGGAATGTGCATTTCCCCAACTTGATTTTGTGAATTTATGGGTGACAAAATCTCCAGACCTGCTGCCATCAGTTAGTTGTTACAAGCTGCCACTTAGGAAATATTTTTCATCCCACTATTCCTATTAAAGGAGTTCCATATTTATATGATGGCCAGATTTATTTTGTCTAGTTCTCACCATTATCTTCCTTGCAAATTTTGCAATAATCTTCTCTTTTTCCTACTGGCACACCATCCTGGGTTTGGGGCATCTAAAGTATTTAAGCTACTTAATTAAAACAATTTCCCTGATTTCATGTGATGCTAGGCTGAATGAAACAAGCTAATTTGGTATTCTCTCACAAGGTTGTTTTCTTTGATTGCTTGGATCTCCCTCCCAAGTCCCCCTCCTCCTTTTGAAGATCCTTGAGTCATTGGCCCAAATGTGTGGCCAGAACCACTCTGGTTTGGTGACACATTGAAACACGGTGAGAGGGTTACTGAAACATCCCCGTACAAAGGACCAGGATGTGCAGGAGACAGAAGTCAGTGCACTGCTTTGCAAATCCTTTGATGCAAAATTAGCTTCAGATTTCTCCACTCTTTTTTACATTTGATGTACAAATTTTTCACACTTTTTCTAAGCATTTGTCAACTCCTTCTGAGCAAATAGAGATCTTTGAGAATGTTGGTCATTTTTAGTAATTCTACTCTGTTTTCCTGTTATTTTCTTATCTAATATATTTTCAAACCACTGAGCAATAAATCCAGTCAGTAAGTTAATGATATACAGTATGACTTGCATAGCATGTGCCAATATTTTTAATCATAAAACGTTATATTCAGTTAAATATTATCCTGAGACACACCGGGTTGAAAGTCATTGCTTTGCAGAAGCCATACTTCCTGTAAGCTGCAGATTAAGAAAGTAAGGTTCTAAAAACATCTCTCAGAGAGATGTGTGTAAACACAGCTTGGTCAAAAACACTTCATGACCAGTACTAGTCAGTTCCAGTAATTATTTTCCAAGGGAAGGCTTGGACAGTAACATAGCCCATGAACAGACTCATATACGTCTGTGTGCTGTATTGCTTTGCTCCAGTGCATACTCAGTCATCCGCAGCAGGTGGATGCCAGCGTGCTGATGGCTCTTCTGCTCCACCTGGAGAAGTGTGCATCTCCACCAGCTGGGCTGGAGACAGAGGTGATGAGAAACAAGGTAACTCTGGGGGGCCTTAGCAGAAGTGTGATACAGTTTTGTAACCGAACGCGACAGCAGACAAAACTAGGGGGGATGTTTTTATCTTAAAAAATGTTTGGGAATTCTTTTTTGCGTTTTTTTTTCCCTTCATTTTTAGAAGAAAATTTTATTTCAGCTTCAGTTTGATTTTTCGTGTTCTTTTATTTTTCAACATTTGTGAAGTGCAAGACTCTCATGAATCTTCATATAGATACTAAATCACAAAGCAAGTGTTTCCTCATCCAAATTCAACGAAGATTCAGCAAGTAATGCTTTCTTTCCTTAATTTGTGGGAAAATTGTTTGGAAGAATTCAGATTTAATACAAAATGCTTAGACCAAGGTATAAGCGACAACTTTTTTTTTCTTTTTTGTCTAGACAAGGTTGAAAATTTTCTTGAATTCACGAGCTGATTATCCTGGCTTAATCTTTATTGCATGCTTTGGTTACAAATACAATTGCTGCTATTTCCTGTATGAAACTGATCTAAGTGGTGAGAGTGAATTTTAACTGCTATTGTCTGAGTAAATTTGCATCGGTATTCTAGTATTTCCAGAATACTGTACTACATAATGGTGCTGCAAATAATTTTATGTCATGTTTTAAAGCACAGCTGGAGATGAAACACCACACAGTTGCTTGCTTGTGGTGGAATGGGGAGGAGAATCGTGGTAAAACTTGTGTGTTGAGATAAGAAGAGTTTATTAATTGAAAATAAAAATAAAGTAAAATAAAGCAATGGTAAGGGTAATAATGGTAAATAATAATGATTTAAAAAAAAAGGAAAAAATACAAGTAATATACAATACAATTGCTTGCTGCTCACTGACCAATGCCAGACCTCCCCTTCTTGATCCCAGATCAGCTGTGCTTCCAGCTGACTCCTCTCAGTTTATATAGTGGGCATGACCTTTCCCAGTTATGCTTCCCTCCCCCCGCCACCCCCCCTCAGTTTTGGTGGTTTTGTTTTATTTTTGACAGAATTACAGAATATTCTGAGTTGGAAGGGGCCAGAAGGATCACTGAGTCCAATGCTGAAGTGCATGGCCCCTATGCAGACCATACCTACACCAAGCCTTGCTGTTGTTAGCACCAGGCTCTGATCAACTGAGCCAACCCTGCCAACTCCTCGCTGGCAGAGCATGAGACAAAGGGGAAAAATAAGTCCTTGCCATAGGATATGTATGATTTAGCAAAACCCCAAAACATCTGTGTGTTACCAACACCACAGTCATTCTGAATCCAAAGCACAGCACTGTAACAGCTACTGAGAAGAAATTAACTCTACCCTAGCTGAAGTCAGGACAGATGCATAAGGTGGTCCTACTCCTTGAGGAGTTTTGTTCTGAGTCCAAAGAAGAGCTTGGATTTATCAAAAATTTCAATTATAACGAAAAAGCATAGTTCTCCTACTCGCTATGCAACAAAGGAAGCTACCATCCTTGTTGGGATTTTAAAATTTCAGTTTAAATATCAAACAGATGGTCTTTAGATGACTCTGTGTCTATCTGTCCACACTGCAAACTGCTAATTAGAGCATGTTAGCAATCCCTGAATTCAGCTGAAATCTGTGAGAAAGAGCAGTAACTTAAATGCAGGTTCTTCAAATTACAATTGTACAATTTTTCAAATTAAAATTGTGTGTCCAGCTGCACAAAGATTTTCTACCTCTGATAGGACTCCCTGTTTTGTCTGAATAGGATGCAGAGATCTGTTTGGAGCAGGAGTCTAGAGTCAGCTCTAGGTTACTTGATTTTTATTTCTCTGCAAATAAGACAGTTATTAAGACTGTATTGGATATCAGTACATTTTTGTAAGTTTCATGTGCTGTACAAAAATGTATTAAATGGCACTGGTTGAAATTCTTGTTGAATTCCCTGACATGTCTAACACATCTCAGGTTAGCGTGTATTTTTATCACTTGCACATGAGGTGGTTATGCAAAGTTCCATTGCCTAGCCTCGAAATCCTCATTGTGCTTGGTCCTCATTTCCCAGAAAAGGTCATTTAATCCAGGCAGAGTTTTCTGTTGTAATTGCAGAATATGGGACAAGAGGTGCATTCATCCATTATCTTTTATGGAGGCTTTTTACGCTTGTCTGTTGAGGGAATGCAACTATAGGCAAATGCTTAAATAAAAAATAGAGAATTAAAGGTTTCTCTAAAGACTAGTATAGAGAAATAAGCCTATGGTCTGTGTAAAAGTCCTAAATATGAAATTATATTGTATTTCATGTGAATGAGCCAGAGGTGTAGAACTAGGCTTTGAGGCACAGGCTGCAGACTGGGACTGCTTGGATAATGCTCTGGATTAGTTCAGGTGATAAGTCACTGTCAGACATGCAGATACAGATCAGGCCGTCAAATCAAAGATTTGTCCTTCTGCCACTCTTTCTTGCGATTTGGGATTATTGCAAAATTATTTTTCTGCTTAGGTTTCAACTCCTGGTCTCATGTTGGTGACAGGTTCCTGCTCTTTTGCCTGGGCTTTGCTCAGATTTAAGGAAGCTTCTGAAGTGAAAAGATATAAAATTTGGAATTCCAGTTTTTATTGTTCATTTGGTCCTCATACTGCAAAATATTTGTGAGGAAATTAATGATATCAAAATACTCCTAAATATATTTTGCTCCCAGAATATCCCAGACTGAGATTTTATACATATACACACTTGAAATAGAACCTTTAACTGTAGTCTGGTCCTGTGAGACTTGGAATATTTTCTTAGAAGTTTAGATTTTTTTGTTCACATGAAATTAATCAAAAATTATCTAAACAATCCCACATATTTCTTCCTTCTGAACATTTCCTCTCTAAGCATTGACTTTACTTTTTAAATCTATCTTCCAGAATATTTATACTGCTTTGCTTTGAAGTTATATTTTCTATGAAAATGAATATTGCCTTGGAAAATAATTATGATTTTTTTTAAAATTTAAAATGGTACAATTCTTGGTATTTCATGCATAATAATTTGAAATTGTATTTTCAGGTATAAGAAAATTTTTGAAGAAATATTGGATGTTGTTTTGTGCATCTCATGCAATGTCAAGCAGATATACTTCAGCAGTGTTAGTGCTTTTGACGAACCTCTGACATGCCTTTTAGCCACTTAAAGATCTAAGGAATAAAAGCAGCAATAAAAAGTTGGTTGATGACTTGGCCAATCTGCTCATTAACTTGAACCTGGAATGCTTGTGTGATTATTTCTGTTTTCCCCTCCCTCACCTTGTAATTAAATGTTGCAGTAAACTGATACGAATATGAAAGTCATGAAATTGAACGTCGTAGTGTGACTATCAATACTGCAGCTGCAACTTTATTTAAAATGACTGGTGAACTGTGATAATACAGACTAGACCAAGAGCATTAGCAGGGGCCTGGAGTGGGCACCAATTTGAGAGGGAGGGTGAAGGCATTTCAGCTCTTGTTTCTAACCAGAATCCCAATTAGAAGGCCGGGCCTTGGACACCTTCCTCTGCTGTGTAAGGCAAAGGGCAGGGGAACTGAAAGTTTCCACACAGGACACAAAATCTGAAATCTGGAGACAGTACCATGTACTGGCTGCTCTGCTTGGGCTGAAGCTGCAACAAATTTGTTCCTTACAATTGCATCTACTTAGACATCCTTTTTAATTAAATCCTTCCACCACTACAATAAGTGCTTCAAGGAATGGGGGCTGTCCAGCCTGTCAAGCACATCCAAACACTTTCATTCAGTTGGATATGATGCATAAAAGGCTGTTTGATGCTCATGCAAAACCCAACATTTGTCCCTCCATCCCAGTAAGCAGTAATTTGTCTGGTCCCATACCTGCCTCAAATTGCCTGAATGAACTTGTACATCAAACTGGGTTCTGTGCCAGAAAGGTGTTCTGCCTCTCCTTTCCCCTGTGCTGCTCTAGAGGGGAATCTGGAAGGGGAAAAAACCACTCCTTTGTCACCACCTTGTGACATGTATTGGATGATATAAGAAAGAGGAAAGCCAAGTGGGGACACTATGCCATTCTGAGCATTCATTTTGTCTCTTGCTTGAATGATATGGAATCAAAATAGAACAAACTTGTTCTCTGATTATATCCTGGTGTTAAGTCTTATTTTTTATGCAAGAATTCTGGACAAATTCTTCACCTTACAGCTGCAATGTATTTTAAGAATAATCTCTGCACATAAACTATACTAGCGTGGAGATTTTCCTACGAAAAAGGTAACTACACACATATTTGTGATGAAAAGAGTGTATATTATAGTAATAAAATATAGATGGACTATTTTGGATTTGGTTTGGTGAAGGAAGGACTTGATTGGTTGTTTGGGTTTTTTTTCCCTGTATTCATCCTCAGTTGTCTCTCTTTCACTGCACTATTTCTCTTTGCTCATGATTTAAACATTGTGATGTTTCTCCCTTTTTCTTCAGGGCCCTCTTCAGAGTGTTTCTGTGTGTTAGATAAACAGCAAGTGATGGTGAAAAAAAAATATCCTTTTGCTTCTCTTTTAAGCTTTTAATTTTTTGTTTGTTTTCTTCAATTCAGGTTCCTTCTGGAACAACTGTGATTTTGAAACCAGTCTATGCGATGTTTTTCCTGAATTGGATTTACAGCCTGGCTGGATAAGAAGAAATGGTCAATCTGGCATGGGACCACCATACTCTGACCACAATGGGAATGAGAGTGGTGAGACTCCTCATGTTTTTTGAGGAATCAATGGACTCTTACAAATTATGCAGATTTCTATTTAATTTACTAAATTATGCTAATTTCTTGATTGTTCTACCACATGTTTCCTGAGTACTTGTGTCTTTGTTTTAAGGTGACTGCAATTACAATAATCCAGATTTCAAGGGGGAGGGGGGAGGAGAAAGACAGTATTCCAGTAAGCAATTCTTGTTATCATAGAGGAGAAAGTAATCAGCTTCAAAAGATGAGTTTATCTACCACAGCAATCTTTACCTGTTTTGGAGATATTAGGTGATAAATTCAGTCTTGATGATTACAAAGTTTAGAAATTTTGAGATGTATTTTCATGTTTTCTTGGACTGGTAAATGCCTGGAGTGTGTGTATCTATCATCTGTGGCTGATACTACTACTCCAAGTATTTTGAGAGAAGATGACTTTGTATTTGGAGACAGGATAAGCTTAGATAGTCTGTTTTTGATCCAGCTCCTTCCTAAATCTTCTTACAATTCTGCTTTACCTTGAAGAGTGTCTCTCAAATAAGTAATTCCTTTCCTCTGTCCTCAGACAAAATACACCCTTTATACTTTTCCTATGGCCAAATTAACCCTGCTTTTCCTTCTGTGATACATACTGTAATACAATAGTTGTTTACTTCTCCATATTTTCTTTTATTCCCTTTCCCTTGTCTTCATCCACACCCTCTCATCTCCTTCTGGGCACAAGCAATGCTTTGCAGCCCTCATGGAGAGCGCCTGAAAGCAGGAACGCAATGTTGGAGCATGTACAGGAAGAGAATCCTGTGTGGGATGCAAGTGTTGCTGTGATTAGCCTAGGTGCTTTACACCCCATTCCTAAACTGGGATGATCTGGGAGTGTGGAAATCAGCAGTGTTCTAAAGTAGCATCTCCCACATGTTGCACAAGCCATCAAACAGAAGTTTCTCATAATGATGAGTATAAATTGGTGGTTTTGAGGTGAATGTATGGAAAACTGGCTTAGAAATCAGCAGATGAAAATGAAACCCAAATTTAATTTTCTTATTGAAGAAAACAGCAACCAAAAACCCCACTCTGTTTTCCTGCAAGTTCTCATTTCACAGTGGACAATTTTCATGATACTCTGCAATTAAGAAATTTTATATATGTGATGTGCTTTTAGAAACTTCAGTTTTTGCTTGTGTGTGTCAGAGTGTGTATTATGTTTCCAAAGATAAGGTTTCTCTTAAATAAACATTGATTTAAACCAATGTTGGCACAAAAATGTGGGCAGCTACCAAAACTATTTCATGAACACAAGCTTTATTTCAAGTATGCAAACTGTGCAATTGTTTAAAATAATAAAATTTTTCTCATTAAGAAACACACTAAAAAAACCATGAAAAGTATCATGGAGTACAAATATAGCAAACTCTTGGCTAGAATCAAAATAGGTTAGCCAGGCAAGAGTCTTGCTGTAGTTGAAGTTTCTAGAATTTGTGCATTATTGGTAGTACATACCACATCAGGATGTAGCACATGCCTGAAAGATACTCTAATAATCATAAAAAACTGGTGGGGCAGGGAAAATTTGACTTATCTAGACAGCGATAGCCAGCAAAAGATTGAGAATCATCAATTGAAATGTTTGTTGCACATGAAGCAAACTGTTCAGTCACCTGTATTGTTCACATTTGCTTGTTTTGGGCCTTCAATCACTGTTGTATCTGCCAACTTGGAATTGTGCAGTGGTCATGTTAATCTAAGTTATTTTATTCAGGTAGCAGGAAGCTCGAATGCTTGTAGCTATTCAGCTTTTTGAGAGGCTGTGTACTCAGATCAGTGAACTGAATAGCTAAGGGGATTTAAATACATTGTATTAATTTGCTTTTATTTTTCTACCTGGAGAATGTCTAAACTGTACTTTCATTTTCTAAATGCTGATTCTAATCGCCTAGGAAATATTTATCTTCTTATGGCAGTGAGTCGAGTTTTCCCACTGCTGGTGACTCAACGGACTATGTAATCACTTTTATGTTGGCTCCTGCTTAAAACCCAGAAATTATTCTCTATTGTAACAACTGTGACATGGTCTATAGTAGAATGTTAAAGGGAAGGCTTCCTGCCATCAGGATAAAACACACATCAGCAGAAAAGCAAAGGTCCCTTGGTAAATTTAACTCTTTTGAAGATTTATGTAATCATTTACTAGAAGCCAAAACATTTCTTTAGGTCTGTCTTTCATGGATCTTTTTTTTTCACTTGAATAGACCAATGACAACCACTTTACAAGAGCATCAAAAAAAACCACAACCTGATTTTGCAAGGTGAAACTATTCTTTATGCAGAGGTCTAATGTGAAATGACTGTTCAAAGAATTTCTTAAAAGTACTATTTCTTCTCTATCTGTGTAAAACTTAAACTTCCTGTGGCAGGTGAAAAATAATTTTTTTACCTTTAGACACTTATAGCTTATCTTTAGACAACTAATAGAAAAAATTTCAAAATTTCATGGAAGTTAACATCCAGTGGAACAGATTGGAGTCAGGGACAGGGCTCTGCAGAGATACCAAGCCATCTGTTGTGGGTAGGAACAATACCCTTGCAGCTGGCAGGCTCTGAAAGTGCTGCCTGAGCAGTCAGGAAAGGTCTAAAACCTGGGGGCAGCATGGCCATTGCTCTGGTAGCAGGCTGCAGAATTCTCCTCTGTGGGGGATTGCTCAGCTGGCTCCAGCCCTGAGCTGGGCTAGTGGTGCTTCATCAGGGGCTTTCCAGTTCCACAAAAGAGTGAGAGGTCAAGGTGGGTAGCTTAATAAATTAAGTATTTAGGTGTTTTGATCCATCCTCTGGTATTTGGTTAATGTATTAATCTTCATTTTTAGGATTCTTTTTTCCTTGAGTCCTGCTTGGCCTTTTTTCTCCTTCATCCTCCTTGTTGTTAATGTCAGAGGACAACAAGTTACTAGACGTTGTTTGGAATTTGGGAAGTGGAAGAGGAGAGAAAGGAAGAAAAAGAGTTAAAAATAGATTGGGTCTTTTTCTATTCTTTATTTTTAATTTTGCAACCTTAGCATCTAGCCTCTCTGAAATATTTGTGACAAGGAAAAGCCAAATTTTGACTTGCAGTATTTGATATCCAAAAATAGGGTGGTTGCCTTCCATCTGTTATAAGATCTGAAACAATATTGTCAGGAAGAGACACAATCAGCCAAAGGGCATGTCAACAACCATAGTTCACTGACCCCTCTTGAGCGGTTCCATTTTCAAGCGAAGCAAGGATTTTCGATGTTTTGTAAATGAAAGATAATGGTATCTTTAATTGTAGCCTTGAAATTCTGTAGACAGCTTTTTATATTGGGAACTTGTACAGGGATACCACATCTTTCTCTCAAGGCAATTTTCCAAGCAGCCAGAACTCAGACACCACCAGTTTTCAACCTATAAAAATACCACAGTCTTCTCTCCCATGTTCCACAACCTCTTCAAAGACCTGAGCTGTCCTTATAAATGTGTACTGTTGTTTACAGCAGCTGAAGTTTAGGCATGAAATATATTATCTACTAAATCATTTCAGTTTAAAGTATTTGGATCAGCTTTCTAAGGTAGTCTCATTTTGTCCCAAAATGTTGCACTTCCGAATATTCAAGACATCACCGTATGAAACATTTTGGAATCCTACTTAAAATTTTAGCTGGAACATGTAGCAATACCATGAAAATATTGAACATGAAAAAAAGCTTGGAACACCATGGCTACAAATGCTATTAATCTTTTCTGGAGAAACAATTCTAGCTGGCTTTTTAGTTATTAATTTATACCTGTGCATATTGCTCTTCTTGTTTTATTGTTGGGTTTTTTCCAAGCTTCTAAGTTTTCTCTTTTTATTCCTTTTAATAGCTTATTTCCTCTCATTGTCCTCTGAAATGCAATCCTCTTCTGCAGCTTTAAGGACAAATGTTTTCCTTCCAACTGATGAAGAACACCTTTGCCAGGTATTTTAATCCACAATTTTGTATTACATTATTTGCCATAGTATTTCCCTAGAATAATCAGACCTTCTTCTTTCTCCTAGATTAGATTTCATTATTGGGTCAGTCAAATGAGTGGAACATTTATGGTGGGCCTTCAAAAGCATTCTGAAGATACTGTTACAAACATTTGGAAAGTTTCAAGAGAACTACAAAATCAGTGGAATGTAAATACCATTACAATCAATAGCACCGAAAAGTATGAGGTTAGTAAATTGAGGTTACTGTAAAGGATGCTTCTTAAATGGTTTATAAATTGTGGACCTTTTTAATAGGTCAGCCCTAAATATTTTGTAAATGAGAAGAAAGCACTATCATGAGGTAAACAAGAAAAAAACCATTTTGGAGATCGTAGTTTGCATTAACAAATACAGCTTGTTCTTATCTACTAATGGTGTTAAAACTGACACCAAACTTTGCTTAAACTGTGATTATGTCTTAAATAAAACAGTCTCATTGAGCCATAAATTATCTACCAGGCCATAGAGGTGATATACTTGCAATCTTAACTTTCAGTACAGTATTCTCAGCCTCAGTCTAACTTCACTGATAAACTCAAGGTTTATATAGGAAATTGCATTTTGTACTATGAGATACTGTTTAATAGGGGTACTGGAGGTGACAAACACTGTATTTAACTACTAATTGCAGCTTTGAGCCTTTGTTACAGAACATATGCAAATGGTTTAATTTTGCTCAAAGATACTGAAAAGCAATGCAAATGTCATAGGCTATTTACATGTTTTTACATGTGCATTTACAAAAAACATTAGCATAGTAAATGTAACTTAGGGCTATAATACTGTGGGCGATGTACACTCACTGCTATGCATAATACTGGAGAAAAAGTGGGGAGCAGAGAAGAAAATGAGAATCCTTTCCTGCTACAGCAGTTACTGAGAATTGCTCAGCATACAAACCTGAAGGCATGGCACCACAACCTCACTTCAATTAACCAAATGAGTAACATAATTACTTGACTTCCATATTGTGCTGAAGGACCCAACAGGATCTTGATTGTTGGAGTAATACTGGCCTGCTCAACTCTTCTGAGAATGTATATTGCAAAATACCTGTACCCAATTCTACACAAGTATCAGCTTTGTTATTGGTCAATAACTTACCTCTACCTGATATGTAGATGTGTATGTGTAGCAATCTGAGGTTGTATTGGAAGGGTTTGCTTCAAGATTTGTTTTTTTCATCATTCATATTACTTGGAAAATTGACTGAGTCTGAGAATGGTTAATATAATATGGTATCTACTTCCCCTTGCTAGGTCAAATCCTAATTAGATTATTGCTGGCAAACCTGTCTATCCTTTGGCCTCTATCAAGTGAACTGATGGGCAGAGTCCAGCTTTAAAGAGGCAGGTGTCAAATTTCCTGCAGTAATCATTGAAATTGACTTAAGAAATACAGCTCAGTACCTCACAAAACCTAGTCTGAAGCTGAGCAAATTTTCTTGTTTGCACATTTTGCTCCAGTGACAACTTGCAAGATACCACTGTCATACAAGTGAATGCAATTTGCATACCCTTTTGCACTTGTTCTTTTATATGACAAGATACTTAGTCTACAGGGATACCTGTGGCATTTTTCAAGATAAAATTTTGGTTATTAATGTTTCTATGGAGAAAAAATGATGAGAGAAAAATTATTTTTATTTGGATGCACAATTCACTTTGAAATAGGGTGCTTTAATAATTTTGTCAATTTTAAAAACACATTTGAAGTGAGATTTAAGTTAAAATCTGCCTCTGAACTTCCACTGCTTATTTTCTTCACTCATTTTGACGTTGACTATTTAACACCCAAGCCTCTTCTTACTGAGAGTCTGGATTATATTTATGGGATTCAGAATTTAGTTTGGCATCTAAAAATCTCAATTTTATGTAATTCTGAAATAAAAAGGTTGCCAGTGGTTTAACTACTGAACAAGAAGAAAGCTCAGTGTGTCTGTGTCTCAGCTGGGTTTTGGAGAACTGTATCATGGTTTTCTCTTCTAAGCTACTTTTCCTCTGATTTACTCAGAACAAATTTTTGTCTCCCAGACATCATAAAGGGAAAGAGTTCTAGGCTTGGGGTTTATTTGTGCCATTGTACTTACTTGAATCCTGTTTTACCTTGTGCTTTGCTGCCATGCTGCAATCTGCTGCTGTGGCTGCACTGTGGAATCAGCCCAGCTCGTGTTTGATCCCACTTACAGGCCCACTGCACCTTCCATGCCACTAATGGAGCTGCAATGTTCATTTGATCTGGTGCTCACAGGTATTCCATAGATATAGATCATTGCAGTTATGAGCAAATGGTACCACTACATAGGCATATTTTTTGTTACTGACTTGTGAGCTTAAAGAGCTCTAGACTTTGTGTGAGAAGGAGAATTGAATGGTTCGTTTCTGGAGCAAACTTGGTGTGAGTTACTTTGGTTATTATTAGACTGAACTTGGGACGTCAGCTAGGTATCTGCACCTAGATAGATAAAGCCTGGATAATTTTCTTTAGACAAAAGAGAACCTGGAGGCATAATATAGTAATATAATCTTCTGGAATTGGGGAAGTTGAGAGACTGTTCATGAGTTTCTAGGAAACAGGTACACACAGACTTCATGTGCACTGATGGAATATGAACTTGAAGCAGCCTCTGATTTTGCTCCAGCAAAGCAGCTAGGCCCTCTTCAGCATTGTCTAAATCACTTTATCTCAGTCTATAATAAAATCTGACTATGAACCTCCAACTGCAAGCTATAGGTAGATATATATTTTAAATGTATCAAGTATTTTCATGGGCAGTTGTTTCTTGTCCAGAGGTATCTTGCCCAGAATAATCTGGAGGAGTACTTTATGGCCAGTAGTTTCTTGGGATGTTGTTTCCTTCCCGGTAGTGCCCAAGCAGATTCCTGCCCAGTAGCTTCTTTCTAGAGAGAGTAGTTTCTTTCCTAGTAGTTTTCCGCCCAGTAGTCTCTTGCCCACTATTATCTTCAGGAATAGTTTCTTGCCCAGTAGTTTCTTGAGGAGTTGTTTCTTCCCCAGTAGTTTCTTCCCAGTAGTTTCACAGGGAGTTGCCTCTTGCCAAGAAATTTCTTGCCTGGTAGTTTCTTGTTCAGTAGTTTCTTGGGGAGTAGTTTCATGGGAAGTAGGTTCGTCAGGAGTAGTTTCTTGGGGAGTAGTTTCTTGCCCAGAATTTTCTTGCAAGGTAGATTCTTGGGGAGTAGTTCCTTGCTCAGTAGTTTTTTCGTGAGTTGTATCTTGGGGAGTAGTTTCTCTCCCAGTAATTTCTTGCCCAGTATTTTCCAGGAGAATAGTTTCTTGGGGAGTAGTTTCTTGCCCAGTAGTTGCTTGTCCAGTAGTTTCCTGCCCAGTAGTTTCCTGGGGTGTAGTTTCTTGCCCAGTTGTTTCTTACCCAGTTGTTTCTTACCCTGTAATTTTTTCTTGGAGAATAATTTTTTTCCAAGAAGTTCTTTGGAATGTAGTTTCTTGCCAAGTAGTTTCTTGGGGAGCAGTTTTTTGGGGTGTAGTTTCTTGCCCAGTAGATTCTTTCCCAGTAATTTCTTGCCCAGAATTATCCTGGAGAGTAATTTCTTGCCCTGCAGTTTCTTGGTGAGTTGTTCATCAGGGAGTAGTTTTTTGTCCCAGTAGTTTCTTTCCCAATATATTCTTGGGTAGTAGTTTATTGGGTAGTAGTTTCTTGGAGAATAATTTCTTGGGATGAGTTTCTTGCCCAGTGTTTTCTTGCCAAATACTTTCTTGGGGAGTAGTTTCTTGGGGAATAGTTACTTGCCCAGTCATTTCACAAGGAATAGTGTCTTGCCCTGTATTTTCTTGCTCATTAATTAATAACTAAATTTTGATTTCAAAATGAAACATCACTGTGCAAATGTAAAATATTTTCAAATCCTTGATATTAAATAATATTTCTGGTGTTTCTAATTATAAAACAGTGCACTATATTGTTTTAGGAACTTATCTGAAACTTTGCCATGATATAAACATAAAATAGGAATACACTATTTGCCCTTCTAGTGGTGATGTCATGAAATTACACGTTAAGTGCACTTATCATTGCAGTAGAATTAAAGAATTCAAAATACTGTTTTCTGAAATAAATCAAATTATCAAATTTCCAAGATGCTTCATTTCATTCATACAGCCATCTTTTTGAATGAGATATGGCTGCCATTCTTCTTGTGCAAGCCAACTGCAGGTTCAGTAAAACAAACATAAATAAAAAAATTTTATTTGTAACATAATGGTCATATCATTGGATAAGTTGTATCATCCTGTACAGCAAGATGATACAGTTCTTGTACAGTTCTCGGTAATTTATAGGTTTTCTGCATCTACCTGTTTAACTATGCACAATATTGTTGCTGAACTCTCAAGGCAATATTTGAAAAATTGTTGCTAACACTGTGAATTCCTTATTAAGAGCTAGAATGTACCTCTAGGTAGATTGTGCCTCCAAGACTCTGGAAAATCCTGGAGCTGTTTCATCCCAAGATGTGGCTAGGGAATAATTTAAGGAATGTTATTCATAAGATTGATTTGTTGGGTTGTTTTGATTGGTATGTTTTTGTTGTGTTTTACCAAGGACTGTGATTGATCAGTCCCTTGCATACCACTGCAGAAAACCTCTAATAGTCTGTACATTTACAAATATGGAATGAAATCTGCCCTTAAGATGGAAAAGTAAAATATTTGTAACTTGTCATGCATAGAAGACTTGGTGGGAGTTACAAACCCCACTGTTGTAACATTAGAGCAGAGTAACTGTCAACCAAGTACTCCTCCAGGTTTGTTTTGGCTAAAATTGTGATGAAAATCTTCTGAATAATGGTGGGTTTTGCTCTGACCTTTCTCCAGGTTTCTGAGAACTTCTGAAATCAACCAGAAAATGTTCGCATTTCCAGTATCCGGTGCAATAATGGCTTGATAAGACACCAAATCCTTTGTGTTCTATTCTTTAACTGTCATGATCCTAGCTTAGATTTTAAGGCATTTTATTGTGATTTTCAGATCCTTCCTGTTAATTCCTACTTTAATATTGAGTTAGATGATTGGACTATTTATCTGTGCTCTGGTGAAAAAGCCACAGATGTGTGAAAAACCCAGGATGATAATCCTCCAGAATTGTTAAATGTGTGATTAGAGTTCTCATATTTCCAATAAATACTCCATGAATTTGACTCGGATATATTGTGTATTTTTTTGTTTTGTTGGTGACACTGGTAAACTCTGTTTCTTGTTGATTTGCTTTTAATCTCTTTAGGTTATCTTTTCCGGGATGGTGGAGACCCAGAGACAAGGTGAAACTGTTGCCATTGATGATATTACTTTTAGTGAAGGATGTTCTATAGCATCTGGTAAGAATACCTGTTTTTCAGGAGCCAGGTCATTTTACATTGTCTTTTCCTTGGATTAGAAGAGAAAAAAACAATGGAATTGTGGCTTTTTTAACTCTGTGTCTTCATTTGGCTCATTTTCATTTCCCTAAGCAATCATCTGTCTTTTCACATCTAAACACAGTTACAAAGAAAGACAATAAATACTCTAAGTAATCTGATACATTATAAATGTAGGGCTCAGTGGGTAAAAAAGATGTACTGTTTTTGGCTGAAGAATCGATGTGTTCAGCCAGCTCAGGCAAAGCCTTGGAGCTGACTAGGAAGATTCCCAAGGCACTTGTGTATTTCTACATGCGTGGAGGTCCTGATCCTCAGCTGTGCAGTGGGGTTGTGCTGTTCTGCTCTGCTACATCCAAGAACTGCTATGTCAGGCTGGTCATCTCTGCAGTCAGACCATCCCTGCGTGCCAGGATTCTTTAGCAAAACTTTTCCTATTTCCCTCTTTAACCCAATGTATTTTCATGGAAAAAGAATGACACCCATCCTAGCATAAATTAAGTTGCTTGCTGCTCTGTATTACACAAGAGTATTGCCCTTTGGCACCTATGTCACATCCTCAGGTGTGTGCAGTTCTGAGTCAAAGCACCTCCTTTGTTTTTCTTTCTTTTATTTTTGGCATGGGCACAGAGGGTTTATACTTTAAACTTAACTTGAGATATGAAAAGCAGTGTTTGACACAGACCAAGCTAGGTTATGTGGTTGGTTTTGTGTGTACAACACTCCTAAATAATGCTCTCTACATTTCCCTGTAGGAAAAAAACTATTGAAAAGAGATGCACATGGGTATTAAAATGTTAGAGTGCTAAGCAATTTGAAGCAGATCATATTAAGAGCAAGATACAAACCCGAACTTAATGATGCCAGCAGGCATATATATTTAGATTTCTATAATTCTAGAAAGCTATGTTCTTGTTTCACCAGTTTCTGCAGGAGATCTGTTTGTAAAAATGCATTGAGGTTTTCAACAAAATCCTTCTAAAGCAAAAAAAAATCAAACCAAAATACTCTTCTATGAGATGAAACACTGTCTCAAAGAGATGGAAAAGGAAAAAAAGTAAACTGATGTACATTCTCACCAAATCTTATAAATCCAGGTGTTAAATTTACCTTACACTGCAGCTGTTGAACTCCGTGCTGTGGTTTACAGATTGAGCTGCTGCACTGTTAAGTGCCTCAGGTATATTCTAATAAGAGCCAGTTCTTATCCTGTGTTTCCTCATTAAGAGAAGTCAGCTTCATTAGGTGACATCTAAATGGCTCACAGGACCCAAAACCAGGGTCAAAGAATCTTAATTTTCTCCCTGAAAGAGGAATGTTACTACTGAACATTTTCTAATAATTAAAACAAAAGGTCAGACTGATGGTTGGTTGAATTTGAAATAATTTTTTCACTAGTCCTTATGGAATGAATGTCTGGATAAGCAGACTTTTAATGAAAGCACTTTAATTTTGTGAAATCCCTAGTTAAAACTTGTATTTTTAATGTACCCTTCATGATTTTTAATCCCAGTACAAATGCACATAAGAGACGATCTGGGCATTTGTATTCATTAGTATGACTATGTTTTTAGGGTTGTGAATAAAATATCTTAAATTTTTGTGCTTTCAGGAGTTTCTTGGTGCAAACTGTGATGATGAAATATAAAAGTAATTTCATTATGCTTTAGGTTCTTTCTGCCCTTCTATCCCTCCCGTCTCCCAAACTGTCCCACTTCAGTCTGTTGTCCAGTTCTGCTAAAGTCTGAACTTCATGCATTTAAAAAAATACAACTAAAACCCTATCTTCAGTATAGCAATTTAAGATACTCTACAGTTTGTAGTTTTCCCAATAGCTGCCAAATAGTTTGTTATCACTCAAAACCCACACAGCTCTTTATCATACATTTGAATATAGGCCACAGAAAAAAAATGCTTTGGCTGTAAAATAGAAAATATTGAAGTTATCTTTTGAAACACATGTAATGTAAAAATCTCCTTTAATACCTTTAGTAAACCTTTTGTTCAAAGGCTTCATAATTTTATCCAAGTGGCTGCTCTGCAGAATTCCCTCTCAACTCCCAAAGAATTATATATGTGAAGAACCCCACTAAGACTAGCCTTCTGATCTCTACTAGAGATGAAAGAAAAGAGCTCCAAGGCATGAAAGTGGAATGCTGTAAGGGAGAATGAGGTTTTTGTCCTCCTTAAGTCACTTGTAACACAGAATTGACAAAGCCTCACTGCAAAGTTATGGGGTTTTTTTCAGGAAAACTGAAGTAATTATATATGTATTACTTATAATGTATAAATTTTGACAAAAATCCAGTATGAATACCTCAAGTGACAAAATCTTAAACTTAATTCCTCAGTTAATTCTAATCCCGCACAGATGTAGCCTTTAATATTACAGAAGCATGTATTTGAGATGAAGTGCTACAGGGATAGGAGTCAGAAAATCCAAAATATTAATCTCACTGTTGTCTGACATGCTGTAACATTAAGAGCTGGAAAATGGGTATTTTTTCAAAACAAACAAAATGTCAAAAATAAAAAAACTAAATTGAAAAAAACCCACAAAATAACTCCAAATGTTTTGTATCATTACTTCAAAAGCATTTAAAAAAGATTTTGATTCATTTTGAAAGAATTTGCAAGTTTATTTTGAATGGTAGCATTTAACAAAATCCATCCTTTTCCAGACCTGTGTGGAATTTTGCATTTTCCATAGGAAAAAAGTTTTTGACAAGCTCTTTCTCACGTAATACACATGGTTTGAAAAAGTGCATGTTTATTATTTATTAGGCACTGGCACAAGGGAAAAATGGAAGGTTTGCAGCACTGCCTGGACAGGCCATTTCACTGAGGTGTCAGTAATGTGAATAGTACGTCTCTCAGATGACGGAGACAGTAACATCTGTGTAAACTAACCTGAAACTGTTTTCTCCATACAGTTAGGAATGTTTTCTCTGATATATCCTGACTGCTATTTAATAATGTGTCTTAACCAGGAGATCACCTTTCCCCTGCAATAACATTAAGAAGTGAAACTTCCATTGTCATGGTGCAATCCTGCTTAAAATCCTGACCATTGCCCAAGGCAACTAGATTAGTCAGGCATGTTGTGCCCTTAAAAAGCTCTCAAAAATACGTGGTGATGCATTCAGAACCTTTCTGTCTCTAAAAAGAAGTATTCTGTTACAAGTATTGTGGAGATGATGCTGAGTTTAACCTTGTTTAAAGGTGATTCTTCTGTAGCTATCACCTGGAAAAGTAAATAGGTATTTCTTATTATTACATGTCAGTTTTTATGTTACCTGGCAACTCTCTGAGGAATTGAATTCATGAAGGTTGTGATGACTGGCTAACATAAATAGCACTCCATTGCTTTGAAAGAAACACCTGTCTTGAGGGAATGATTTCTTGGAATATTTAAAGATAGCAGGCTGAAATACAGGACAGCAATCAGGGATACACAGGGATTTGAAGTAACTTTTTGAAGCAGAAGTGTTGTCAAGGAGTTTAATAAGCATAATTTTCTAATGGGGAATAGTCTGATAAATAATGACTTCTTAAGAAGTGATTGTTTGTCTTTCAGTACCACAGAAGTCCATTTTTGAGCTTGGCCTCTGCGAGTGGCACTCAGACCAGGGGGCTGAGCCTGCTCAGAGGGCATGGCTACCGGCCAGGCACAAGATTGCCTCCTGCTCCTTCCTGAAGGATTCCAGCAACAACACTGAAGGTGGGGATTTAATCTAACTCAAAATTACTAGCTGTCATGAAGAATATAGTGCTTTTTATAGTGCCTCAATGCCAAAACAGAACAGAACTACAAAAAGTAATTGTATGTATTTTGTACTTACATTAGGTTTTGTTTTGGCTGTTTAATTAAAGGGCATCATGAGCACTCCTGCTGGTAAAAATATTTTATTGTAAGAATTAACAATTTTTTTTCCAGTATTCATGAAATGTTTTAATATAAGAATTCCAATACAAACTAATAGCTGATTTATTCTCCAGTTTATTCTCTGTATGAGATCTGTGCAAGAATTTGGTGAAATTAAGTCAAATCAAATCCATCTAAGGCCACAGCTCTAGTGTGTTTTTTTTCTGTTTTGTTTGATTTTGATACTTGGCAATTTGACTTGTGTAGTACTACTCTGCTTGAGCATACAGTCTGAAACTTCATTTTAAACCTTTTATTAGGGCAACTGTAAATAAAAAAAAATATTCTAGAAAATAGTGTCCTACCTTTAAAATAAATAACATTAGTCCAGCTGCAATTTTAAGAAGTAAAGAGCATCACTTGTTTTTGAAGTCACTGTCTAGTACGTGTTTATGGGTTTATGGGAAATGTTTTTGAAAACTTAATGGATGTAAAATGTTAAGTGTTCTGTCGTGAGATGGAATTGTCTTGCTTGTGAAGTGTTTGACTTGTTTACTGAGGCTGCCTTCAGAGGAGTCAAGTACTGCTAGTTGTAATAATACATTTTGTGATGCAGCTTTGAAGAATTGATATTGTGGAGATAATTGCCTGAACTCTGAACCCACAGAAACGGAGCACATCTCATTGATAGAAGCAGAAAGAATGTTAGATATTGTTTTCATTTTAAAAAAAGATTTAAAAATAAATTTTAGCATGCATTTCAATACAGCCTAGTAACCATAAATCATCATTGAACATCAAGGAAAAGTGCCTGAGTGTATGCACTGTGTTAAAATTAACTTTTGCAGGTATATATAAGGGAGAGCATAGGGTAAAGCAGTTTTAAAGCAGGAGAAGAGTCATATCATAGTCTAATTTCTGCTGGGGTATCTAACAAAAAGAGACTTTTCATTTGATTTTGTTTGAGAAACCTCCCTGAAAAGCATTGTGTCTGTGCCACACCTTAACATGACATCTTGAGGGCTAGTAAGGGGTATGGATTTCCATTTTTAGGCAATATTGAGAAAAGATACTGAAATTCTGTAAGGACTTTTACAGGACTATATTACAAGCACTGTCTGTGGAAAGAGAATATATTTGGGAATGTTTCCTCCATAGGTGCTTGGGCATTATTGTATGTAAACGCACAGGCAGCTGACTAGGCTGAATTTCCCCAACAGCATGGAGACATTCCCCATGCTTCTAAGTCATAAAGAAAAATGAAAATGTGTGAAGAAGCAAGCATCAAAACAACACACAGAATTTAATTCATCATGAACATTGAAAAGTATTGAAAATCTGAACTGTGACTGCTGACCTCTCAATACTTTCAGTATTTCTATTCATTTAGATGTGTTGAGACATAAATGAAGAGGTCGAATATAAAATGAATTCTAAAAATGAAAGAAGTGGCATGCAAACTGCAAAAGTGCCATGCTTGAGGGCTCAAACTTGCAATGCAAATAGAGCTGAACTAAGCTTTGTATTCTAATTTTGATCAAAATTTTCACTTCTATAAATACAAGAGAGGTAAGAAATAAATTACAAAGAAGAGGTCTAAACAATGATATTTATAAATAAAAGATTTCTTATAGCCTTTGAATAATCCTCCCTTGCTAGTATCCCTAAATTTAATAAAATACTTTCTGTTCTTGGAAGACTTTTTTCCTTTGTTCCTTTATTGCTTTTTTTCTCTAGTTTTGTATTGTAGGAAATTTATCTATAATTTTTCCTCTTAATTTCTCTAGTGTCAAAAATTCTTACAGAGGTTTTATATTCCTCTTGTAATACTGCTCAGAAAATACTTTTTTCTTGTTTCCTTTATTGATGTTTCATACATGCTATCGTCGTTTCCATAGTTTATGTTTCTTACATTGGATTAAGCAGAAACAATCACAATACTTGCATAAAATACATTCCCTAAAGAAGAGTAAGCACACTTTTTTGGACACAGGATCATTCTGGATACATAATAAGACTTTGGTTTATTTAGAGCAGTGCACTTGCCTTCTTGTCAAAAAAATCATGTCAACTCCTCTTTGCCCTGCTTTTAAAGATTTCCTCGAAAGGAAAGAGGGGAAACAATGTTAAGTATCACTGGGCGCAGAAACTAAAATTGGTTGGTTTTATGACATCAGAGAACTCTGAAGTTAGATAAACAACTGATAGCATGTCTTCTGGTGTTGCATATTTCTCTTATGCACAAGATAGTCATAGAAGTGTAGAGGCTTTGTTCATGTCTGTCAAAGAGAAATCTGAGTTAAATCTACATTATTCCCTTATATAAAGGTTAGTTGCTCTGGCATGAAATTACAAGCTTAACTCCAAGGATACTTCAAGAATATATTACAGTGTAAATCATTGCATAGTACAAAGAGTAAATAGACAACAGAAGGAAAAGGACGTGGTCCTTTACAAAAATGAGCATTTTGCTTGTGAAATTACACTTTCTTCCTTCACCTTGAGATTCTGTAACATTTGCATTTGAGATAAATAGTATTTAGAGAAATAAACACAGGAACTGCAGACTTGAGACCTTTAATCAGTCCTGGTTTATTATCTTAATAGTTGCTGCAGAAGGCCGCAAAATATTCAGTGACTCAGGAGGCAAGGGAAAGAGCTGATATATTTTGTAAAAAATATTTAGCCTTTTTATTTCTGAAAACTAATAGACACTGTTGAGGGGATGGGGAACTCCTTTAGATCTCTGCAGGAATGCTTTTATAAGGGCCAGCAGGTCAAGAAGAGCACAAATTGCTTTTCTGCTTCAGGTGGGAAGACAATATGCTTCCAACATTTTGTTGCAGAAGTTCTGTCTGAGAAGTAAAGACCTTTATTACACGGTGGTGACTGCTTCCTGCAGCAGTAATGCAGATGACCTTTTTTTGTTTTGTCTTTTTAAGCATTGCCGTAAAAAAGCATATTTCCTGGGAACTACAGTGGGAAGAAAGGCCAGTGTCCACATATATTTGTCATTACATATTGAATGTTTGTAAATGTAAGGGGGCTGAGCTGGGACTTCTTGCAGGTTTTAGCATGCAAAGTAAAAACTTTGAGATACTATTGACTGATGTAATTCGTGGTTGCTGAGGTTACCTCTGAGAAAAATGAATATGTATATATATATATATATATATATATTTAACAGGAAACAGATGACATCCAAGTCACATCATCAGGGTGATGTTCAGATTTCATTCTTTTTGGGATGGGTCTTTGGTGTAATTACATCAGAGCAGTCCTTCTTTTTAAAAACTGAGAAAAAAAACATTTTGTGAAAAAGTGACCTTTATTTTCTTTCTTTTTGTTTTCAGGCCATTTTGAGTGGTTAGAAGCTAATTACAATGCATTATATGAAAGGGCCCATCTAAACAGCTCCATGTGTCATTGCTCCAGCAAGAATTGCCATTTTCAGTTTCACTACTCCATGGCAGATAGCAGTGGTCTCAAGGCAGTACTGCTTATGAATCAGGTAAGGAGAAACATGTTCATTTCCAAAAGGTAAAGTTATGGCAGCCCAGGTGTTACCAGACAAAATGCAAGATACAACTGCTGCTACATGCCTATCCCCTGAGTCAGCTTATGCAAAAAGTGACTTGGTACCATTCCACTGATCTGTGCAATTGCAAAACCTGGATGTTCACCATCTTGGCTATAAACTAATTTGATGGGTGAATGTTCTGCAATAAGACTTCAAGGACAAACCCAGCTATGACAGAATTAAATAAATTTCAGATTTCAGGGGGGAAATACTATAGTAACATCTTTTCTAGCCTTCTTCCTGTTATGGAAATAAGAAAATAGGTGGTTTTGTCTATGGGGACATATTAAAAAAGGAAGTTGTTAACTCAGGATAACTGGGAAGTTCTTCATTAAGCATCTCCTTTACTTTGTCTTGTCCTGAGTGTTAGAGCAATATCTTTTTTATTTTTCTACCTATTAGTAGATAAAAGAGCCCTGCCAGAAACACAAATGCCAGTTGAGCATTGCTAACTGTTTTCATCTTTCCTACCTCCCCTACCTTGTGAGACTTTCTAATATTAGGATGTTCTCTTTTGGAAGTCTGGTTTAATAGGCTAGTATTGATGCTTTGCACTGCTACTTAATGAAAGCAAGAGCAGTAGAACTGCTCTCATTAAGTTAATGGGTCTCATATCTTGATGCTGGAGTTGAATTTTTATCACCAAGTAATACACATATTTAAATATTAGATCCACTTCTTTCACAAAGAAACCCCAAAGTGTAACACAACCAAAAGGTTTTAAAATAAGGACAGGTAATGGAAATAATTTATTTCTTTCCAGTTGTGCCTTGGAATATTCACGAAAACAATTCCAGACTTCTGCTCAGGTTTCATTTATAGAAGCCAATAGTTATGTTTTTCTATGACCCATTATTGTGTCAGGGAATTGTAACATAATCAGAGTTCTGGTCAGAACGCACACAGTTTTGTGCCGCAGTACTTGCCAATAAATTCCCAGGTATGACACTCTCAGCAACCTTGAGACAGAATAGGAATATTGATTTCAGCTAAGTAGTATATTGATGTTCACCTAAGTAGCATCAATGGACACAATTTAAGAGTTTTCTTTCCCTGAAAACAGAGCAAATTATGTAAGTGAAAACCATAAGGAAACTGACATCTGAGTTCCCATAGAACTGGGAGCCTAGGTTGAATTAATTGATAAACTGGTCTTTACATGTTCATTAGAAGAACATTTTTCTGGCATTTATTAAATCAGCCCACTCTGTTTCCACAGATTCTCTTGGCCCTTTTATGTTTTAGGTATTGAATTTCTCCTTCAATCAGAAACGTATTTATTGCACATAGACCTACTTAAAGCTGAGGTGAATTACTTGTACTGCAAAATTTGCCAGAAAAATCTTCAGAAACAAGATTCTGCTGGTAGTTTCAGGAGAAATAAAACTGCAGACGCGTGTTTAAGATTTCTTAAACTGAAATGAAGGGAGAGTCGGCTTTTACACATTTTGCTACTGAATCATTAGGTTGTTTATGAAAAAAAAATGAATCTTCAAAACTAGCCAATACTAAGAAAGAGAAATGAGGGTCAAATGCTTGTTCTGACCCTGGAAGACAGCAGAGTTGCTGTTCTGGAAGCTGTCACCCAAAATAACCTCTCAATTGTATGTACCTTGCAGTTTCCTATCACTATATTTATTGATCAAAACCTCTTGTCTTTGAATAACTCTTGCTAAATCCCAGCATTAACAGGATGACACACCTGGAGACTGGATTATACCCAATGCACAGCTTCAGTATTGTTCTTAGAGGCAAGTGACACAGATGTATTAAATTTATCCCTACCTTTCCTCACTTTTTCAAGAGAGAGAGCAAAGATGAGTGAACATATTTTCTAATATAGACATTATGGTATCAGTTGGAAGAAAGGGAATTTAAATTGCTCTTGGGTATGAAGAAGGATAAGGAAAATGGGCTCCTTTTGTCAACAGTAACCTGTTGTTTACTTACATTTAACTTGCAGTCCATGATAATCTGCAGCTTTTCCTCTTTTATTGCTGGCTCACCAAACTGGTCTTCATTAAATACTACTGCATTTGGCCATTTGATTTTTCTTCCTTAATTGTGACTCATACATCTTTGAACTTTGATTCCATTCCAGCTTTCGTACTTCTGGCTTATATGTATTTGTACCATTATTTGTCTATTCTGGTCCATGTTTGAATTCCCATTTGGCAATATTAACTGTTTAACTGATATAAAATATTCACAGAATCATAAGAATGTCCTGAGTTGGAAGGTATACATCATTGAAGTCCAACTCCTGGCCCTGCATAGGATGCCCCCAGTGTCACACCATGGGCCCGAGAGTATTGTCCAATTGCATTTTGAACTCTTGTCAGGCTTGATACTGTGACCGCTTCCATGGAGAGCTGTTCCAGTGCTCACCCACCCTCTGGGTGAAGAACCTTTTCCAAATATCCAACCTAAACCTCCCTTGACACAACCTCAGGCCATTCCCTCAGGTCCTGTCACCAGTCACCAGAGAGAAGAGATCAGTGTCTGCCCCTCCTCCTCCCCTCATGAGGGAGTTGTGTGCAGATGCACACTGCAGACTGCAGACTGCAGTGATGTCTCCCCTCAGTTTCCTCTTCTCCAGGCTGAACAGACCAAGAGACCTCAGCTGCTGCTCACACGGCTTCCCCTCAATGCCCTTCACCATCCTCATGGCCCTCCTTTGGATACTCCAACAGTTTCATGTCTTTTTTATATTGTAGCACCCAGAACTGTCCCCAGCACTCGAGGTGAGGCTGCCCCAGTGCAGAGCAGAGGGAACAATCCCCTCCCTTGCCCAGCTGGCCATGCTGTGCCTGATGTCCCCCAGGACAAGGTTGGCCCTCCTGGCTGCCAGGACACTGCTGGCTCATGTTCAACTTGACATGGACCAGGTCCCTTTCCATGGCACTGCTTTCCAGTATCCCATTCCCCAGTTTGCAATTTCAGTTAACAAAATCTGCTGTCTGTTAACTGACAGATAAATTTTAGCATTTTTGGTAAAAACGGAAACCAAATCATATAATGTTGAATCTATCATTCTTTGTTCATTAATTGTTTATTGCTCCTCTTAAGTAGTGGACTTGTTCTTCTTCCTTTTATTGTCTTAATCTTTACATCTTACATGGCTTTGAAAAAATACAGAAATTAAGCAATAAAAGATAATTTCAACTAATGCTTATGCGTGCAAGTATATTTGTATAGTAATACACTAAAATTTTTCTGTGTTCAACAACACTTGCAAAAGTCATATGAGTACACTCTTCTGCAGAAGGCAAAGTTGATTAGTCATTGTGGGGGAAAAAATAAGCCCTTGTTGCAAATTACTCTCTGAAAAGAGAAGTAGGGGCAAGATAATGCGTGCAGTTGCACAGCAGTGCATGTAGCAATAGAGAAATGAAAAAAAAAATAAAAGTATTTTATAAATGGAGACTTTTATAAAAGTCATGATTTCTCTTCCATCCTTCAAATCTGAGTGGCAATATCTCAGAAAAAAACCCCGAAGCATTGTGGGGAAAAGGAACACTTCATGCTTATTTTAGCTTTAAAAAAAGTTGTTTATTGTAGTAATATATCACAGAAAGGGGAATAGAGTAAAGTTATCTTGAACAACCGCTCCATGCATCACCAAAATAAATCTTGAAGGAAACTACTGGAAAAGCAACACCTTCCATATTTCCGAAGAAGGCTAGTGACACAAGGAATGTGCTAGAGGGGTTAACTCATTTGTAGCAAAGAGGTGGAAGAATATGACAAGCAGGGTGAATACTACAAGAATTGTGAGGAAAAGAAATTATATTGTTGACTTATTAGAATTGTATAAAATCACAGGGTAAAATCTGCTTAAAATATTGGTTCACCTGAGATGAGATACAGCTTTCAGTGTAAGTAAAAGTCCCAGAAGGTCTGGCAACTATACAGAGCACTCAAAACTTTACTGCTACAAGCTATTTGTATTAAAATTAGTTGGGAAAAAAATGGTCATGGGGCTGGGTTTCTAAGCTGTTACCTGAATGTGAACAAAATTATACTTTGGAGGTGCATCCAGTCAAATACACAGCAAATACAATGCTCCCCAAAAGATACACAAATGTGTTTGAAGGGTTTGTACATGCAGGTGGGAAGGAGCATGTTAAATAAAAGCAGAAATTTAATCACAGGCTATGGTTTTAACCTGTCATGCAGTATGGTTCCTAGTACATCATCCTTTTCTGTGTCTTATACTTGCCTAATGTAGGTTAATATATTTTCTTTGAAAGCTGAATTATTTAGTAAAATGAAGCAAGTTTTACACAGCATGAACTGTCCTCAATATTGAAAGCCTTTTGCTGAATATGTTATGTAAAAAAGTAGACTAATACATCCTATACTGATGTAGAAACTCACAGCTGACTTTTATTTCTGAAATCAAGTATGCCATATGCTTTATCCAATTTGATCTCTTCTGTCACTGAGCATTTGAAATTAATGTATTGCCTTGGCCCTGTTTTGCAATTTTCCAAAACTGATCTCTGAACACATGTTCAATGGGGATTTAATCTTCCAGCTTTGCTAATATATCAGAATGGCCTTGGTAGAAAGAGACCACTAATTGTCTGCACATCACAAATCATATCAATGTTACTCTGCTGGCTCACAGTCACTTTTCTCTTTTATATTATAAAACAGGAAAAAGATAACTGTCCTTGCCTATAGTATTGATAACATTTCACATACCTATCATAACCCCTTTTATTAATCTACTGTAAGATAAATTGCTTTTATACTTTCAATTTCTCTTCATACAAGGGACTCTCCATTTCTCTTATCCTGGTTTACATCTTTTTCTGAACTGTCACTAATTCAGTAATATCCTTTGTGGAAAAGGTATGGCCAACACTCTGCAGCTTCCTAAAAATAGTCTCAATATTGGTATTTTTAATGGTAAGTCTGTTTGTATGTATAGCCTATATTAACTTTTCCTGAGGGTTTTTTCTGTCTTTTTGGTTTTGCTCTATTTTGCAACTGCTTCTTAAAATGATTTTGTGTGGGTAAATAAAGTTCAAATTTCTGCCTTCTTTCCTTTATGCCTCCAAGCAGGATCATGACCAGAAACAGAGTGAGTTGTGAGGGATACTTTTGCCAGATTATTGAATCAAAAGGGCTTGGAGTGCTTGCATAAAGGGAGCCTTACCATATGTAGCACTCTTCCTTTTATCCTTAGGAGGTGGAATGAAAATAGGAGGATTAAGGTAACTCAGAGTATGACTAAAAGTTGTTAGGTTGTACTTTGTGTGCTTGCTTTACAGATTTAAAAGAACAGTTTGTCACACAATTGCACAATTCTGGCAGACCCAAAATTCAGTTCTAAGAGAGCTGAATCTAATTAATTACACAACATAATATAAGCTGTTATTTATGAAAAGGAAACTTATGTAGAGAACACCATGGAAACATATTGTTAAATTCAGCAATAACATAGCTTAATTTACATATTAATTAAGTTTAATTCTACCAACTCAACTCCTGATAATTATATTATTAGTCTGTTTAGTCACAGTAAATATGTGTTGCTTCCCCTCTCTCCAATAGACCTCAATGCAAAGATTGCAGATGAATACGAGAAACTATTTTTTCACATAGAACAACTTTGCATGTAGTGGTTGTTTGGCTGGGAGATGAAAAGATGGAGGACAAAAAGCAGCCTTGATAACTTCTGGAGGAACAAAAATTATCTTCATAACATTGTTTTCTACATTTTACAGGAGGAGCATGTCTTGTGGGAAACCAACATCATGACTAATAAGGAATGGATCAAAGTAAATATACAGCTACCAATGGGGCTAGAAAATATAAAGGTATGAATGAAAAAGGCATATGCTCAGTTTTTGAAGATGTTTTACATCTTAGTTTGTAAATCTTCTAGAAGCCTAAAAATTCATTAAAATTGTATGTATATTGAATGTCTTGTTATTTTTTTCATTGCTTCAATTTGAGTAAATCTCTGGTTGTATCTGAAGAAAACATCTACACAAACATGACATACAGAAGCTCCTGGACTTAAATAATATGCAAGAAAATGAATACAAATCTCATCTGATTCTAATTAGCCATCTGAATCTAACTCAAGAATTACCAACTCATTTAAATGTATATATATTTTTAACTGAGATGATGTAAATGATCCTTGTGGAACTTCAGTGAAATGATGTAAATCACTAATTGGGAAGATACCTTCTCCTTGAAATTTCAGGAACAGAGATAAATGCTAAATTGCAGCTACCTAATTCTTATATTAGTTTATAAGTTTCCATTTTAAGTAGTTTTTAATTTACAGGTTTTTTTGTAGTTCTGTAAGTAACCATCATATTTTACTGCTTCTGCAATCAGCTGAAAATATAATCTCTGTGAAAGGACAAAGACTAAGCCCACTGCAGGAATTGATGTTTTGACAGATGTTAGAATGAATGCATTTCAGCAAGCTAGTAGGTTTTAAGTGTGTGCTGTTGCCTGTCTCTTTTTTTCCCACAAGGACAATTTTGAATACACAAGCAGATGTGTAATTAAGCTATCTACAGTATCAAAAAATAAATAAACAAACGCCTGCTCAGCTTGTATGTATATAAGTAGGAAGCCAAAACTATGTATTCTTATATAAAGACTGCGAGGATCCTTACACTTAGGGAAGAAATCTTTACTTTTGCTAAAGATAGATAAACACTATATATATATTCGTGCTTGTTTCATATTTTCAGCAAAGCATTCTGCTTTTTGAACTGGTAGAGAGAGAATGGAAAGTGTTAGAAATCTTCTGTAATTTTGAAGAAATTTTCTCCAGTGGAAGATAATGACCTATACAACTCTTATGTTCTAGAAAGAAAAATGTCTCTTGAGATTTCACTCCAACCTAATTCCCAGGCTTTGGGGAGTGTGCTAGACCCTTCCGCTTATGCTCCAAATCACGTTTTCTAGTTTCCTTCTGTTTGGTCAGATACTCTTACACTGCTTTCTGACCCTTGCACATAACTACTTTCTGAGACTCACACTTTGGTCATGTCCTAGCCTGTCAAAGCCCACAAATCCATTTTTATTTATTCCTCCAACTCCTGCTCTTGTTTCTCAGTGCTTTCTTTTATTGCCATCCTAGTCTTTTTGATGAATCCAAGCTTTCTTCCTCCTGCTTGCTGCTTTATCTCAAGCAAAAGAAACCTGGAGAGCACAAATGGGGTAATTTCATTGCTTTGAGAGCCAACAGAGCTGGGCTCCACTGTGACCAGGAGCAACAGATGTTCTTCTGGAATTTCATTGCTATAAATCAGCTTGTGCTAAATCTGCTCAGAGCAAGGGAACTGTCGGAGACAGAAATGCTCCTTGAATCTCTATGTCTATGTCAATAGCAGTAAAATAATCAGGGTGAGGACATAGGCCTGGGCTGGCGTGTGATTGTCCAAATAATTAAAACATTGGCATGGTTCCTAGAAGGGTTTTAAACTAAGCAAATCAGCCACCTCCCATCCAGTGCCCAGAAAAGTTTCAGGATTACAGGGAGGTAGGGACCAACCTCACTGCAGAGACTGGGTGAATCCATTTTATTTTACACGATGAAACAGTTATCAGTTCTTAAGCTCTGATGTACCAATTAGTGTCTGATGACAGTCCCCAGCCCATTTTATGTACCTATAACTGGAAATTTTCTCTTGAGGATCTCCAAAATGAGGTTTTGAAGACATTTCAGAAAGGAAGATGGAGCTCTAGGATATTAAATTTCAGGATGCCTTTCTAAAGTGCAGGAACATTACTAATATTTAGCAAAAGGTTCATGAGATTAGGAATTTTTCTTTAAAACAGACTTTTTTTCTTTTTAACTTCATTCTTGGAATTCATTAAATTTCCGGTAATTTTAACCTGAGATAGTCACACAAAATTTCAGATTGTGATTTGAAATTTATCACAGTTTTGCAATGGAAATTATGCGGCACTTTTTACACCTAGAACTGTTTTGTGTAAATAAAAATCAATTTCACTTTGTTGTCTGTTAATGCAAATATTTTAACTGTAACACTTGACAGCTTGTGTTTAAGGGAACGCTCCAGAGAAGGGCAGGTTTCATCTGCCTGAACAGCATCCAGCTCATGGATGCTGCACCATCAGAGCCACCAGGCTTCTGCTCCTTGGAAGAATCCACCTGCAGGGATGGGCAGCCCATGGCACCTGGATCAGCCCGTGACTCTCACCTGGATTGCCCTGATGGGAGCAATCAGGACCCAGCCACCTGCTGTGAGTGAATCCCATTGCTTTAGAGGGACGCCCTGCTGAAGAGTGTAGTGAAACCTAAGCATTCAACAAATCACTAGAAAAAGAATTATTTATTTTAAATTTATATGGCTTCTTTTCCACAGAATATTTAATGATGTACAAGTTAGAGAAAATGTTTGTGGCATTTTCTTCTTTCCATTGCTTTGTGTTTCTCTGTCTGGCCTCAGCATTATGTTTTAGATAGAGCTAGTAATTTGTTTAATAATCTGCTGAAATGCAACATTTGCCATATTTTTGCTTGAATGTGTTCCCTACATACCACTTTCATAACCTCTACTTCCCTAATTTGCAAGGGAATGAAATCTGCTTTGGGATTAGCTCTCTGAACAATTTTCTAATTTAGACTGTTTGTGAATTACTGTCAGAAAATGCATTAAGTGACATGATATTTACACTGTGATACAAATCACCACAGAAATGGGCCACAGGTCAGAAACTACATATTCTTCATTATATTTGCAGTTGAAGGTAACTTTGTCTAAAAGCCACAATTTCTACTGCATAATCAAGAGAAAAAAAAATTAAAATCACTGAAAAGTGTTTGTAATAATTCTGAATAATTTTAGATCTCCATGTGAAAACATCTTTAGAGACTCAATCATTTGTAAAATTATTATTATAGGGCATGCATAAGTTTTTATGTTTGCATGTGGTAGTAACAAATATATATTGCAAATAAAAAATGTATGCATATTTTAGATACTGGTGATAATATATATTGCTGCTGGGAGGCACCAATTGAAATTTATGTATTGCTGAAGGTAGCAGGATGAAAAACTGATAATGTTTTATTTCCTAATTGCTTGATGAGACTTTAAGAACTATTTGTGACTGCAAGATATTTTTTTAACTCACAGTCTGAATCTTTAATTTTTTTCAATTACTTAAATAACCATGTGGGAACTGTCTCTGAAACAAGTAATATGTGCAAATGCTGAAATAACATTTTAAATAGGAAGGTATATACTGTTTTATCTCTGGGTAGAATCTAACCAAACATTAGGGGCTCCCTCTCTGAGAGTTCTTTTTGATTTTTACAAGCCTTGACCCTTTGTTGTTATCTCTGTGTCTGTCCTACCTCCACTGATTGGAGTGTGGGGAGTCCTTGTAAGCTCTTTGGGAGGAATGGAAAGAAAGCGAATTGTGCTTTCAAAGCTGGACTTCATTTATCAGCAATTTAGCAATCCCACTTCATAACAATGAGAGAGAATTGTGGTGAAGAGAAACTGGAAATAAAAAAGAATCATTTTTCAGTTTCAAAGGATGATGAAAAATAATTGTTGCAGTTGAAGGGAGCTTCTAATTGTACTACACGATGTGAAAATGAAGATAACTCCAAACATTTACAGGCCTGTGCCTCAGATACTGCACATTGATGCCAGGTAACCAGAAGATTACAAATTACCTAGATCTAGTCAGTATTTTAAAGATCAAAGTAGAATTTTTGGGAATATTTCTTCCATCATGCTGATGTAGATGGATCAGAGAAAATGGAGATTTGGCACAAGAAGGAAAAGTCAGAATGACCTGATGGTCTGAACACTGTCCTTTGTGGAATCTTCACAGTTGGGGTGCTGGGACAAGGAATGATGAGAGCCACAATCAGTGCAAAACCCTCTTCAATAGCTCTGCCTAGTGCTCCATTCTCTGCTGCTGCTTCTGCAGTTAACTTTGTTTATTCTGCTGGCACTGATTCTCCACTAGCTCCCTTCAAATTAAATAAACTATGACAGCTGAAGCTGTGATATAGGGATTGTTTGCTTAACTATGTGTTGAGATATTCACAGTTTGAAGGGGCATCATTTCGTTGGAGCAGTGCACAAAACTATATTCATCCCCCAAAAAGAGGGTGGAAAAAGTTTCTTTTCTAAAGTATAAGTAACCAATAGTTGTTCCTTATTTCTCTGACTACTGGCTGAGAAGACAGACCACCAAAAAAAAAAGTGCCATCTTTAAAATAGCAATAACTATTGTTAAAGTTGGCCCATTTTAATGGATAATATTGTCTTGGATACTTCCCACACTCCTTTTCAGGAAAGAGGGCCCTAATGGAATATAGCTACTCAGCAGTTTGATCAGCTTAGAAGATTCATCTTTCAGACACTTTCCACAGTATTGAGCAAATAACGTGTAAAGAAAAAACCCTTATTTTTTTCCCCTTGTTCTTTATTCCCATTATATAAATTTTATACAAGACCTTGATATTGTGCCCCATGATGCTTGAAGTTCACTATATTTATTCATATTGATTTTCAGTAAAATTCCCTATCTGGTACAGTGATGCATATTTTAACCTTTATTAGGTCTTTTAGCATCTATCCTTGGACACATCCCCAGTAGTTTTCTTTGTTGAAGTGCTCTCAGGTACTGAAAGAGCTGACAGGTCTCCTACTGAACAAAAACAATGGCAGACAGTTGTTACTTAATGTGAAGGATTTCCTTCCTTTAAGAATTTCTTTGTTTCATTATAATAAGGAATTTAAAAATAACTTTCCTCTTTGGTCATGTTGATTTGACATGAATAGTATTAAAATAACATAATTTATTGCAAGAACAAACATATATGTTTTGCAATGTTTCCTAATCTTTCTGTTAAATCTCTGCTCATTTATATAAATATATATTTAAGTTATGAGACTTAAAAGTCTCAAAAATTAGGAAATTATCTAGGAAACACTTATGCACATGAGTAACCATCTTTATTTTAGTTGCTAAAATCTATTAATCTAATGGAGGTACTAGTTATAAAAGTATAGATTTTACTACTAAATTCTACATCTTTGTTATGTCTTTTTTGACACCTCTTATTTGTGATCACTTCTAAATTTTTTATTTCAGTGAGTGAGTGATTAAAAAAACCTACTTAATATATTCAAACAGAAAGTGAGAGGCAGTACTGGGATAATTTAAAGCACTATAAAGATCCCTTTCATGCTGATGCCTTTTCTTTATTTCCTACCTAATATAAAGGAAGTTTTGTACTAAATACTGTGTCAAATAACTAATATTTCAAATACTATACTTATTGTTATTTTACATTATTTATATATAATCTTCACAACACTTATAAACCCATAAATACAAATGAATCAGTTGCTAGCACTCCTAGCAGCTTGGAAACAAGTCTATGAAGCTTGTTATTTTCAAGCAATATCACACTTCGATGCAGTAGTGTTTCTGGAAATTACCTGCTCATCAGTATCCATGTAAATTCAAAATTATTGTGGGGTGGAGTCATCCTACAGGTATTTCTGAAAGAGGATCACTTCCATATAGCTTAATTAGAAGCTTTCTTAAAACAGCCATCTTTACCACTTCTGCTTTTAATTTAACACCTCTAGCATTATCTTAAATATTCTCAGCTTTTCATAGCATTTGTATAATTTATGAATAGGGAGTATGCAGAATGAAGGAAACCCGTATAATTTTAAAGCCATGTAGCTTTTACTGCATTTCATTTACAGTCTGCCAATTTACAATTGGAAATCCTTGAAACCTTGCGCAGCAGATGAACACAGATGCAAATATTTTTACCACCATTCAACATTAAAGTGGAAAGAGAACTTTTTAGTCAGAAACATTTGTTTCACTAAACATTTTTGTGCTTTCTGTGACACTGAATTTACCTGAAATTGTCAGTCTGTTCATCAATCTTGCATGTGCATGTGGAGAATGAGAAGCTGTGCCCATGTTATTTTCACAGACTGGTGCTGACAAGAACTGTGTAGCACTCCCTTTGTGTTTCACCACAGCAGCTCCACTGCAGACCAAGGGTGAACATGAGACTCTCTTTAGCTCTCTTAACCCTAAGCAAAGGAACTGAGTAGTTTCAGAAGGAGGTGAGGCCATCTCACCTATGAGAGTTATGAGTCATCTGTCTAATGATTTATGATATGAGGAAGTTCAGGCTGGGTGATCTATGGCCATCTGTGATATTTCTGTATGAATCCTTTAACAAATTTTAGGTAAACAAAATTAATCACAAACTGGTAGGAAAAGTGCACAGACATTCAGAAAGTAGGCATATGTGTAACCCTTCACTTTCACAAAATGACATAAAATGTTAGCCAGAAATTAAAAGGTATTAATGTCAAAGAGGTTCTTTGGTTTCTGTTCGTAACAATTGCTGTTACCTCAAATCCCACAGACACTTAGGTGTTGCAGTACTGAATGAGGGGAGTAGCCCTCCTCATCCTGTACTATTGTTCAGGGAAGCACCAACCTGATGGAGAGACCAGCTGAGTGTCTCCATTTGTGTTCATTTGACTGAGCTCTCAGAGCAGGATTGAAAATCTTCATGCAGTAGCAGGCTAGCAAAGCTGAAGCAACATGACTTGGCTGGTATCCCAGCCTAGGTAATAGAACTGCTTTGTTTTGCCCTGGGAGGATCATGAGGAGCTGGGATAGATGGAGTAAGCTAGTCAGAGAAAAAGCATTCCCATTTAATCTCCCAATGCTCTTGAAATATGTGCTTTGTTTCCTGGGTTTTGGGGGCTGTTTGTTTGTTTGTTTGTGGGTTTTTTTTAATATGTTGAAAACAGTTTGTATTAATTGAAAAATCCTTTCAGTGTATTTTATAGCTTTAGTAACCTACACTTATTTTGGAAACTCAAGCAATTTTTGGGGAACAGTTTTTCTCCTGGCTGCATCACTGGATTTTATAGAAATGGTGTAATAATTTATTCCTTCACTAGTTAAAATATACTGATGTATTCACGAGAATTAGAAAACAAATTCAAATTCGACTTACTGTTAAAATAAAAGCAAGTTGTTGTTTCCTTTCTATTTTCCTTTCTGCTTTGCTGAATTATAAATTGATAAAGGTCCAAAATAGAGAACTGACTCATTTTCCATTCAAAATGTCAAAACCTATCTACAATTTGAATCCATTGAAATCTTCCTAGTGAAATATAAAACATAAGCTCTGGTGCTGAGAATTGCAGTAGAAAGGGACATAATGTATCAGAAAAGAGCTTTATGTCAAACTTAACTGTAGTATGACTACTCAAAAACTATAGGCTGTGCAGTCACTTATTTTCCTACTATGGATAGTGAAAGATTACCTATAATCCCTTGAACGTTCAGATAGAAGTGTTGAATGTTTGATAGGAAAGGCACATTTCTTAACATTTAATAATGTTGAAGAATGAAAAAACACACTGAAAAACTGTCTTACATGGATTTGGGTTTTCGCCGAAGCACAGAACTGTTTTTTCAAGCTTGATTAAATATTTACAGGTACCCCTTAAGTTTTTAGAATTAAGTAGGGATAAAATTTAAGTTTGACTGTTAATTTGGACAAGTGCATTTCACTCACATTTGGAGGATAGCTGTTCTACAACATATTTACACTTTTAAACTGAAGTATCACTTCCAGATACTACATAGGGGGAACACTTGGGCTTGGCAATTGACCCTGGTCAGTGTTTCTGCATGACTGGGTGCTTGTTTAGAGCTTTAAATTTCAAGTGAAAAGTGTAATAAAAAAACATTTATCATCTAAAGTGTGGTCACCATCATCATATTCTATTTCCTCTCCTCCACCCAAAAGAAAAAAACCAAACCAACCACCATCAACAAAAAAACAAACTTAACAATGAACAATAACAAAAACCCCAGAAGTGCACCACCATGAATGTTCTTCCTACCTTTATAATTGTGTTCAGACTTGAATAAAGTTTGAAGAAATGACTGGACAAAACCAATTTGATCTGGGATTGTGTTTTGCTGTGTCTGCATGTCTTTTTTCCCCAACTGTTTATATATTCAGCAGAAAAATTGATGTTTATGTATTTCTTTCTACATCTATAGGGTTAGAAGAAATTGTACTACAGGCTACCAATGCTACAAATGCTGATTTCACCACACCTCTCTTCCTGTTGAATATCGAAGGCAGTGATGGGCATTGATCACACAAAATCTGTTGTTTTTATCAGCATGACAAATCTTCTTGAGGTCCCAAATGCCTCTAGTTAAAAGAAAATAAAAATTAAAAAAAAATGTTTCTGTGCTAAATATCTTTTAGAGATGTAAAATAATAGTTATTAGTGCTATCCTGATCTTAGTTTCATATTTACACCATTATTTTAAGTTATTTTCTTTGGTGCCTAAAGGATCATTTATGGATGTCTTTTTGCGTATTACTGTGCAGACACTGCAGTCAGCTGTTTATGCAGAAGACCTTTTGTGGGGTTTAGGAAGGCCAGGAGAAAGAGATATTTAAGCAAAAATATTTGCCTTTTTGTGTCACATTGGTTCTCTCAAGAGTGCTTAGCTAAGGAAAGCAAAATGCCTAGACATAGTATTAATTACCAAACCATCTTAGTTTTGGATATCAATTTGCATATTCAACCTTATTGTACTAACAGTTGAAATCTAATTAAAAGATACCTTGTGAAAAGCATGAAAATTTAATTAAATAAGTTAACTAAGTTTCATTTTTAAGTAAATATGCTGCACTAAACAGAAAATCATGCACCATCAAATTTTAATGTATATGGAGAAGCCAGATAAGAGACACTGATATTTGGGGTTTATCTTGTATCTTAAAATTTAGCTGCTCAAATCACCTCTTTTTTCCTGGGAAACTTTTACAATGTAGCTTTGCTACAATGGTGCTTAAAGAAAGATGCATTTAATTTTGGTTTTGTACAATCTGAAAATTGGAGTAATATGGATGATTGCATCTGAGATGGATATGATCAGATAAATGTGCTGTGGGAGAAGAAAGTGAAAAATCCAGCTCTAAAATAATGGTTGCAGTTGCAATAAGTGACCCCAGGAGTTAAGTGTAGTGGCTTGGGAAGCTGTTCTGGACCAGGAAAGAAAACTCTGAGAATAAAATTTTCTTATCAAAATAATTATTTATACTCAATCAATGTAGGAACATGTTAAATTTTTATACAATTTAAATTGGTCTTATCCATACCAACTGAGAAAATGGTCTTTTGCTTTGCAATAAATTTTTTTATGCAATCTGAATAGCTGATAAATATAAATCTCATTTTCAAAAATAAATTAAATGAATGCTTAATTAATCTTTATTTTCCATATATTTTAAGCTCTAAATACATTTGATTTTTCTCACACATTCATAAAGAAATTACTGGTACAATTCTTCTTTAAAAAATATTTAATACTATTTTTGTAATATCTCAGCAATCTATGTACAGGGCTTTACTATGTTTATTCTCTTACAGGTAGTTTGTTTCATGGTTCTGAGTTTGATTAGAAAGGAAAGGCCTGCTCTACATATTTCTTGTGTTCTAGAACTTATTATCCATCTAAATAACCTGAAATGCTTTTGTGCTTCTTCAACATCTTAGTACATCTAAATACTAAACACATGAATACATCTAAATGCATCTAAAGTACATCTAAATACAACAGAGTTGTGGCATTAAACTATTTCATCAAGTTCAACTTATTGATCTCTTCTTGTTTTTGTCCTTACCACAGCTAATTACACCTTCTGTGATTTTGAGACTGACCTTTGCGGATGGAAGCCACTGAGCAAAGGTGATGCTGACTGGAACATAATGAAAGAACAGGCTCCCCTTGACAGAGAACTCCCTGGCAGAGGCCACAAAAATAATATGGGACATGGTGAGGCTCATTATTTTTCTCCTTCTGTCATGAAAATTCCTACTTGTAAATGGCCACAGACTGATAATAAAAACTGTTTTGAAATGGATGCCACACAGCATGTAAATAACACAGGTGATGTGTTACAGAAAACCAGTCTGTTGGAGATGCTCTTTTTTAGCTGTGATGTAGTTACCATGTCCTTATAACCCTCATTTTTGGCTGGCACAATCACTGAGGTATGAGACTTAATGCAATTTTTTTGAGACACTGATCTTTGAATGGACTTTGTTTGTGCATACCATAACCATTGTTTATACAATATTCACATAAGGACCATTCTTGGAAACATTATTTGGACAAATAACTTTTTGTAGAGTGGAGTTAAATTAATCTATATTGTCTGGAAAAAATGGAGTGAGTATAATTTCCTTTAAAGTGTTGTCCTTCCTTCAGCCTATATTTGCCATACAACGCATTCAGCTAGAAAACCACTTTATTCCAGAAGAGGGTTGTTAAAAATATTTTTCCAAAGTGAAAATGTTATTATAGCACACTCCATAAAAATAAAACTGCCAAGCATGTTTATCATTGTCAAATAGTATTGACAAGTATTCTGTGACTTTAATCTTATTAAAATGTATCTATTGCACTGCTTCCAGTGGAGATAAGATTAAAATCTGCATTAGAATCCAGAGCCTCTTTAATTTAGATTTAATTAATTATGTACATTATCTTCAGCCAGACCTCCACACTTCTCTTTCATGTTCATGTTAAAGAAATGTGACATGTTAAGTATTCCACCTCAAGCATTCAAAGGCATAGGAACTCCGGGATTAAAATTCACCTGAGAAAACAGTAATGGGTGAAGTATGTGTGTGCATGCTATAGAATGATTCTAAATGAACAGACATATTTTTTCCATTGGCCACATGTGATGAAGTGCACCAAACTTGCTGCTCACTTTTCTCAGCAACTGTTTGATATTTCATTTTATTGTCTCTGTAGAGTGGGACTGGATCTGCAGTACTGCACTTTATATAAATACTACTCTGTTGCAGGTTTCAAACTCTCAAAGCTCCAGAAAGGTGCACTGCTCTGTGCCTGTGTCTTTCTCTGCTCTAGGTGCTGCTGAGATCTGAGGGATAATGCGGTCAGAATGAAGGCTGCTGGCAGCCTAAGTATCACATTAAAATCACCCATATGGAGCTATGTGCTGCTTCACTTAAGATGCTTTGATACCTGAATTATTACAAGTCTGTTTCAGTGTTGGTGCAGGTTGAAGTCTCAAGCAGATTTGGAGGGTACTATGCCCCACCTCTCAAGCCCAGTAATGTTGCATTCCTCGTATAAGTTAGCTGAAAAGGTGTTTCTGAGGTAGTTTTGTACCAATTTATCATTGTGCCTGCTACAGCCACGACTTCAGAATTAGGATTCCAGAATCTGAGCAAATTTTTGCCAACCTTAAATCACCATCCTTCAGGTGGCAACTCCTCCTTTTAGTACCAGGGAGTGCTCATCTTTCTTCTCTCCTGGGGAGGGCAGTAGCAAATTTTGATTAATGAAGATTTTAACAAGGCTACAGTAGAGCCTCAGCTGCAAATTAAAAGTGGGTCCTTTGAAGTACCCTTGCATTCCAATGAGGGGAGCTTCCCTCACGCTGTGGAGTGCAGCATTCCTGTTTGTGCAGGGAGCTGGAATGGTCCCCTCTTTGTGCCAACCTTGCTAAAGCCATGCCATTATTCACATGGGGCTGGACCTAACCCTCGGCTTCATTATGTATCCATGGGAAATAAATGGCTAAGGAGTATGACTGCGGCAGCACAATAGCTGATTTTCCAAGATGTAAGGCAATATGTGTAATATAAATGCTCAAAAAAGACTGAGCCTTTAGTGTTGTTTTGCATAGACTTTCATGAAAAAGTCTCAGTATTCAGCAAAGGCAGCACTGACGGCATTCAAAATATGCTGCTTTAGGGCCCCTTGAAAATGTTTATCCTTCCCTACCTTTGTCTGAAGCACATCTGCTGTAGTTCAAATCCAAATGCAGTGCATTTGCCAGAGTTCAGATTAGATCTTTAATTAAGCTTTCATCCCCACTAGCACAGACAACAATGTCAAGTCTGTGGACCCCATGAGAAAATATAGCTTATTCCATTGGCTCCTGTGGTCTGTAACATTGTTAGCGTGCTTAAAAGTGGCCGTGCTGTGCTGAGAGTGAATACTGTACCCTAAAGGAAATAATTTCTGGTTTAAGTTCTGTTTGAAACATTATTTAAGCCAATTAAAATGCGTCCTTTAGGGATCTTGGCTGAGGTCTCTGTTGTTTGATCTCCAGGGTGCTCTGTGTTGCAGCTCCTCTGCTCTCCCCAGTCCATGCACAGACTGGATGGGCAATGTGTGAAGGATAATAGCTGCAGTGTTTTAAGGTTGGGGATCTCAAGGTTTTTGGTTGAAGTGAGCAGATAAAAAATACTTCCAGTGGATCTGCACTGTATTGCTCTCAGAAAAGCAACATCTGAACTGCCTTTGAGGGGCTCCATAGTCACTTCCTTGGGTTTTAGTGCTCGCAGGCACCATGACAGGGTTGTCGTAGCAATGGCTGCCCAAACAACCTTATTTCCTTCTCCCTCTCTCCTTGTCTTTGCAATCAGTCATGATAATTTTAGAAGAGGGAAGAGCCAGGAGCACTTAGCAATTCTGTTTTTTCTTTGCCCACATAGACACTGCTTGTCACAGCCTATTACAACACACTCCTCATTATCCACAGAGACTGAACTGATGGCAAAGCAGTTTAGATTGTTTAGATCTACAAATAAGCTTTATGTGTCTCGTGAAGCATATAGTTACCTCACTGAGGTAGCTATTTGCCATTAGAGCATGACATATTTCTCATACTTTGAAATAAAATGTGTTTATAGGAGCATTCATTTGCCTCAGTGGATCACATCAGAAGAACACAAAGATGGCTGTGTCTCACCTGGGAAGCCCTTTCCTTGTCAAGCCTACCCCTGGGCTCTCCTGCTGCCAGGTAACAGTTTGATATTAACTGTCCCCATCTTGGTGACCTACCCCTCACCTGATGCAAAGCAGGTATTTATTCTCCATGCTCTAAGTGTTGCTGCTGAGGGCTCTATTTCAATACCACTGGAAGGAATTACAGACTAATTCTTTGGGAGGATGGAGAAGCAGGAAACTTTTTACTGCTTTGCTGCTAATTTTTTTTCTATCTGATTATTGCTATTCTTTCCTAAAGCACCCAGCAGGTGACTCAGATTCCAGGACTGCTCCAGGTTTTTGTGTACTGTGGCAGAGGTACCTGGACAACAATAACAGGGCTCTATCAAATAGCCACTCTCTTGTCTGCAGACAGGAAAGTCAAATAACCAGGGGTCCAAAATAGGACACCTATGGTTTGAAGTCACTATACACATCAGCTGTGTTGGTGTGACCAGAGAGAATTAGCTACCATACTCCAGACACACACTAAATTTTAATTCATGGTTTGAGAAGGATGCTTTTTAATCTGATCAGTGCAGAAGTTGGGAGTTACGTTGAAATGTGGTTTTTTTGACAGATGTCTTATGGGTCTGCAGAGGAATGCAAAAGCAACCAGCCAGGATAGTTGTTGATCTGAGAAACAAGAAAGGTACCATGAAAAATTGTATCAGGAGGGACAAAAAATAGAAAAATATTGGACAAAAAATTAAAATACAGTTTATAACTAGATGGTTGTAATTTTCAACAAAATTTGTATTTTGAAAACGAAACTTGAAGAAATATATTAAATATGAACAGCAACTATTCACTACATTCACAGCTGTAATTTTATTTGTCCTTTTGGTCACTAAATAAAATTAATAGACACTGTTCAGTTTTATAACTTTTTTTTCTTCTTTCCCGAGGCTTTTTTCTTCCGATTCTGTAACTTTTCAATGCTTATGCCACACTGGGGAGAAATTAAGTTGTGTAGTTATGATGTGGGTTTTTCTGATACTGTATAATCCCTTCTCATTTAAAAAGTCAGAGAGAAGAAAAAGAAAAGACAGAGAAAGCTTGCCAAAATAATTTTATTTTATTCTGTGAAAAAAGAGGTTTTAAAGAAACAAAAAAAATTTAAAGTAGTTTCTTAATTTTCCAGACTCAGAGTAGAACTGAAACTGTCAATTCCACTTAAGAAAACTTTTTTAAAAAAGAAAAAAAGAAAAGAAGGAGCTGCACTTAGAAGTCCCAACAAGAAGCAGAATTTTATTCCTTCAGGATCTAGGCTTCTTAGGTCATATCTCTTCTAAGGGACCAGAAACAACAGCTAGCTTAGCTAAATCTGTTTCACTTGTTGAAACTGCAGCTCACTTGGACTACACACATCAGTGAGTCACCAGATCTCAGCTGAATAGCTGCAGCTTGCAGCTGAGGAGCAGAAGCCTCTGAAACAATTCAAGAGCAGTGCCTTGCTGCCATTTAAACCAGTCTCACAGTTCTTAATCTTCATGTGACTTCTTAGTGTTATAAAACACCAGAAATAAAATAGATGCAGGAGAAACTCAAACAGCATGGTGGTGCAGGGAACTCAGAAGGCCTGAACCATCCCACTGAAGCCCGGTACATTGCATTACTCCTGGGACACCCAACAGCCTTTGTACTCACAGTGCATTTGTTTTGACAGTTTCATCTCTCTTTTGTTGACTTTGATACTGAGTAGATAAGCACCTTTCAGATTCAGATTAATTTATCTTAGAAACCCTTAAAGCAACCTGGGCACCAGTGATATATGAATCAAGGAATTATTCTGGTAAGATCTATTGCAGAGTTTGGTCTGCACTCAAAATAAACACAGATCCAGTGGGGATGCACATATTTTTCTCTAATTCAAAGTCAAAAAAGAAACAAGTTTTACTCTAAGTATGCATGTATTGAATGAATTTAAAATTCTTGGATCCAACAAATGCTAAAGCAAGTTCTTACCTAACTGTACATGTCTGTCAGCAGAGTGTTTTTGAGGACTGGAAGCCTGGCTTTCTGCCACATTATCCCTGCAGACTTTTATTTCTGGGAAAGAGCAACGAGCAGGGGTTGCTCATTAGGATGTGTTATGTTCTCTGCCTATTAATGTGAGATGATGCCCTCTGTTGGATATCCCACTGAGAGGATAAAAGGATCCACACAAAGACATCTATGTTTATTATTAGCTTTACAAGTTCTTTAGCTCCAGTTGTTTAAAAGGAAAAAAAAAGGAGTTGAAGGATAACAGATTTATATTGTGCCTTTCTGGTTAATTGAAACTTAGAACTAACTCATTTCTGCAGCTTCTTGTAGATGTAAGCCAAGAAACATCTTCATTTAGCTCAAGGTTTTGGAGTTGTAGAAGCAAATTTCTAATCCCAGCTCTCTGTTTATGGACACAGTAGTCATTGTATAGTAGAACATGTAGACATAAAGAAAGAAGGTAAAATTATTTCTTTTTTAATGAAAACATAAATTCATTTGAAAAGCTGTTCGAAAGACAAAAGCCATCTAAATTGTTTAGAGTGTAATTCTTCAAATAGCTCATTTTGGAAAGTGTTTTGTATACCTACTGATTTCTATTTCTTAAGCTTTTTGCTAGGGCAGTGAGTTGCATGAAAGTATTTAAATTTATTAATAAGGATGAAGATTATTTTATATAAGACATGATTTTCATGAGTGGTGGTAGAATTAAACGTTGAGAGACTGAGTCAACCAGACCTGAAGCCAGATGATATTAAATGTAGCAGTATGTATTAACAGGAATATTTCTGCATGACTGATTCAGCTCTTATTTTACCTCCATGAAGAGTCAAGTATTATCAAAATCAAGGCTTTTGCAGGGAAGTAAAGATACTGCAGTTGAAGAAATTTTCATCTTTGTCTATGTGGAGAAGCAGGAAAGACTCAGGGAGAAAGAAAAAAATTAGTCTTTAAAAATCTTATTTCTTCCCCTCAGTTCTCAGCTGAATTTTTCCCTGGGTATGATTAAAAAAAAATTACATGTATCAGACTTACAGGGGAGTGAATTGTGATTCTCACTGTTTTCTTATCTTTTCTGACTCAGAAGCAGCCTAATCCTCATACAGTCTTTGTATTTTCCTCCCATATATCAGTCAATCTGCTTGTTTCAGGAAATGAATAGATTATTTTAAAAATCTGTCTTCAGATCATATTCATTTATGTTGATTGTGGAAATAAAAGATCATAAAGTTTCTTTCATACGAGAATCTCAATGATTGCACTCTTGAGATAAACATGCCTATGAAACTGTCATATATTCAGCATTCATAAAGAATAATAATCTTTGAGAAGTTTCTAAATGCTTACTACAATAAAGAAGTTAAGGAAAGTCATCATTCAGTCTGCATCAGTTGATAAATACAAGTTAAAAGTTAATTGTAAAAGTAAGCTTTACTTTTAAATATAGTTTTGTCTTTAGACATGATACTACTCCTCAACATGCTGTAATTTCAAACATCCCCATCTTTTGTGCCAAGTCCGTGCTTGGACCCATCTTGTCATTCTTTGTTGTAATGTACATGTATTACTTGCAACTAAATAGATTATATAATTTTTTTAAAGCTTTCATTAAAAACTCTTTCAACAGGTAAAATTTTGGTACCAGTTATCTCAGGATTCCCAGCTTTCTGTCTTTAAGAGGACAGCATTAAATGGAAGTTTGGAAAAATTACGTGACATTTCAGGATTGCCTGAGATGAATTGGACAAAAGTGAATATACCTGTAGAAAGTGTGGCTGAGGAATTACCTTTTCAGGTAATTAGATATCACATTTACATTGCTTTCAAAAAGATATTTTACTTTGGCCTTTAGAATTAATTAAATTTTAATGATGAAATATAAAAAGAGAATTTCTATACTTTAATGTTCTTATGAAAAATAATTTAATTCAGCTTTTTCCACAGGTCCATGTATTAAAGAGCATAGCAATTGTTTCAGTATTCTAGGCATTAGAATAACTTTTTGTAGCAAATACCAAGGGGCCCTAAAAATTATTTAGTTCCAACCCCAATTGGCAAGGACATCTTTCATTTGACCATGTTGATCAGAGCTCCATCCAACCTTGCCTTGAACACCTCCAGGGCTGGGGCATCCACAACTTCCCTGGGCAACATGTTCCAGTGCCTCACCACCCTCAAAGTAAAGGATTTCTTCCCAATATCCAATCTGAATCTACTCTTTTTAAGTTTGAATCCATTCCTCTCATCCTGTCACTACATTACCTTGTAAAAAGTCCCTCTCCATCTTTCTTGTAGGATCCCTTCAGGTACTGAAGGCTGCAATTAGGTCATTCTGAAGCCTTCTCATTTTAGTCTGAATAAACCCAGTTCTCTCAGCCTTTCCTCATAAGAGAGGTGCTGCATCCCTCTGATAAACTTAGTGACCTCTTCTACACTCACTCTAACAGGTGTTGGGGTGAGGACCCCAGAGCTGGAAACAATATTCTGCATGAGGTCTCACAAGGGCAGTTTAGAGGGGCAGAATCTCTTCCCTCCCCTGCTGCCCCCCTGCCTTTGATGCAGCCAAGGACACTTTTGGCTTTCTGGGCTGTGAATGCACATTGCCAGCTCATATCCAGCCTCTCACCCACCAGCACTCCCAGGTCTTTCTGGGCAGAGCTGTTCCACATCCCTTCATTCCCCAGCCTGTGTGGATACTGGGGGTTACCCCAGCCCAGGTGCAGCACCTTGTACTTGATCTTGTTGCACCTCATGAGATTCCCATGGGCCACTTCTCAAGCTTGTTCAGGTCCCTCTGGATGGCATCCTGTCCTTCAGGTGTGTCAGCTGCACCACTCAGCTTGGTGCACCATTGCAAACTTTTTGAGGGTGCACTCAATCACACTATGTCATTAATGAAGATATCAAATAACACTGGTGCAAACACAGACCCCTGAGGGACACCATGTCACTGATGTTCATCAGGACACTGAACAGTTGACCACTACCCTCTGAATGTGGCCATGCAACCAATTCTTTATCCACCTAACAGTCCATCCATTAAATCCACCTCTCTCCAGTTTAAAGAGCAGAATGTTGTGGGGGCCATGTCAAAGGTTTTACAGCAGTCCAGATATGGGACAGCCGTAACCCTTCACTGATGCAGTCACTTGGTCACAAAAGGCCACTGGACTGGTCAGGCAGGACTTTCCCTTGGTGAAACCTTGCTAGCTGTCTCAAGTCAGCTGCCTGTCCTCCACGTGTCTTAGCATAAATTATAGGAGGATCTGTTCCATGGTCTGTCCAGGCACAGAAGTGAGGCTGACAGTGCAGGTACTTCAATTTGCAATCTATCCCTACATTTATTGTACCACATTACTAACTACATCAGGCAATGTACAGATGAAGACCATTAAATGGTGTTGTAAAGCGTCATATTTGATAACCATGAATAGCTAATTTAAGAAGATATGTAGATTTTATTTGTTCCAGCAGGAAGACCATTCATTCAATAAGTGATGACTTTCACCAGTTTTGATTGAAGCAAGATCATCTGGGTTGCATAACTTTCTCTACGTAAAAGTAGTTATGGCTTTGACAGTTGAGGAGCAAATTTCTGACCTGACCAAATCTCAGTTGTAGTTTTTCCTGGCTGATGTTCAGAGTTGGTTGTAAGAACTATTTAGTTCCTGTGCAGATGTCATAAGTTATAAGGTAATATATAATTAAGTGTGTGTGTGTGTTTGTGTCTTTTTGTCACGTTGCCTTTAATGAATTAACGTTTTTTTCTGTCTTTACAGATTGTCTTGCAGGCTACTGTTCTAACGACAAATGCTACTGTTGCTATTGATGATATCAATGTAACAGAGGAATGTGTAGTTGTGAATAGATCACTTCCAGGAGTCAGCCAGGAAAGTGAAGGCAAGTTTCATGGTTTACAATACAGTTTCCCCAATGTCTGCTATATATAACTGTGATGTGAGTGACAACTTGAAGTTATTTTTAATAAAATAGAGGATAATCTCAGAAAAGAAGTCCGAATGCTGTAATCAATTATCTCCCTGGAAATGTTCCAGGCTGTGTTGGATGGGTCTTTGACTCTGCCCATGGCAGACTAGATGATCTTCGAGGTCCTTCCCGATCCAAACCATTCTATGGTTCTATGATGAAGGCTTTCATCCTTGTGTTATACATTAGCTGCTGTGAGAAGTTTGCACTAACTCTGCAAAGTGAGCTCTGGTGGGAATTTCCTGATACACCTTACTCTGTAGCACCTGCTCACATTCATGTTTGCATGCAGAGGCAGAAGCAAAGCAAACCATCCCATATTTTCCCCTAAAGAGCAAAAAGAGGGCAAGAGGCTACCTTTAGGGTAAGATGCTTCTCCCATCATCAGTGCTAAATATCTGATATATAATAAATGCCCAGCAAACTTGTCTTTGTACTCACACTCCGTAGTCTTGAAGAGCCAATGATGGAAATATAAAACAACATAACCTTCAGTCAGACTGCTGTTCCTGGTCCTCTTGATGCTAACAGATGCTTTTCAAAAATGGCACGGGCACATGTGCAGTCAGGGGTGGTGTTGATGAGTTATACCCATCAGGTATCTGAATTAATTATCCAAAAATTTAAAGTCATAATAGACAACTTTGATGTGTTTTTAAGGCCTCTCTGATCTCTATATACAGTGTGGTTGAGGTATTTAGAGAAAGAGTTATTTACTTTAATTATTTTCGCTACAAGTACCTCATTTACCCATTAATCATAAAGATATTGTTTTTAGCAGGGAGTTATTTTTTAAAAAAATCCCTGTCTGGATAGAAATGTGAGTATTTTAAAAAGTCAAGTTAAACAAATAATATGAAAAGCTGCTGATCATTCATCTGACTTACTTTCCAGAAACCTACTAAAGAAAAACCAGCAGACCCTAGCTTTTTGTTTCCCCATTCATTGAAATCTGGGGTGTTTTCTAGTGTGTAAGTTGAGGTACAGGCTAATAATGGTGCAGCACCCAACTTCGGCTTCTTGCAGCTGTCCTTGTGACCAGAGTACAGCAAGAGCAGAACGGTTTGGTGTATCTGGCTCCCAGGGAAAGGAAAGGGAGCCCTACCAGCCTCTTGGCCCCTGAGGAGGAGCCTGGCTCCCTAACACCAAGGTGTATTTGATAAATTTTCACACAAAAGTTTGAATATTGTGGACACTAAGATATAGCTCAAGACCAACAGACATTGAGATCAGCTGTGTTTCTTATCAGCAGTGATACAATCTAGCACACTGTATAGATGCTGCTCTGCTCCTTATGCTGAGCACGTTGCTACATTAAAAGAAGATAAAAAGCACTTCTTATAATTTCATATACCTGTGGGTTTACTTACATGTCTTTTTCTAATTTTTAAGGGGAAACAGAATCTGCAGATGCTAGTGCTTCATGTTTTTACTGTCCAGAGGGATTTTTTTCTTGTGAGGATGGGCAATGTATTTCAACTGACAAAGTTTGTGATTTTAAGCCTGACTGCCCAAATAACCACGATGAAACCAAATGCCGTAAGTGAAAACTTTAAAATCTGTGTTGTTAAGCTCCTGTGAGTATGTTTCATTGTCCTATTTGGAATGCCTTCATGACTTCATAAATCTCGCAATTTAATTAAAAGTAAAACTCTTGAGAAATAGTTTCTTCACTTTGATTCTGTTCTGCAATATTTCCCCTTTTAGTTTCAGTAGCAACTGCTTCTCTCTTAGCATTAAAACCAGAAAAAAAAAAGTGATTAATTATTTAGTAGAAGATGCTCCTCAAAAATAGTGTTTTATTTTATAATTATAATTCACTGGTCACAGACTTGCATTCAAATTGTATGTTTCATATATTTACTTTTGACGTGAAGATGCCACAGCTGTACCATGAGTCTGGTCACAGATATAATTTGAGTCATCACCTTCTGTTTGGATGTGCTGTGACTCCTGTCAGGGCCACATGCCTGAGCTTTCTCTGCATGGAAACAAACACGTGGGAAAGTAGAGGGAGGTGATGCATCTCAGATCCCTCTCCACTGTACAGTCAGCAGGGAGCTTGGAACTGTTTCAGGGTCTCTAATATGCAGCTTCAAAAGTCTTTTTGATTCATTCAGTTTCCTGCTTGCATAAGAAATCACAGTTATACTTTGCAATTTTGAAAATGAGTCTTTTGATTTAAACCATCAACTTTGTGGTAGAACTTGTGATGCATTTTCAAAGGGAGTTGCCGTGAGCAATATTTAGTGCAAGTTTTCTTTTTTAAAATAGAGCATGATGCTTTCTTGCACATTCAGCACAAATAACAGCAATATTGTAGACAAGATCCTTGAATTATTTTTTGTGCTCTGTTATGCATCAAAAAACATAAACTTCTTTAGAGATGCTAATATAATCCAATTTCTCTGTTCATATTTTATGGATTTCATTTGGAGATTTGAGAGTTGTTGCTCAGATAAACAAAGATCTATTTAACTATTAGCAGGTAAAAGAAATAATTACAGCTTCTATGCAATTTCTCTTCAATTTTAGTATTGAATCTTCTTCAGCCAGAGCATTGGTATTGAGAGGTTTAAGTGTTCAGAAAGAGTGCTATGCAAAATATACAGAACTTCGACATATAAAACTGTGTTTTGTTTTACTAGATAACAGTTTGCCTAGCTAAAATCAGAAGTTACTATTAAATGTTCACTAGGCAGAATATCTTTCCTCTTGTGGGCCAGAATAAAGAAAATTCTGATGTTACTGTAGCACAGCTGAGGTGGGAAGGGATATCTGAAGATTACTTGGTGGTTAAACATGACCCTGCTCGAAGCAGGGCTGCCAGAACAGAATGTCCTGAGCTTGACAGAGTCAGGTTCTGAATACCTATGAGAATGGAGACAACCCAGCCAGTCAGGACACCCTGATCCAGTGTTTGATCACCCTTGCAGTAGAACAAGTGTCTGTTGCATCTTTTCATTTCACTGGACATAAGTGAGAAGAGTTTTTGCTTTTTTACTCCTTCCCTGTCCATGTTACTAATAATAAAACTCTTATAACGCTCCATTTTTTAATCTACTTTTTTTTCTTCTTATGATTACACACCTTGTGCAGCATTGGGTTATGATAGTCTGGATTTTTCTCCCATTCCTCTTTTAAAATTCAGGTACAGGGTATTTGTTCTCTGACAAAATAATAATACTTCCAAATCAATAGTTTAATTTAAAAATGTTCTAAGTAGATTTAGCTGCATGCAACTTTCACTGCACTGGGATAGCAATGAAGTGGTAGCTTTTAATCAGGAAAACTAAGATTTGTTTTTTGTGGCCATTTATATTTCCTTTTAACTATTCAGCCTTTGCTTCCATTTCATCACTATACCTTTGGCTGAAGACAAATGTTCAGCAAGGTGTTCAAGCAGTCCTAGACCAGCTTTAATTATAAGTAGCCTACGTGGCAACTAATTTTTTTTCTTCTTCCTCTGATTATATGACTGAAGAAACTTTTATTATACCCAAGTCTCATTTGTGAAGACAATACATTAACAATGCCATGCTAAAGGTTAAACTTTGAAACCATTATATTTATGGTGAACTTTGCTCTAAGTATATTGCTGACTTATAAATCATGGTTACTGCTGTGCTGGCTCAGTGTGTGCTAGCACTACAGCTTGTAATGTGGGAAGCAGAATGTAGGTATACAAAGGGCCCTGCAAGCAGTTTGGCAAGCTGACTGTTTCCAAGCAATAAAGTTGCCTTTCAGCACATTAATCTGGTAGTCTACAGCACTGGAATAGCTCTTATAATTATTTTCCAATAGTATTTTATCATCTTCCTGCTTATGTAGTGCACCATTACTTTCTATATTTTCTTTCCATATTCCTGCACTTGGATGCAAGCTTTTCATATTTCTCAGACAATTTTCCTTATTTCTGAACATGGTTAAGCACAGATTTTTGTTCACTTCTTCCAACTACATTGTTGCTTTCATCGATATTAACATTTTTTTTCCCAGTGTTCCATCTAACAGTGGTTGCATGCACCTCGACCTTGTTAATGTTCTTCTCTTTGTATGAGAACCAGGAAGGAATATTACATGGGTTTAAAATGTCTTTCAAAATATGTTTCATTTTAATCTCATAATCTTAAATTCCAGCAAGATGATTTACTTAGATGCTCAAGTCCACTACGTCCACTAAACAAGCGAGGTCTCTATACAGTTTTTTTAACTCTAAATGTCAATCCTTGAGAAATCTTTTGATTTTCACTTCCACTCAAGAGTACCTTTTTTTCCTGTCAGGCTTGGAAGAATTCAGTTGAAGATTACCAGTTCTGGGACTGGCAAAGTGTTTTCTTTCTTGGGTGCTGCTACCCCTGACTGTTAGATCACAGCTTTTCTTCTAGAGATGAAGAATTTACTATGGCCATAAAGATTTTATACTTTTTATACTTGACTTCCATGCAATAAAGCGGAGAAGAAATGCGACAGCCTTTTTCAAACTGCAGATTTACAGCAGTGACCTAACACACCTATCACATTGTGTGCTTGTGCTCTGGAAGATGAATGTGCAGCATGACTTCTATGGTCTAAATCCTAAGCATTTGATGTAGTCTAAATGCTCACTTTTGCACCCTAAGAATTATGTTGGTGGAATAAGCTCAGGTTGGAAAGCAATCTGGTAACAGAAATGTATTGTTGGTATTCTGTCTGACCTTTGCTAATTTCTCCCTTATGCTCTGTCTTTTGTGTCTGGGTTTTGGGGTTTTTTTCTGTCTACTTACAGTGTGGATTATCAAAAATAATTATATGGGTTTCTATATAAAATAAATAGGAAATAATTTGCATTTATATAAAATAATTTACATTTATATAAAATATGGCATATTTCCACAGGTTTGTCCACGGTCACATGCTTTGAGGTGCTCCAACCCGACCACGTGCACAGTCACTGATGTATTGAGGTGTACCTGTTACAGCACTGACTTACCCACAGCCATAGATCCTTTGAGGTGTACTCCCCTCCCCTTTGAGGTGTACTTTTCTCCAGCATGGACTTACCCTTCAGAGTTACACCTGCAGCCACATGGACATAACCATGGCCACAGGTGCTTCAAGATGTACCTGCTCTGGCACAGGCTTATTCTCAGCCACAAACACCCCAGAGTGCCCCAATCTCATGTGGCCTTCTCTGCAGGTCACAGCCCCTTTGACTCCCCTCCACACTGGAATTCCAGCTTGTTCTTTCCAGTAGAGCTGCAGCAGTGACCTGGCCATCTGCCAGCAGGCACATCACCTGTGTTGTTATCAAAATGCTCCCAGGCACAGTACAGTAGAGAAAGGAGATAAGCAGTGCAGCAAGCAGTGAAAGCAAGAAGCAGACAATACCAAGCACTAGGCTCTAATGAATAGTCAGGAAAGCAGACCCCATGGCAAGCACAGGAGTGTGCCAATTAACACTGAAAAATAAATAGAAGCTATAAATTTGATCTAACACATTCCAATAAAACTTGTCATTAGCTCAAACCCTTTAAACCACATTGTGCCAGAAAGGATTGCCACGGTTGAACCCCAGCTGGCAGCCCAGCCCCAAATAGCTGCTCACTCACTCCCCTGGTGGGATGGGAGAGAGAACCAGATGAGTAAAGGTGAGAAAACTCATGGGTTGAGATAAAGACCATTTAATAGGGAAGGCAAGAACCATGCACACAAGCAAAGCAGAACACAATCTCCTTCACCCTATGGCCAGGCAGGGGGTCAGCCATACCCAGGGGAGCAGAGCCCCATTGCACATTACAGTGACTTGGAAAGATCAACATCACCACTAGGAACATCCCCCACTGGTCTGTTGCAGAGTGTGACACCATAGGATGTAGGCTATCCTTTTGTTCAGCTGGGGTCAGTCCTCCTGGCTCTGTCTCTTCACAACTTTTTGTACATTCCCAGCCTCCTTGCTGCTGGGAATTTGTGAGGAGCAGAAAACGCCTTGGCTCTATATAAATGCTGTTCAGCAATAATTAAAATGTTCCTGAATAAGCAACACTGTTTCCAGCACAAATCCAAGGTAAAGCCCTTTATCAGCTACTATGAAGGAAATTAACTACACCCCAGCCCAAACCAGCACACATAAACACATGGTATTGCTTTTTGTTTATGTCTAAATGAAAGATGAATTTAATAGTTATTATTTCTATGGCGTACAATTTAGGGCAGCACAAGCATGCTAAGGCTAGCCTTAAATTAAGTAATTCATAAACTGGACATAATCTATATGTTTGCACACAGTTTTATGTATCTTGAGTTAGAAGGCAAGCAAAGAGAAAGATCCATGTATTGGTTCTTAAAAACTACTTTTGTGGCATAATTGTTTAAAGATAAATATTATTTGGTTTCTAACAGCTATCTTCATATAAGTAATAAAAATCTCAGTATAATAAGAATAGTTCCCCTTATTTCCCATTACTAATCTTGGCAAAGCATAACAATTCTGCTGCAATTATGCAGTAACTCTTCTTAAATCTCATTTTTAGAGTCAAATCTTGCCTACCAAAATGTCTGTCTCATATGCTTGCTACTCCATTTCAGCCAGACAAATCAGTAACTCTTAAAGGTGAGACCTGAAACAACAGCCAGATCAGAAAGATAGATTTAAGTCCAAGGAGTGAAAAATTTGTCAGCTTGTAAATTGGAGAAGGTACCTGATGCTGGAAGTGCCTAGAAAACTGCATAAGAATCAGTTCATGGAAGTTAAAGGGGGAAGGGGTGGGACTGAAATTCCATCTACAGAGAAAGGAAAACACCTCTGACAGTGGGCAAGAAATGGCTGCGAAGGCTGCAATGCTTGGGTTTGCTGGTGGGGGAGAGCAGTAACCACGGGGCTGGAAGAAGCCAGGGCAGGAGGGAGAACTGCTCTGGGGGGAGAACTGAGGCCAGCTGACCAAAGTGCCTCTGATACAGTGTCAGGAGAGAGAAAAATAATAGAAGATTAAATCCCTGGTAAGGGAGAATAAAAGAAAGAGAAAATGGGAATGAAGAATACAGATGTGCAGCAGTGATATTTTGGGGGGGATCAGTATAAAATGTGGCCATTAAGTGACAGAGTGCTAAGATAACATGAGAGGAGCTGGAGCAGGCACCTGCTTGGGGAAATGAGGGAAGAGAGTGTGGATTTCCAGTTTTCCAGTGATACTAGGACTGAGATAAGGGGTCACAGAAAAACAGTTGTGTAATAGATAAAACAGGAAATAGGCTGTGGAAAAGAAGAGCATTGAGGAAAGAGCAAGGGCATTTTTGTGACACAGACCACACACACTTTTTGAATTTCTATAGAACCCAGAAGTCATAAGTCTAACTTGTCTACTTCTTTCAGCAAATATCTGCATAGTATTTTTGGGGAAAAACCTATGTCTCATTGAGTACTTACTCTTATTCGGTTTCCAGCAAATTATGCACTTTGATAGAAAATATTGAATGAGCTTAAGTGGCAATGAAAACAGGGTGAATAACAAGAAGACCTAAATAGTGACCATTGGATCTTATTTTTGTATAGTTCAGTAAAAACAGGAACTTTCCCTTCAGTTTTATAGAATTTTTTTTTTTACAATTTTATTTTCCCCCTGTAAAAATCTCAATCTTTGTAAGTCCTAAAACTAAGTTAGGAGACATTTAGTGCAGTTAGTTGTTAAAAATGTAGGTGCACAGTGATATGACTAGATTATTTATAACAAAATTTTTTTAATCTGCATGTTTTGCCTTCCTTACAGGCAAAGCTGCTTCTCATTTCACTAGTGATATACACTGCTGTGTTACGTACAAATCATGTCTGTCACATACTAAAAAGCCCACGACTGAAATCACAAAGAAGTTGGTTGCAATTTCATGGCTATTGAAATGGGTTTCCCCAAAGAATTTGGCAAAAGAAAATGTTCTGGAGTGCTTTGTTCCTGTAGTCACCTGTAGAGGAGGCTACCATATCTATTTGTTTTGAACTTTTATGTTTAAGTGTGGATTTTTTGGTTTTGGTTTTTGTGTGTGTGTGTGTGTATTTTGTTGGAGTTTTTTTGTTTCTAGTTTGTTTTTTATGGGGGTTGGTGGTTATTTTTTTCAAAATTGTAGCAGTTAATATTTGGAGATGAAAATTGAGGGAAAGGGGAACTCTGCCTTGGGTTTTGTAAAGATCAGACTTGTTTGATCTTCAAGTAGTGACTTGCTTTTCATCTTTTGTTTGTTTTTTTTGTTCCAGTTAGCATTGCTTCTTGTAGATGAACTTTTGCAGTTATATTTTAACTGTTCTCTATTCAGTTTGTCACTGTAGAAATTAGGCCACTGCACCTATAAAGTATGGTGTTATTTGATAGTGTCTATAATGAAACTAGTAAATAATAGCTAGGATAGAAAATATAAAAATGGGAAGGCAGATGTGTGTTTCAGTGTTCTCATATTATAAAGAGATTTAAAATAGTTTAAGATGTTCAGAGTTAAACTGGTTCCTAGAACTAATGATAATATTATTTTTGCCATCTAGTAATAAGTTCCTAAATTTATCTTAAAGTGACTGATTAAAAATTAGTTTAAAGTTTGTTGGCATATTGGAGCATTTAGAAACAATTTTTAAGTAAAAGAAAATATTATAAGCCAGTAATGATGATGTTATCTCCTCACCAGGATTTTTTTATTTATGATGCATTCTGTATAAAATTACAAGGGCTGAAAGGCAAGGAGAGACTTTGGGGGTTGTACAGATTTATGAACTTCCATTCATGAAGAAATGCTAATATCTTAAACACTTGTTTTTAAAACACTGTTCTGAGCAGGACTGTTTATTAAATTCATGTTAGTCATCACTCAGCTAACAGAGAAACCACACATCTGATTTGTGAAGGCCTTAGAATAAAACTCCTCAAAATAGAAAGGGAGAAAGTAGTTTGCATAAGAACCCAAAATCAGAAAGAAATCTAGGGATTTATGGTAACAAGTCAGCTCAGAGAAAACTGAATCTGTTGAAGATGTAAAGGCAGCTTTCTCAAAGCATCAACAAAGCCAACCACTCTCAAATTAAATGCTAACAGGATCACTGATTCCTTCTTGACTAGAGAGGGAGCTTGTTAAAAACAATGTTAAAAGGGGCAGCAAAGAAAAATATATTCGTACAGGTGGCATGGATACCACTAGGAGTTAAAAAGCATCAAACAAATGGTTGAACTATTTTCTACATTAAAAATACAGAAAAGATGACAAATTTTGGTAGGTTTAATGTAAAAACACAGTAAGGATGACAAAACAAGTTTAAGAAACTCTAGCAATAAATTCATCAGCACATGAGGGGAAGACAGCCTGGAAGAGTGCACAGGCTCATGTGATGGTTAGAATATTAAGACAGTATGTGAGAAAAAGAAAAAGAAATAGGAGAAAGCAAAAACAAAAGTCTTAAGAGAGAAGGCAGATCAGATTGTGTGAGCTCACTCTGAGAGAAAGTACAAAAGTACCCAAGCAGGAGACTTTTTCACTGAATAATCTGTCTGAATGGGAAGTGCCAGTCAAAGAAGTTATGGGACAAGACAATTAGATACTTGAAGTCTCACCAAGCATCAGGATCCAAATGCATTTCACCCAGGCTCTAGCAGCTTGCTTTATTCTCGTATTTTCCCTAGGTGTTAAATAGTTGGTTTGAGATTTAGTTGAAGGTTTCAGGGTTATTTTATCTCAGTGTACTCATCCATGCTTAAGCTAAATGGTCTAGTGCATCTTTTCTTTTCTGTTTTGTCAGTGTTACAAGTTACAGATGCAAGAAGTCTGGGCTCAGACTTAACAGTTTTATCTTGTTTATTTGCCTCATTTTGTGTAACCATCTGTGTCCAAGGTCTGTCATATTCTTTGTTGCTGTTCTCCTGGGAATATGTGATGGTTTCTTCTATAGGGTAAAAAACAAATCAAAAATCGCTATCCATATTCCTTTTTCATTATATTCTCTCTGGGAATTTTCAGTAATTTCTCTCATGCTTAGGTCCTTGAATATTTCAGATATATTTTGTCTTCATTTTATTCTATCAAATCTTTCTGTCAAAAAATTCCTTTCTCCTGTTTTCAAGTCACATTTGATTTGCATCATTTTATTGTTGGCATTTCTGACCCACATAGACCATATGTAGAGCAAACATGTATTTTCTTTAATTTCTTAATAATTTGTTCTTCAAAATTTTTAGGAGTTTTTTTGAAAGCTAACTGTGGAATTTTAATTGCTTAATAATTTACAAAACCTTCTCTTTTTAGAAGCTATAGCCATCAATATTACTAACATGCCTCATTAGTAATGTTTCATTCTTTCTAAAAAGATATGTGTAACTTAGAGTAACATAGTTTCTAATGAGGAAAACAAACAAAATCAAACACAACAAATAGGAAAAAAACACCCATACTTTCCATACATAAACACTGATGTAATCTTATTCCTCAGGGGACTTCATATGATTCTGATACATGCATTTTCTACATACCATACTATGACCATAGCGTAATATGGCCACTGAAAGCTGTGATAAAAGTTATAAAACAATGGCAGAATTATAACAGTCATACTTTAATATTTGCTTAAATTTTTCTATGTATATGACTAATAAATTATTTCTTAAAGTCTTTAAATAAGTCTCTTAGTGTTTTCCATTTCAAGCCTATATATTTGCAGGAATATAAAATATAATTTTGTGATTTAATGAAGACTTTTTTATAAAATGACAGAGAGAAAAACCTGATGTAAAGAAATTCTTTACTGTGGGAGTGGTGAGACACTGGAACAGGTTGCCCAGAAAAGCTGTCAATAGCCCATCCCTGCAAGTGCTGAAGTTGCATGGGGCTGCTCTGAGCAATCTGGTCTAAGGGGAGTTGTCCCTGCCTATGGAAAGGGAGTTGGAACTAAAAGATCTTTAAGGTCCATTCCAACCCAGACCATTCCATGATTCTATGTCAAAATACATTCATTCATAAATTACATCTTTCTACTCCATTTTTTTTTTTTTTTTTGTAATATATACATTTTCCAAAATATCACTGCTCTTTTAATTGAAGAATTGAAGAATGCAGCTGAAAATGCTTTTCAGATCTTTTTCACTTCAGTAGTTTATGTTTCAGGGCTTACAAATATCATAGTGTCTCACTAATGCCTGATATTTAACTTTACTCCAATTATGAATAGAGGAAGGATTTTGTTATCATTAACATACTTGCTGGCATTTAGGAAAAAAAGAGATTTAATTTCTGGCTCCAACAACAGTAAAAGATCCTGCAGAAGGTTTGTTGCTGCTCTATGTGCCCAATATTCTTGCTCTGTACCTGGAAGACTGTGAGGTTTGTTTTCAGCACCTCCTCACCTGCTCTGAGTGCTTTGGCTGGAGCACCCCAAGAGAGAAGGAGCTGTTTCACTGAGTACAGTGCACATTGTCATGGCTTGGTTGCTCCCCTGTGGCTGCTCTTTTACTCAGTTTTTACTAAGCAAATACCTCAGTTGTTACTAAGCAAATAGAGTGTCTGGTATGAAGACACTCTGCCTCTCCAAGCCCCTTTCCTAGATTTATTTCTAGAATATTGATGTCATATTAGAAACATTTTATTTAATTTTCATACTGCAAAGCTTTTTTAGTAATGTGTATAGAAATGAAATGTCTCTTTCTTTTTTTCCAGCTGCTGTGTGTGACTTTGAAAGAGAGAGCTGTGGCTGGATGGAAACTGTAAATGCAGATGGATTTGACTGGGTAAGAAGTTCCAGCAATGCTCTTCCACCTGCATTTCAGAACCAAGCTCCTCCACGGGATCACACCTATAACAAACCTGAAGGTAAGACAAGCCAGGCCTAGAAACAGAGAAGTGGAATAGATAAACCGGCTCTTTAACCAGATTTTAAGTGAAGGCCATGAATGCTGTAAAAACCTTTATAAACCCTTTATTCCTCTAGCCTGAAAAGTTGTTTTTCTTTTTATTTTAACAGGTCATTTTATGTTCATTCTGAAGACCAGCAACAGCATTTCACAAATAGCTCGGCTACAAAGCCCAAAGTTCAGGCAAACAGGATCAAATTGCACACTATCCTTTTGGTATGCAATAATTTACATTTAAAATTCCTGGATCTTCTCACATTGCTTCTCTTGGACTGAAATTGAGGTTATAGTTTGAAATAGATACATCTTTCTCTGAAGAATTTATTTCATTTTATTCTATCAGCATATTGTCTTCATTGTGAACAACACAGATATAAGATGAAACACTTGGAGAAAAGAAGTGAAACACGACATGACTTTGTTGTCAGGCTCTGACCAAAGTTACAGTAAAGGATTGTGTCTGTATATACATGGGCAAACACAAGACTCCTTTTGCTAACAATTCTTTGGTTAAGTAAATTTGAAAATATGGAATTTTTTTCAAGAAATGGAAAGTACTAAAAAATCTAATAGGTCCTTGAGTCAGCTACAGTATCCAAAATTAGACATGATCATTTTTAAGTAAAAGTTCCAGTGTGAGAATTGGTTCTTTGCTTCCACTTTTTTCATATACGCAGAACAAAACAAAACAAAACCAGAAAACCCCACAAATAAAAATCAACAATCAAACCCAAATATTTTCAATAATTCTCTTGTCTCTGTCTTTGTGCAAACTTGTCAAAGATAGACAGAAAAAATATTACTTTGATAATTTGTTTACTAAGGCCAAATTGGTGCTCCTGTTTAAATAAAGGTTTGGCCTGACCTTGATATTATTATGTGCACTTTGTCTCAGTGATGTCAAATACATCTGCCATAGGAAGTGGAATTGTCTTTTTATCCAAGATTCATGACTAGAAGTTGGAGGTTACTAGTTGTTGGTTGTATATGTGCTTCTGCTCCCAGTTTTGTTGTACAATTACCTATCTAAAGCATTTAGTATTTTAAATGCTGTAGAAAGCAACTTGTTAGCTATAACTAACATAGATAGAAGGCATACTTATGCATTCAGTAAGTGATCTGTTTTTCTTTCTGGAAACTTTACAACTATGTACTTATAAAAAGACATTATGCATCTGAGTGAGCAGTATTTGTTGCTTAATATGAAAGCAAATATGTGTCTTCAGTTATGGGTTTCAATTTAATGTTTTTTTTCTTAAAATTTTCAGTTCTTGAGATAAGGCCTAGACAGATATAGCAGCCTATCCTACCATCATTCAGAAAGTAGATTGAATTACTGGCCCTGTGGACTTCCTTTATATCACAGAGATATAACAGAAAAGATACTGGTCATTTTAATTAATTTTCATCATTTGCCCACATAACATTCTTATTTTTATCATTTTAGGTATTACAATTATGGAGAATCAGTTGGGGCAGCAGAGCTGCAGTTGCTTGTGGATGGGCTGAAGAAGTCCACTGTCCTTTGGAGGACATATTACGGTCAAGGAAGTCAGTGGCTGAAGGCAGTCATTCAGCTTGGACGCCTTCCACAGGCTTTCCAATTCTCACTTGAAAAGATCAGTCTGGGTATTTATGAGGGTGTCTCAGCAATTGATGATATTAGATTTGAAAACTGTGCTCTCCCGCCTCCAGCACTAAGTTGTGAAGGTCCAAATAGCTTCTGGTGCAGAGACACAAAAGCGTGTATTGACAGTTTATTGGTCTGTGACCTTGTGGATGACTGTGGGGATGGATCGGATGAGGACAGCTGTGGTAAGTACTCTCCATTGTTGCTTACTTACACAAAAATTGACTTGCCAGTTCACCCCTGGACTAAAAGAGCACAGAATTGCTACAGCCAGTAATGATTCCACTCCATATAGTTAGAGATAAAACAAAATGATAAGTTAAACTTAAATGCATATGATGAGTTAAACTGAGGGTAAATTGAATTCTATCTCCTTTATCCAAAGCAACTGTATTTCTTTATCTTGTGTAAAACATGAACATCCATCACAAGTTTATTTTAAAAGAGAGGATTTAAAGTCAGACAAACAGTTGTTTGTGTCAGTCTTTGATTGAGTGCTATCTTTGATTTTACTGACAGAAGTACAATGTAAGATCTACTGATGGACTGAGAGGACTGTATGTCCTACCTCTTCTTAGGACCTATACCCTTCCTATCAAAAAAAAGTTAAAATATCTCTACTAAAGATAGGACTCATGCTGAACATGTCCCCTTCAAAGGAGGAACTTGAAAGTAGTGAGGAAAGCAATGAGTCGTTCACATTTTTGACATTCACCTTGAGTGCTGAAGGGTGCTGTTGATGGTTTTTCCCCTGAAGCATGCATTCATCAATTTTAAGAACCCAAGAACATTAATATAAAATAAAATCAACTAGCATTTGCTTTATCACTTCCTGAGGTAACTAAATTATGCAAATCACAATCAGTTTGAGAAACAGGGGGCACCTTACATGCTTGACGTGATATCAGTCTGCAGTAATAATTGCTGAATATCAACTTAATGCTGCTGTAAATTTAAAAGAAAGTGAAGGCTTCCCAGTTTATCTTAGTTTTTCTACTTGTGGAATGCCTAGCTTCTTTATGACCCATTTTGAGGTCTACTATAAGATTTGAGTTGCAGTTTTAAATACCATTAAATGCAATAGCTTAAATAAAAAAAAATTGCCATAATGTCAGGTACTGCTTATGAAAAGCAGATAGAAATTTGAAATGCAAGTTCACCACCTCTGACACATTTAATTGTTTTATATTAGAAGTAATCAATACATTTTACCTTGGTGTAAAATAAAAAAAAAACCAGTTATGTTATAACTGTATAAACTCTCTGATTTAGCCTTCATAAAATTTTGATATTAATATTATTGAGGATAATAAAAATGTGAAACCCAATGTGTTTTTAGGACTACATCTGCCAAGCAAAAATACATTAGATCATTTATCACACCTACCTACAATACAGTGTGGTGTGGTTTATTTCATTCAATTAACCTCAGTTTTAACACCTTTGATCTGTTCACTTTCAGTTAAAGAACTTTACAGTCTTTAATTTTAATAATGCATAAAATTAATAACATGGATAATTTTATTCACAGCTCTCTTTATTCAATAAATTAAATACAATTTGACAGATCTATATTGGAAACAAATATTTGCAAGGATAAAAAATATATTCAAGCACTATGCTGATGGAATCTTGCGTGGGGTCAGACGTGATAAAACCCATGAAGGTCCATCACCTCTGAGTGGCCAGCCTTTTCAGAGAAAAGGCTTAAAATAATTTTGTGAGATGGCTCTTTAAGTGTGTTTTGTGAAGCAAAGGTTTTAATAAAAACAAAATAACACATGATGCAGAAACAAAAGCTGAGCACAGGTGTCAGAAGCTTCTCTGACACCTTGCTAAATGCCTTAAAAAGCACTTGTGCACCTTCATACTTAACGTTTTAGGAGGGACAACCTGGCCCACAGCCAATAGAAGCAGCTACAGACCTTGAGAAGCATTTCTAAAGCCCAACCAGTGCTCCTGTGCTGGCTCTGGGCCAATTATGATGAAAAGGCTATGGGAAATTCTAGTTTAACTTCTTTATATGTTCAAAGGTAAACCAAAATTTTTTTTCCTTAACTAGAAACATTTGCTTGAGTGTGGAAATGCACTGCAACACTATGCCCTTTTGATACTGCTTTTTTATTTTTTGACAGTCTGTTCTCTCTACATTTCAGACCCTGACCTACAGTGTAACTTTGAAAATGGGCTGTGCAATTGGGAGCAGGACGTACAGGATGACTTTGACTGGATCAGAATATGGGGTCCAACCCCCACAGTTAACACAGGCCCATTGAAGGACCACACAACAGGCACAGCCAGAGGACGTTACCTGTACCTGGAATCCTCTGAGCCACGCCAGTTCCGGGATAAAGCAGTTCTGCTTAGTCCTCTCTTCAACCCTTCTGGAGATGGAACCTGTGCTTTCCGCTTTCATTATCATATGTTTGGGAAAGAAGTTTATAGGCTGTCAGTCTTCCAAAGAAGTGTGAGTAATACTAAGGGATGGCTGCTGTGGTACAAGTTTGGAAATCAAGGAAACAGATGGATCAGACAGACACTCTTCATCAGAAGTTCTAAGCCATTTCAGGTATGATCCTTCTAAGTTGTGAAATGTTTGTTTGCTGCATTGTAAAACAGTGAAAGTATATAAATGACTGCACAATCTCAGAGCTATTTGCAACTGTCTGATCAATTTTACTTCAAAATAGGTTTGTGTGGCTTTTTTAAGAAATATGTAAAATATTTTTGTTCTTGTGGTTACATTAAGTTTTCCCCATGAATAACGTTAAGATTTTGAATATGTGTTATTTAAAATGCATACTGTTTTTGTTTTTCAAACATTTGGTGAAAAAATCTTATCCAAATCCACTACAAAAGAGTTTGATTCATTAATGTAAAGACTGTTCAAAAGAACATCCTCTGCTTTGCCTTACTTTCAAAGAGTTACAAATCAGTTTTTAATTATATAATGCCAAAAAGGTATCAATATAAAATATTTGGCTGCCAGGTTAGACAAAAAGTCAAAAATCGCTTGGGGAAAGATAGGATTAAAGTAAGTTACAGCTATAAATCTTGACTTGTTTTCTCATCTTTTAAATATTGTATATATTATTTATCTTTGATTATGTGTGGTCTGTTTATTTCAGTTGGGATGTTCTGCAGGGTTATTAGAGAAGACATCGGTTCACTCGATTGTCAACTGGTCCTAAAATTATCACCCTCCTCTCCCCCACACCATATTATAGATATGAAAAAATCTTCCAGCTTCCTTACATGTGATTATAGAAATCACATACCTTCCTTTTAAATCTGATATAGTGCAGTATTTTCTTTAGATTGTTCATTACTATTTCCCAAAACACTATTTTTAAGTAGAGAGAAATTCTATCCTCTTTGGAGGAAAATGCATTAATATTACTGTGGATGCAAAGAGGCACATGGAAGCAGAGTGTGCATTTTCTGTCAAGACCTTTTGTAGAAATATAAAGGCATATAAACATAATGCTATCAATGCCCCCTTCCCCTTCCTCTCCCCTCCCCCTTCTCCTTCCCCTTCCCTCTTTCCTCCCTCCCATTCTATATTTAGTGGTCTATCTAAAGAGATATAAACCTATGTGTCCCATATTTGACCTCCTGAGACTTAGAAAGGTCTATTCAGTAATTGAAATGTTTTTCACGTGTTGGTGTTGTAGGGTTTTCTGTTGTACCTGCACTATTCTGTGCAGGGAATGTCAAAGATCTTATATTATTTTGGTCTACTTTTGTTTCTCATTGTCATTTTTGAGGGGCATGAGGTATACGTTTGATTGCTCTGAAGAAAGAGCTCAAGATCTGATGTTCATTATTGTGTATTGTGTATCTTATAATGGAATTTGCTTGTCACAACCTGTTTAGATTCATTTAAGAATGGATTTTTTTAATGAAAATCTAAAAATCTAAAAATAAGATAGAACTTTAAAATAATTTTCTGGTCAAAATACAAGTCTTGGCCTCATAATCTTCTCCGTCTCAAACCAGAGCATCTCGTCAGCTCTTACAGGATTTTCAGAGATTCCTAGTGAATAGGAAATGTTAGATTCTAGGACCAAAGATATTCTAAGTCTCTGTCAGTCAGACCTTCATTTTGCTTTTTCTCTTCTAAATATGTGAGACAATCATACATCTGAGATGTCTCCTCTTCCTCTTCCGTCCCTTTGTATGTAGGTCATTTGTTGACCTCAGTCAGAGAAATAATCACTATAAATAATAAATCCCTCAAATTCACATTTTCAGTTTATTTGCTAAGCATGGGAAGCTAGCTGTGGGAGCATATAAACAATTGTGCCTATGCACCAACTCCTAGGAAAAGGAGGAGTTGTCAGCCAAAAATTCAAAGCAGCACTGAAAGGCATTTGAGAACCTCTTGAAAGTCAGATTCCCTTTTGAAAATTTTGAGCTCTATAGGTATGAAAGTCTAGGCCCTTTAATTGAATGCTCTGGCAGAAACCCAAAGGCAACAGCAGACTCCCTTGGCTCACACCTGCTCCCAATAAGCCTCAGAATCCTAATTTTGTCAAGAAAGCTTTGTTCTGGCTGCCATTAAACCATGGTGACATTTGTTGTTCTTCCATCAGATGTTTTACACCAGAGTGTTAAATGTGACATCAATGAGAATAATGGGAGTAGCTGGAGGAGGAAAAGGCAAATTTAGAGCCAAACTGTTTAAACAAAAAGAATGGAGTTTTCTGAGACCTCTGTCAAACACTGCTACTGACAAGGATTAAAAATAGTCCCAAATACACATGCATGTAAAAATTTTGCAGCTTTATTGATCTAGAGTTTCTCTTCTTCTGCAAACGACATTATCTGCAAGAAATTACACAATTATTTGATTGGAAAAATTCAAGTTAAAAAGAAATTCCTTATAAACTATTCCTTTTAATTATATGGGATACTTGTTTCAACATGAAAAAACCCACTGTCAAGTGTCCTTGTCTCTTTACTTGTTCTGAATTTGTTTTCATACTGAGAAGTTTACTTACATGTCTTTTCTTTAGATAAACATTTGAAAAGGTAATAAAATAAGATTCTGTCCATCGTAACCTACTCATATTATTGATGAATAATGTTTGCTTTTATCTTCCTTAGAATAATCATATCTCAAATAGTTTCTGCTCAGAAGAAAGTGCAAAGATTCTATTTTAACATTTTAGAAAAAATTTACTCTCTTAGTTTGGTCTATTTATTCATATTTATGATGATACAGAAAAGGAAATGATACGTGAAAAATGGCAAAATTCTGTATCTCAATCCTTTTGAGCATGATATAAATCACGAACCTATCATGTCTGTCTTAAGAGACATAGGGCAACTTTACTATATTGAAAAACATATTATTTTAAAAAAGAATAATTACCTTTACCTCAGTACAGTTATTCCCTTTTTGTTCATGCAGATTATACATTTATCTCTGTAAACAGATGATTAGAGATCGTTGGTACTGAAAAATGCAAGTAGTACGTAAGAGAGTCTATCATCATTTTGTGATGATTTTATAAAGATCAGGTTTGCATTTTCTTCATTGGCTCTTATGAAATTTAAAAATGCAAGAACAGTGTTCAAGTCCATGGTTAACTATTAATGCTATATTTGATATCATTACTAAAAATGTTAGTATTCTGAGTATCATATATAAAACCTTAGTTGTCCCTTCAAATATAATAGTTTTGCCATTTAAGTGTGAAAAATAAGGGCCAAGCTCAGAAGAAAATAAATAATGCAAAATAACATTGCAATTAAGTAGATATAAAATGCATTTGATATTTTCCTATTTTACAAGTGCTTAAAAAAAGTAAACAAAAAATCCACTGTAATAATTTTGATCTTTTTATCAATTAAGTATTAACTTAGAAAGTAATGGAATATTGATTTAAAATTAGAATGATAAATTTGCTATGAATATAAAATAACACTATGTTCTATGAACACAAGTACAAAACAACATTCTTTCTCTAACTATTTTTTTAATCTGTTGTGTTTTTTGGGTTTTTTTTGTTTTGGTTTTTTTGGGGTTTTTTTTGAATATACAGGTGCTTGTATTATGGTTTTTGGTACGACTGGCATATCAGTTTGGTGTCAAATACATGTGTAGTGAGCTTAAGTCTTTTACGACCAGGGTCTTGTCATTCATCCTGTCAAAAGAGATAGGAAGGGCTAAAAACTGTACATAAGGTACTAAGTGGATGAGATTACAATCACATAGGCTGTTCTGCTTTTTCACCCTCTACCCTTCCTTTTCACTCCTCAGTGAGATGAGATAGCAGTTGTTCTTTGGGAATTCTGATGATCTGTTATGTAATAAGGGATACGGCATCACAAAACCCACTCTTCAGTTATTTCTGCAATTCACGCTGTTTCTTGCAATTACTTTTCTGAGAAAAAAGAGGATTGATCAACACCCTTACCCCACCTGCCGTTTCTGTAATGAAAGACTCAGAATTGTAGTGGTAAATGGAAATTTTGGTGTAATTTTGTTTTAAAAAACTATTTTTATAGTAGTTTGGAGTTCTTTTTCAAACAAAAAGAGTCACTGTGGTAATATGTGAGGCTTCAGAATGTAATGGTTTTCTTTCGTGCATTTCTAGTGGTGATAATTACATTTCATACATGAATAATACAGGGGGACTTATAGTAAGCTAGATACCCTTTTTACCAATTTTAGACAAGACAATCTTCTTTGTTAGCTAAAACATTCTTTAATTAAGAAAACTTAAAATTTCATTTTCTACATAAAAAGCATCAAAACTATGGAAATTACACATTTAGATCTTGTATCACATTTCACAGCCCCTCAAAGAGAAGATTTTAGTAGGGTTTGTAGCATCATAATTTTGTAGACTTACTTGTGTGAATTTTTCAGTCTTCTCTAATCATTAATTGATAAGCATCAGGTTGAAATATTGGACTTATACTGGTATATTCCAGAACATGTAGCTCATCAAACTTCACCCAACTTCTTTGCCTGCAACTTCTCTGGAAGAGTGTGCATTAATCTTTATTGTCCCAAGGAGAAGTATTATTTCCTAGTGTGGAAAGCACAGGAAGAAAGAAAAAAGAAGTAAAAGTAATTGTATATTTACCCTTATTTTTGGAACATTAAACTGGGAAAAAAATTGCAAATGTTTGACCCTTTCTAGAACACTTGGGTAAACTGTGTTCCTTTCAGAAAGAGAAATGAGGTGGTTTCTGGTCTGCTTACCGGCTAAGCAGTAGATACCAGCATAAACGGACAGTTCGTGGGTCCCAATCTCAGTCTGTAGCGTGGTCTAGGCTTGGAATAAAGAGCAGGCTCTAGGAGTAGGTTGGGAAGGTTTTATTCCTTGGGCATCCACGTGCCAGAGCAAGTTTTGTGCTTCCCTTCTCTCCTTAAGTATCCAGGGCACAGCCTGGGCAGGAGGGAACTTCGGGCCAATGGGGGGAAAGGGAGGGGGTGGTTCCATCAGGGTGATACCACAGGGATTTGGGAATGGGGGGGGTTTGAGCACCTGGTCAAATGGGAGAGCATTTCCCTCAGGTCCATCAGGATGATTGACAATGCTTTCTCTCCAGGGTGATACCACATGGACTTGGGGGTGGGGGGGTTTTGGAAGGGATATACCAATACAAACAAATAAACAAAATAAATATACAACTTTGAAAAACCTCGATCATGCATCACAACAGAGACACGCTTGAGATTTAGCAGAGAAACATCTAGTAAACAGTGTCACAGAGAAGCTTCAGAGAGAAAGATCATTAGGGATTTTTTCTGAATTGAGATAAGAGAGGTGTTCTGTGAAATCATTAAGTAACACAATCCAAGCCAAAGGAAATAATATTTTAGGATGGTCTGTTGTACAGTTCATTGCTGAGGGATGTTTTGAATACAAGAAACTACAAATGAAGTCAATAAGTAACTTGCCAAATTATCAGAAGAAGAGTCTGTTAAGGGCTAACAGCACAATAACAAGGCTATGACCTCCCACCTGCCATATACTGCTGAGAGTCTGTGTGGAACCCCTGCATGCCAGGATGTGGCATTGCTGTGGATGATGCCATCCATGGGGACACAAACACTGAGCTGGCGGCACAGTCGACCTTGCCACCACACATCTGTGCTCATGCTGTGAGGCTCTGTGCTGCACAGAGCTTCTGGTGCATTGGGAGGCTCACTCTTTTTGATATTCTGGCTGTGATTTCAGATTTTCTGCAGTCACTTTCACCCTTATTGAACCAGCTTTATTATTGTCAAGTGTTGTTAGCCTTGTGCCTTGATTTGATTGTCTACTTCCTTCCTTCTTCAGGGCCTCATGTCAGCGTGTTTTGATGTACCAGTAGGAGTGTGTTAATGTTTAGTTGGTAGATACATATTTTTCATTAAAATCTGGTGTTGAAGCAGCTCTGAACTTATCAAGGACTTCTCTAAGACATTTATTATATGTCTAATACCCTCTTGTGATCATTTTTATGTTATTTCTTTTGGTCCATTCCCTGCTAACAATTTCCACACAACTTAGACAGCATGGATTTCCACTCAAAAAACAGCTTCAGTTTCAATTTTCAATTTATCATTCCTCATCTTCCTTCTCCTACTCTTCTCCTTTGTACTTCTGCTAATAATCTCCTGAGATTAGTATTCAGGAATTCTTTTTTTTTCTTCTTCTTTTTTCCCCCTGTCCTTTAATTGTTGCCATTTGCTTTTGTTGCTCCTTACTCCTGCAATACTACTTCAAATAAATAGATATCTAGACATATTTTCTGCATCTCAGTGGCTCTTTTTCTGACTATTCTTCTTTGTTTCTGATCTTTGTGTTGGCTTCTTTCATCCCTGATACCTCTTTGCATATTGCACTCTGTGATTTTTATATTTACATTTTGCTGTTGATTTCTGGTCTGTTTACAATCATTCTCATTTTGTTTTCAGTGTGGCATTGTACAGCCTATGGGTTCAGGCAGACCTACACAGTTTTGTATGTAGTTGGCTCTGGAGCAAGTTTTTATTAATTGGCTAACATGGACCTTTACATATCCAAATGCACTGGAGTGGGAAGAGACATCTTGCACCAGATAAAAGGTGGCTTAAATTCTCATCCAACCTGACCAGAACACTTGTCACCATAATTTTAAAAAAATTCTTTATGTCCAATCTAAATATCTTATCTTTCAATTTAAAATCATTGCCCCTTGTCAGTATAAGTCTTGGAAAAAAAGCTTCTCTCTATCTTTCTTATGAGCCAGCTTTAGGTATTGAAATGCTGCCACATTGATCCACAGATCCTTCTCTAAATTCAAATCTTTCATACTGTCTTCATAGGAGAGATGTTCCAATGCTCTCACCAGTTTTTCTGGCCCTCCTCTAGACCTACTCTTACAGATCCATGTGGTTCTTATGCTGGGGAATCCAGAGCTGGATGCAGCACTCCAGGTGTGGGGTCATCAGGGTGGAGCAGAGTGGCAGAATCATCTCCCTTGGCTGGCTGGCCACACTTTTTGCACAAAGCCCAGGGCAAAGCCTGCACAATTTTGCAAGTTATTTAAACAAAAACAAAACAAAACAAAAAACAAACAAACAAAAACCCCCAACAACCAACCAACCAAATACAATAACCACATACCCAAACCCCAAACAGTTGCTGTCTTACTTATATTTAACGTATGTCTTTTTAGAATGTGTCCCGGCAGGCGTGAAGTGCAGAGATGTCTTCAGGGTGTCTGAACTGTGCCAGAGGTTGCTCTATCAGGCCAAATCATGTGGATTAGTCCCAGTCTATCCCGTTGAAGTGTCAATGCCTTTTGTTATGGCAGCTCTAATTCTTTCTCTTGTAGGTTCTAAGCTCTTCACCATATCCCATCCACACGAGCAGCCTCGAGGGGCTGTAGAGGGCCAGGAACAAAAGATGACTTATTTTGTGTCAATGTCACCTTCATACTTCATGCAGAGCTTGTATAGGCTCTAGTTTGGGTAATTCATGCTCAAGTTTCCTAACTAGTCCCCTATCTAGGTCAGAAACAATATACACATAAGTAGACAATGTAGGAACCAAGGCACTTGTGGGAAGGGGTGAAACTTTGTGGTTGGTAGTGAACTTTGTATTGATAGTGAAGACTATTCAGTACCTTCAGTAAGAAGTAAAATACAGTGAATTTTCAAAATGAAAATGTATGTGGTACAATGCAGTGTATTTGAAAAATAAGTGTGAGTTTTTTAAAAAGTCATTTCCAAACAACAATTTTGCCCTTTTTAATAAATGGATTTCAGAACACAGAAAACTGAAGAAACAAGGAAATCACATGAGAAAACAGAAAAATACATTGTACAAACCTTCAGACAAAGTTTTGTGGGTTTATTTCAGATCTTTGGGAAAGATAGCGGCCTTTTGTTCAGTGCTATGACAATACTTAAGAGATAACCTACTCTAACAATAGAAATAATTTATTCTTTATGCTCTTGTTTTATTGATATGCTGTGGAAGACTTGTCATGATGTCATCAAGTCACAACATGTGCACAAAGGGGACAAGGAACAAGAATTTCTAACCTATCTTTAATAATGCCTTTTGCAGTGAAAATGATATTCTTAATTTCATGTCTGTCATTTCCTTGCAATTTGTTTTTCTTAAGAGATGAGAAAACAAGGGGGCCAGGATGAGTTTTTTACTTTTTTCCCCCCCTATTTACATGCAGGCTTGCTCAAAGGAAATCACATAAAGTAAAAGTAGACTTTCTATTCACTACTGAACTGTCAAGTTCTGCCCATGTTTTATATATGGACAACCAGAAGTAATGAAAAGTTATCACCATCTTTCAGAGCCCACAGCCTACTGAGAAACTGTCTTGGGCCATTTGAATTCAAGGGGCATCATGTAGGATAGGAGTTTCATTTTCCTGAAAATTAAGAGTACTGTTTCACACTTCCTATTGGTGTTACTATATTACTTATCAGCAGCTGCCGAGCAGGAAAATGAGACTTGGATAACTTTTCAAGGAGAAGAAAAATATTAGTTACTTTTATCTCATGACTTAACTGGATCTAGATGCCATCTTTGAAAATATAACAGGAAGATCACAGGAAAGCTGTACTTTCTTGAAGATTTAATTAAATTTCCTTCTGCAATAATTCTTCCAGCACTAATATTACAGAGTGACAACAGGATCTTTTCTCTTGAACGAAGTTTTGTGGCCTCAATACAGGAAAGTAAAGACTCCCAGAATATGTAGTTATTAATCCCACCAACATCAGTGAATAGTCTAAAACAGGATAGAAATGTGATTCATCCCTCCACTTCAGAGAAATGCTGTGAAAAACATCATAAATCAGCATGAGGGCTCACAAGCTTATAGTGAAGAGTGATAAAGTGCTTTACTGAACTAGAACTAGTGTTTTTCAGTATCTTGTAAAACCAAGCACTGTAAAACATCAAATATTTGACACAAGATTTTTCATATTTGATGTGTGCAACCTTAAGAATGCTGGTAACAATTCATTGGTACACCTGTGTGAAAGGACTTTATTTCAACTTTTGAAGTCTTGAGACATTAATTTCCAAAGCATTTTCAAGGGTCACAAAAGAAAGGGGGTGATAGCTTTGAAGAAGGGCAGTGTGATTTTGAGCTTTTCAGTGGGTATAACTAAAATGATGTGGTGACCCAGCGTTGATAATCTTTCCAGAAGCTGACTGCAAATGTCCACTTGAAACCTTAGAGGGTTACATGCAGCACATAATAGCTCTGATTGCCTAAATCATTCCTCCAAGAGAGGGAAAGCTGGAACAGACTGTGACAACCCACGCATCCATTTTTTTTCCTAAGACAAAGTGTTTTGCAGAAGGTACACAGGAAAATTCAGTGCCATGTAAACAGAATGAAACTAATGGACATCTAGATGAGAGGCTAGGGGAATAGTCTTAAGTCCACAGTGCCAACTTTTTTGATGCCAGCTGAGGAAGCAGAGAGACAAAGTCAAGGAGGAATAAATTAACATGTTTGGACCCATCAAAGCAGTCAATATCTTATTTGATGTGAATTAATACCTACTCAAAAATTGAAAATCAAATCTAAATTTCTCAGGGTTTTTTAATTTTTTTTTTCTGAAAGAATGTGTTTTCTTGGAAAATAGTTTCCCTTTCCGTGAGAAATTATTATAGGAATATGTTACTGTGTTCTTGAAAAAAACATTCTACAGTGAAGACTTATGACATGACTTGTGACACAATTGTTGGATGAAAATATTTTAACAAAAAAGAAGATTTGAAGCTTCGTTCTGTGGCTTCTCCTTTGTCTGTAATTACAAAAGTTCCATTACCTCATAAGGAATTTGTTGCTTTATTGATGAAAAGTTATTATACATTATTATACATTTTTTTTATTCATCCCTAGCATTAAAACATAGGGGTAATTTACTTCAGAGATATGCAGTGAAATGTGTATTACTTTCCTTTCAGTAAGTTACAACAAAAGTTTTTTGTGTGGTTCTTTCCTGTTCAAACCAAATCACATGATTTCTTGCCAGAAATCATTGTAGAAACCTAATCAAAATTACCATGCTCTAACTAGAAATAAAATCGCTAAATAACATTGTTGACATCTCCTATGACAAACCTGAGTTACTGTTTGTCTAAATTACAAGTTAAATACATTAGAACTGACATCACTATTTCCTAGACATTCAGAAATCCTCTCAATTTTGAATATGTCACAGTTTTTCAAATTAGTTCCATTCTATCTTAAACTATACTTGTATAGAAATTAAAATTTTACTTTGGTAACCTTCAGCGGGAATTGGCTAGTGACAAATGAGCATTATTATAAAAATTGAGCATTTGCACAAAACAATATTAGCCATTCTAATTCCTCTATTAACACTTGTCATAACGTCACTTCACTCTTCAAAAGCCTATTTTGTTCAAAGTCTTAAGGGATCATTCCTTTTATGTATACAGAATGTCATTCTAATTCAGTTTACTTTCATGAAATTGGGTTTTTCCCCTCTTTTCTTTATGTCAAATACCTTTTGATACCTTAATAGATTTCACTGAGTCTGGATCTTAGACTTCTGAAAACATGAAATTGGGAACTATTTATTCTCATTCAAATAATAAATGTGATGCAAAAGGAGTTTCACAGCAGATGAATTTCCTAAAGGTTCTTAATAGTATCTTATGAAGATTGCAGAATTACATCTGGCAAATTAATTTAAGTGGTCAGAGTTTAACCACAGTTGGAGAGAGACTATGCTCTGTATTGAGGCTCTAAACTCATGAATTGGTCTTATTTTCAGTTTTAAGTGTATACCTATGCCACTATTACATTTTCTGTGTTGCTCATGTGTTCATGCTATATGTCAAAGTATCTGACTCCCTAAGTGAATAGATAAATGTAAAAAGAAAGTAATGTGGGTGGGGAGATTTTAAACAACACAATCATGATGATAATCAGTGTAAGGGTATTCTAAATTCAATTCCCCCTAGAGAACTGTGTCCTGTCACTTCTAACTTTGGATATTTTTAATTCCTTTAAAAACGTATTCCTGTTTAAGGTGCAAGAGTGTAACTTCTCTAAAGAAAACATTGGTGGAAGATGCTATATAAGGATATCCTCAGCCCCATGTGTCTGTCAGGACTGGGGTCATGGGCACAGGCAGATTTGGGGACTGAAGCTCCTTGAGCACCCAGCAGTGACATCCACAAGTGCACAATCCAATCCCATGGAATATTAGTGTAGTTGTGAGGGTATTTGAGTTTATTTTAGTAACAGCTGTGTAATTAAACAAACTCACTGCCTCTTTTTCTGAATTTGAGCTAATTAATAAGTAATTAATTGCAAGTAGATAATCATTCATACTTTGAAAACATAGTGAAAATTATATTTAAATTGCTGTTTGTTTTCCAGTCAAAATTAGAGTGGAAGGAGATTTGTCATTTTGTAATAATAAATTTCTTTGCATGGCTTTTCCAAATAGTAGATGTTTTGGTTTATCCTGTCTCCCATTTCTAACCATTTTATTGCCATTGGTACCAGTACTGTAGCATTGTCACCATTTTAATCTAAAAACCCCAAAAACCTGGGGTGATATTGTAAAGAATATTTGTGGGTATCCTGAGGGAAAAATAAGAATCCCATACTGCCGTGAGGGCAATAAAAAGCAATGCTGTAATTTACTGTTGTCATTCACATGAAATATATTTTGTGCTAAACTGGCCCATCTGGAGTATATCCATAGTAAGGGACATATACCTGTCTCCTTTTAGCATGCTCATTTATTTTGTGTAATGGACATAATACAAAAATGAAGTGTAATCATTCTTATTTACTCTGATGATGTCAGCATCAGTAATAAATCTACAATTCACACTCAACTTCAGAATACCAGAAACAAATTTGTCAGTGTTAACATATTTAGACTGATATTATTCTTTTACAGGGTTAAGGCCAATTCCTTGCATTTTTAAAGTATTTTTCCCTCATGATACAGGGTAATAAATTTCAAGTGTAGCGTTTAAAGTGTCTATGTGTACACCATATGAAAAATGGTTCTTGTTGAACATAGTCATTCTTTACAAATAAATTTGCATATAAATAAATTACAACAAAAATAGTAGAACTAACAGTACTCCCCAGCGGAACTGTCATATTTTTTGCCACTATTTATACTTCATTAACGTGTAGAAATTTTTTACTGAAGTGAGAAAAAACTGAAAAAAATACATTAGAAATTTTATACAGCATTTCTGAAACTGAATGTGTGTGTAGCATGTAAAGTAGGGATTTAAAGCAATGGCAAAGAAATAACAGTATTTGAACTCTGTTGGATCAGCAAACATACATTTATCTTTTTTAAAAGTGTGTGGTTAGAGAAGGCTTTATTATTTTTATATGTAGGGATTTATTATTTAGTTAAACAAAGAATATTCTTGTCACATCTTTCACTATCCACCTACTGGATATTTATCCCTCAGCAACAGACAGAAGAGAGAAGGTTTCTTAATCTTCCAGAGAGTATTTTACAAACACCAAATTCTCCTATTCCCTGGCAGTAGACAATAATGAAGCAAATACAGTACTGACAAGTCTAATGAAATAGAATATTTTTCTTTAAAAGGTTCCATAGCTTATTTCTTACCTGCCTAATTGTTTTCATCATACTGAAATTTGTATAAAAGTCTATAATTTTTTAAAATGAATGGTACTATATTTAAGCATGATTAATGTTATTACAATAAGTACCAAAGGAGGTAATCATAATATGCCATTTATGGTAATGTCTTGCCATCATTTTATATCACAGTGATGTTTCAGTGAATTTATACCATTGTGAAGCCAACCGCTCTGTTATGGTTCACTATGATTTATGTGACCACTAGTGAAAGCTGATAATAATTAGTCTCTTTTGTAAATTGACATTAAATAGACTATATCCCCCAGAATAAATTTAATCTCATTTTAAGTGTGAAACATGGCAAATGACTCCTCTATCAAATCATAAGAAATATTTCATGAGAAGTGGAAGTCTACTATACACTGAAAAATGCTTTTATAATTCTTGTTTCCCTAGGTTTTGGTGGAAGGTACTGTAGGAGATGGTTTCACTGGAGACATTGGACTTGATGATGTGTCTTTTCTGGGCTGTATTCTTTACAATGGTAAGAGTTGAAATGCACATCTCCAAGCTGTGAGCTGATTCGTCGCTGTCATTTGTAAATATTGCTACTAGAAAAGTAAAAGCTAGGTTAAACTGTGACTCAGGAAATCCAGACTTGTTTCCCGGCTTCTCAGACCCTCATATCCAGGCATCAGCACAAAAGAGTTTCTGCTGTGCATGTAAGGTGCAAAAGAGATTCTTAGTGAGAAGTGTGCAGCTTTCATACTCTTTTAGATCTTGATTCCTAGAAGGTAAAAGAAACTTAGCTGTGTGTAAATGAACTGACCTTTCATTCAGCCAATTCAGTTTGGTACAGCTTTCCACCTCCCCCTAATAGTTCTTAACCCATTTACTGTGCCAGTTGCTCTCACGTGACAGCACACAAATAGTTCAGGTGACAGAGCAACCTGCTGCCCAAAGTCATTGTTGCCAAGGGTAGAGCCATCTCTACAGAATTATAAAATGTTGTATTCCAAAATACATGTACTTCAAGACACTAGACTCAGGACACGGAGTTCACCATAGAAGAGATTTTAAGGGGGCTACTGTCAGCTGCAGCAGGCATTGCAGGGTTATATGTGGTGTGACAGCTACTCTAAAGTTGTGACAGGGCTGCAGAGCAGCAGACAATTTAAAACAGTGTCTCAATATTAGTATCCTAGCACTTTAAAACACCCTAGTGCAGATGCATTTTGTTCTGCTACTCCAAAAATTGCTTATATATATAATTAGTTCTACAAGGATTGTCAAATGTGTATTTTTTTTGCAGATAATTATCTAGTGTTTTACAGTATTTATACAGGGTAAAGCAGTTATTATAACATTATGGATAGAAAGGCTTTCTGTAAATACTCTGTTAATGGCTTGTCCTTTATATTCAGGGAAGAAAATCTTAAAATAACTAATCAGAAAATCCTTAAATATTTTCAAATTAGTTAGGAAGAAAACTTTAAAAATAAACAAGAAATTGGAAAGCATAGAGGGTCAGAGTTTCAAAGTTCATAACTAAGGAAAAAAAAACCCTCATTGTGTATGGAAAGATAAAATTAAAATACTCAAGTATAATGGTGGACAGAAATTAGATTTGGTGTTCTGTATATTTTTAAAATTGAAAGCAATTTTTGAGACAGTCCAGGATCCTGCTGTTATGTTATCTCCCCCATGCCATAAGAATATTCCAACAACAACAACAGCACCAAAACAGTCAAAGATACTTGTGGGCATAGCCTGCAAATAAACAACAGCTATGGCATATTCCACCATATTTAACACAAGTTGGATCAGGTTGAAAAAGCAGACTTCCCCTGTCCCTGCACTCTAGAGTCAAGCACTGCCCAGTTGCTCTTGTTCCACTTTAAGTGACCAAATTCTGAGGGAGAGATGGGCTTGACAGCTTGGTGGTAAAGTCTCTCATAAGTAATATTAAAGACGTTGAATCTTTTGAATCTTGAATGTGCTGCTTCAGCATATCATTTAAATTCCCAAACCAAAGGCTATTCACTGATGCTTGCTCTGGACAAAATGATATTTAATAAAGTATAGAAAAGAAATTGTTTCAAAATAGAGGAAGTATCAGATCATCCTTTGTTTTCAGGTGTTGTGAAGGCTATAGGTATTCAAAATTTCTTCTTCCATTTCAGTATATCAGGAGCAGAGGCTTGAATGTGGAATTTATATTGAAAAAAACCCTGACCTATAAGGTCCTTGCTGTTATTCTGAGTTGTAGATAAATTTATCAATTCACACAATTATATTTCAAAACATCCTTCCCTTAAGTCTTTTGTTTGGGTTTTAGGACATTTTGAGAGTATCATTCATTTGACTGGAAAATAATTTATTTAATGTCATAACTTTGCTTTCTATCCTACAAAATAGAAATGGTTAATTTATTATCAATAGCAGTGCTCCAGCCTTCAGGGATTAAAAAAAAAAAAATATCCTTGCAATCCCAGACACATTTAATATAAAAAGTCTTCACATGTACTTTTTAATTAACTCAGGTGTACTGCTCAGGTGGATTGTGCACTACCACTAACAATTCCATAAATTATAAAATTTTAAAAAGGAGTTTTATAATGGAAATTCTTTTTATGGACAATAATAGCAAAGGATTTCAAGAAAAGAGAGTAAGCTCGAAGAAAGGTTCACAGTAAAGAATAGAAGAACAAAAAAAGACAATTGATTTGAAAGAAGTGATGATTTTGAATGAAATATAAAGGAGGTGGTGGAACAAGGTTGTGACCTCAGAATAATTTCTCTAATGAGAAAATATTTTTTTTCAGTGATAAATTTACAAGGTAAGAAGGTGACACAGTAATTTCCACAGTTGCTTATAGTAATCAGCATGTCAAAAACCCCATTATCATCTGAATAATCTGTTAGCCTTGGTTCACAGGGAAAATCAGTTTCTGTGATTGCTGTGTGAGTCTTGGCATTAGTTTTTTGAAATTACTCACTGGGTTAATCCAAATTTAAAAGACCAGCAAGGGGAGTAAATCCTGCAAGTGCCAAAGATTGTATGAATGGTGTGACAAAACTAGTGCTTTCCACTGAGGAAAGCCCCAATTCAGTTCCTGCTGAAATATCCTCCTGACAATTAAGTCACTCAACTGTCCAGGCATGATTCCAGTAAAGCCATACCCTGGAAAAGGGAGGCACTGGCAAGGGGAGAAATCATTATGAAACTGGAATGCCTTAGTGCAGCTACTCAACATCCTTCTGGTTCCTTTTTCAAAGGAAACTTGCCCACTATTTCTACAACTACTTCGGGAACTTCAGTTCCTGCCACGCTCCCCATGAACAATTGCACAGAGAAGGAGTTCGTCTGTCGAGCCTCTGGCCACTGCATCCACATGATCCAGAAGTGTGATTTTAGACCTGATTGCTCCGATAAGTCTGATGAATCAGCTTGTGGTAAGTGGATCAAATCACATTCTTACTAGTTAATGGGTCTTAAACATACAGTTCTATCTTACCTTTGCAATTTGGTACGAGCACCTAGATGTTATTTTAATATGATTTTGCCCAGGAAAATAAGAACATTTTACTCTTAATATGTGTTTTGTAATGCACTTTCTGCCTTCTGATTCAGATTCAACATTTCAATTTAAGTTACTACTGAAATGTGGCAGGGGAAGGAATCCTCAGTTCCCTAATGATTGGTAACCATACATGACAATTTTAAGTGTCTTAAAATGTTCACTAGTCCAAACTGGAAGAGAGAAAAGCTTTAGAGTTTCATATTTGGGGTGGACATCTGGGAGAACTATATCCACTTCCTACCTACTTCAATGAGTATGGGTTTTGTTTGCTTGTTCGGTTGTTGAGGGTTTTTTTTTAATACCAAATTGTTTCAGCATCAGCAATAATTGTGAAATTCAGCCTTACTCCACACAGAAGTGAGTTCCAGCCTGTAATGCTCTGGTAGTCTTATGGGAACACTGTAAGGGGGACAATTGACAGGGTCCACACATGATGCCTAAAGATCTAAGAGAATTGTTGATCGCTTCTGAGTTGCAGCAATTCACACTGCAGCATTTTAGAATCTGTTAATGACTTCCTTTTACCTCAAAGATCAGTACTTGGAAGTACTACCATACCAAAGCCAGTTAATGAGGGGGACAGACATCTAGAGACAGTGACTAGTGACAGTGACAGCCTTTGCAAACAAAACTATTGTCGCTAAAAATAAAAACTCTGAATTCACTACACATCATGAAGGGAATTCAATCATCTCTCTCAGGTAAGGGTTCAGTGAGGAAAAGTATCATTCAATCCCTATGTCTTTTTCTTATGTGGGAATAACTGGAAGAAATTAATCTGGTGTTTAAGTACCACTGGGAAGTTTCCTATAGTAAGAAAAAACATCAGCTATTGAAATCTTGCCCTGAAACATAAATGCAGAGCCCTCTCAATATTTCTCCCCTCAGAAATTTACTTTATCTTACAAAGTATCTTTTCCTTCTAAGCAAGACAAATACTGTGGAGAATACACCTTTACATATTTGCTCTGAGGCCTCCTATCACTAAGATGGGAATTTATCACTTAAATGAAAATGCTGGAGTAGGACTTAAAATTGTCCTGACTGAAACAGAAATATGGTCACAGGAAGGTGTTATCTTTCTTAGCGGCACTTTAAATATAATGTTTACAAAGCATGTTAAAAAGGGGAATAAGCATTTAATCCAACTCATCATTCTCAGGAAACATCACAAATCTTCATACGGGCAACTCATGAGATCAACCCTGGCTGCTGTTTGCTTCCTTAGTGAGGATGTACAAGCTACAATCAAAACTCACTCTCTCTTTAGTCTACCATTTTTAACCTTCAAGGAAGGAACATCAGACACATTCTACCAACAAACTGTGATTTTTGATGCAGCATTTTTGAATGAGTTTATGGGTTAAAACAAATTCTTGTTTCCTTCATACAAGTCTCACAGCAGTCACTTAAGTTTAAGTTGACTGTAATAATCTGTTCCAAAGTTCTGGAGAGTGACTAGATTCAACTTGGACCATGTGCTGGAGAATAAATATTCACAGCAGAAATGGAAAATAAAATTGGCTTCTTTACCCTAAGTAGGGTCAGTAGAGAGCTCACTTTGTTGCTCAGGAAGCAAAAGCTCATTGCAAGGCAGCTGCATATTTATTTAGTAAGACAACAATAATTTGATTTGATACCAATACCAAATAGGTGCATTTTTATGTAACTTTCAAGTTTTGTGAGGACTGCTTGAAATCCGGTTCAGTTTGTTTTTTTTTTTTCAGAGTGATTTTCATGGACTTTGTAGACAACGTACAATAATTTGCCAATGTCATCAGTCTACAGGACTGGAGACAGACCCATACAGCAGCTCACAGATTCTCGGCTGATGAATTTTACATTAATTTCCCTGTATATTACAAGACAGATTATTAGAATTATCTGAAAGCTGGTCAGAACTCACATGAAGGTAGATACTGAGGTGCAAATGAATTGGTACATTCCCAAAACTAGGATCTGCCTAATAGAGGAGAAAATATGAAATTCATGTTTTATCTGTAAGGAAAAAACTATGCACGTTAGTGATGTGTCAGTATTCACCGATACTATGAATTGAATACTTTTATTTCCATGTTGCTTACTGGGTTGTAACATGAGTTAATGATTTTCAATTTTTATATAAACATGTGTAATCACTGTTAATTTCCAAAGTTATGGAAGTCTGTGACTTTGAAGATAAAGACCTGTGTGGATGGCACCAACCAGCCTTGGAACAAATGTCAGGAAATTATTCCATACGTATCACAAAGACATTCACGTGGCAACTTGGAAGAGGAGCAAATCTCTACCCTGAGCAAGGACACTGCCCATTAACTGACCACACTACGTAAGTACATTTTTTCAGGTGCTTAAGTCTCTTCTAGAATGCGTAATCTTAACCACAAATAGATTATCAAGGGGAAAAACTGCTCCATTTACAATATTGAAGCAGTTTACTGATTTATTAATGACATGTAATTAACTAACATCTGGTGAAGTAGATATGCAGGATCAATACTACAGATGAATCAAAAAAAAACCCCCAAAACATTAATAAGCAGTCAAAAATTTCTATGCACTTCTCTATAAGTAACTCCCAAAAGTTTCAGTACCTCCCCATCCAGAAAAACACAGGCACTCCTCCCACTGGATATATGGAGTATAAGCATTTTCCCCTTTATGGGAAAGCAAGTTTGGAAGACCTGGCTGCTCCAGCTTTACCCTCCTTCCAGCACCCCAAACTTCCAGCCCAGCAGGATGCTGCAGGCTGTTGGCAGCATCCAGTGGGAGGGAGCTCTGTCTGGTCTCTGCAGTGGTTGTGGCACCAGCAAGATGACCTCTGGCATGTCAAAAACAGGTTTTGGCCCCTGCTCTTTGCACTGCCTTAGAAATCCCTGCTATTACAAATTTTCATCCTACTTTTACACTTCTTTTCAAACTGACTTCTCTTTCCAAAACTGGCACTGTAATTAATTTGGCAGTGCTTAATTTAGTTCATTTTGGTCGTCATCTTGATCAGTTTTATGCGAATACCTTCTCAAATGATCTTTATTCACACAGAAAATTTATGCTCACTTTTCTACCTTACTAGCTATTATTATTTATTAGCTATTGCTGCCAATTTTGTTATTGTTATTGCTAGCTATTGCTACCAATTTTGTTATTTTTGTTGCTAGCTATTGCTCTTAACCTGGCAGTTTTGCCCAAGTAAAGTTACAGTACAGTTAACATACAATGTCCTGTGAATTCTGCACTCATTTCATATTTAACTAATGCAGTTCAAAACTATTGTAGTGAGAGCTAACTTCAGTTTGATTGGTATTTTTTAACAGTTCTTTTTATTTTACATTTTTCTGGTTAATGATATAAATTCATACTAAAATGTAAAATATTTTTATTCTCTCAGTGAAGATTTGTAAAGTAATGTTATATTCTAGGTAGATTGCTTAAGATACTTACTAGATACCCCAAAGATATTAATTTGATTTATCTCGAGGAGCAAAAATTAGCTCCTCTGCATGAACATTTGGTTTTAAATGTGTGGGGGTTTTTATCATTTTTTTTATTAAGTAAGAAATGTGTGTTTAAAAAATGCATTAATCCAATGTATTCCAGTTAAAAGTAGCAGTAAGACTTACCAAAAAAGAAATCCCTTCAGGTAACTAGCAAATGTATTGGACACAAACAATTTTCAATGTTACCCAACTTCATTAATAAGAAAATTTCTGTCCAGTGTTTCTCTGAACAGAAAAATACTTGCCTGGTTCTAGTGACAAGTATGTTTATTTTCTGTGACAAAAGCCCATAGAGTGCAAAGATGGTCTTTAAATTAAGACCACTTCAACAAAGCCTTTCCTATACTGCTACTAGTTCAAAGTGAGATTATTTCACATTTACTCAACCTGAATTTCTATCACTAATAAAGAATGAGCTCAATACATTAGTTTCACTGCACACTTCATTAAAATTACTGTATTTTTACAAATCCCAGAACAACAATACCAAACTCACAAAAAAATCAGTCAACAATAGCAAATAATTAAAACACTGTCTGGTTATTTCTAGGTCTCTACATTATATGTGAAAAGGAAGTGTATTCCATAAAAAAGAGCAACAGTTTACAATAAATTGGCTGTCAAATCTTTCATTGACTGCTCTTTAATTGTTGTATATTAGCCAACACCAGCCCTGTGTTTGTACTTAGTAAATCCTCTCACAACCTTTCCACTATAGGTTTGGGTTGGCGCAGTGATACATGGAATTCTGTCACTGGTTTTCAACATATTTTCAGGGTTTAATGCAACTAACAGTATCTTGAAAAGGACTGATGAAAAGAGAAAGTAAATGATGTTTAGAGACTGCAGTTTTTAGGCAACTCTGTAATGAATTGCTCTTGTGATGTTTCACATGAGACCCAGTTTGGTTCTCTGGTTTCCCCCTTCCCTTTGTGTATTGTCCTATAGAGAAGTACAGAAAATAGAAGCTTCCAAATTACCACAGGGATGCAGAGCAGCAGTTTTGTTGAATTAAAACCCTGCAACATTTAGTTTTATTTTCTCATCCATTTTCCCCAAATTTCCCCTAGTTAGATGAGGCAAGCTGTGCTACTGTAATCTTGTGTGTCTAAAAATTAAAATAAAATATGCAGGACTATGTATAGAAATGTTTGGATTCATCCTGATGCAAGAGTAGTTGGCAGTGCAGCTTACAATGAGTTCTTTCAGGAAAAATACCTGTGAATACTTGGAGTCAAACCATCTGCTTCCCCAGAATAAGTACTTGGGCTAGCCACATGTAGGCTGGTGAAATGTGAGGTGAAGGTGTGAGTCTCTGAAGCTGTAATTACATTAATTAAGTGAAAGTAATTACTTTGCAAATAGAGGGAACAGCTTGTATGTGTATATAGAAACCAAAGGCTGGAGGAATAGAAGCCACTATGGGAGTCTGCCATTAGAGCCTGGCTTAAGCTAGAAAAATCTGTCACCTGTTGTGCAAAGGGCTAAGTGTCATTGGCATTGTGCACTGAAAAGACCAATATTCATATACAAATTTAGAGCTCCTGTGACATGTTTCTGTAGTTAGCAAATGGAATTCCCTATTGCAGTTAGGTTTCTGAAAGCTACAACAATAAAAGTATCAGTGTAGGCTTAAACTAGTGTATTAAATTGACACCAGCAAATGGTTAAGTCTATTAGTTCATTTCCTTTCTGAAGAATCTGGTTAGTGATGTAGCAAATTCTTTGACATTATTAATGATATTTTGGTACAACTGTTAATTGAAAACTTTGTAGTCACTTAATTGATATGACAATTCATGCATCAAATCTAATAAATCAGAACAAAAATGGATGTAGAGTTGAAATTCTAAGCTGACAAGATAATTATTGCTGTGTAAATAATTTCCCTAATAAACGTATTTTTAATACATCTGTCTTTCTTTTGTGTCTGCTTTTCAGACAATCACTATCAGAATTCAGGACAGGAAATTTAGGGAAAATTAGAGGTTTTAAGTAATATACTTAAGCCCACAAGTTTTTTCAGTCAAAAAATGTTTTAAATTTGAGAGTCTAAGAACTTAAAAAGAGGAGAAGAAAACTTGAAATATTTTGTGTGTGGTTTGTCTCTTTTGCTTGGATTCTTTATTGGTTGTTTGTTGGGCTGTTTTTCCTGGTGTGTCCAACTTAAATAATACCAACTACTTTTAAGAATAAGCTAATGGCCAGAAATTATTTGCAGGATGATGTCAAATTATTTCATTGCAAGCAATAATCAAACTTAATTTTGTGCAAAGAAAGAGAATATGCCCAAAGTCTTATTTACCTCTTATGTAAGGATGCCAGAGCATGGGATTAATCTCATAATGAAAATAAAATAAACAGTGAAGACTTTAATTGTTTTCGGTGGGTAAAATTTTGCCAGTGCATTTTCTTTTTGGAATTCTAAAACAAGCCATCAAAGTTTTATGTGATACACTTGAAACATGGTCTGAGATAGAAACTTTCTTTTAGAATTTTGATTTTTAGGATCCAATAATAAATATACCACTCTTTTATTTAGTACAAGAATTCCTTCTCACCTTTCTGGTGGTTTTCCTTTGAACAACTTTCTGATGTCAGTGTCCAGTTGCAGGTCTCAGTCTGACTTGTGTTTTGGTGTGTTAATCACCTTTGGTTCCATTCAGATTGAACTAACCATTGAACCTCAATCCTGTATTCATGTGACAAAGTTTAGATGCTTAAGATAGATTTTTTTTTTCTCTAGCACTATACAAAGAACTTAATCAGTTGGGATCCAGCATTTTACAGACAGCTGTGAACACAAGTTGACTTCTGTAATAGGAAATAGCTCTATGACATCCTTTCAGAAAGCTGTCTTCCAAAAAATGTATGTCTGCTTTATTATGGCATGACAACCATATTCCAGTTTTGGTTTTGAATTTTTTAAGCCTTAATATTAAATATAATGCATGTGGGAGGTTACTAGAAAAAAAAATTCAAATCATAATAAGAGAACTCACTCTTTTTTTGAATAACCAATTGAAAATTAATTTGACACATACGTCTGTAAGAATCTGAAACACCTTAGGATTGCAGAAGAAAATCTGCATTCCTAACAACTGTTTGCTCTCAGTTCTCTTTTAATTTTTTTTTAATCTATACAGAAATGCTTAAATTAATTCAAAGAAAGCCTTCTTTTTTTTTTTTTTTTTTTCCTGCTAGTTGTTAGATACAGATTTCAGTTATTATTTAGGACCTATTAGAATTTAAGTGGTTGGAAGTGTTCAGTAGCAAAAATCTTTAATTAAGTTGTTGGAGTTCTTATCTTCCTGTAAGAATATTGGAAACTAAAAATTTTATAACACTTAATTTGAATAAAGATTCTTTTTTCTGAAACAATATCCTCACAGCTGCAATAATCTTTATTCAGGGAAGAAATTTTTTGAAGCCTATGAATATGTTATATGTCAAACTGCAAGAAGAGGTCTGTGAATGTTCATGTTATGACCTATAATAGCCCATCCTGTATTATCTGCAGAAAGACAAGTAGTCAAAGAATTTCTGGTCCAGATACTGAATATCTAACAAGTACAGATACAGAGGAAATAAAGTATTTTTTTTTATTCTTCTTCTTTCTCATTATAAATCTTCTCATGCTTCCTAAAGATATGTGCTCCACCACATTTCTTTCAGATTCACATTCACTATAGACCTAAATTAAAACCTTGGCACTATCCATAGGGACTATCCTCTCCTTCCTATATCACCTGTGGCCTTCTGGCTGAACTAACCAGCATAATGGGCAGTGCACTGAGAAGCTGTTACCCAGCCCATAAAGGAGGTGATAAATTTCTTCTTGAATGAGTGCTTGAATATTAACTTGTCTTTCACTTCTGAATTCTTGTAGAATTTTTTGGAATTTCTCCAGGCAGATATAATGTTGAGGGAAATGTTAGACTTTGCTTTTTTTTTTTTCCCTTTTTTTTTTTTAAACAAAAGGCTTGTGATTTTTATATATATATATATATATATATTTCTACAACACTTTCTGTAATATTTTGTAATATTTCTAAGTTTTTCTATCCACCTTGAAGCAGTTTCTCATCTTACTGGCAAATTTCAAGTAAAAGACACAATTTATATGTGGCTTCCCCATTTTACACTTAATATTGAGGTTACCTTGGACTCTGTATGAATACATCAAGATTAACTTGTCCTCGTGTCTTTGCCTGTTTTCTTTGGAATATTGTAATAATGAATTTTGAATGTTATGTATTTATATTGCAACATTTGTTTCTAGAAAATATAGCAAGTTTTCTTTTTATACCTTCTTAAACTTTACCAGAACTTTCATATCATCTGATTTTGACACTAAGAAAACAGAAATTAATAGGAATCAACAGAAAATTAAGTCAGCATGATAGAAAGGTCAAAATATCACAGCTTGCACCCACCTTGTGCCAAATATATAAGACATTAAAATATCAATGCTATATCCTGCTGACAGTACAAGAAAAAAATGAAAAAACTACAAATATTTTCACATAAATATTTTTTTTAGGAATTAAAAGTTAGAATTTAACACCTTATTAGCTATTTTTTTCTCATAAATCTTCTGATTAAATGTTTTTAGCTAGGAAGTCATTAGTAATTTATAACAAAATAAACCTGCAAATGCATTAACTTTAGCAAAACTTCTGCCTGCTGGTTGCCCATGTTTTGGGGGAAAGAAGCTAGAGAAGAGAGTAATCTCCCACAGCCCCACTACCCTGATAAAGGATGAGGAGGATGTGGAAAATGCAAACTGAAGCCACTGTCTTGACTGATTGAAACCATCCGCTTGAGTTTGGTGGCCCACATTTTCCTGATGTATCCAATATCCCACAATCCTTCCCCTTTGGTAAAGAGAGTGCTTCTTTTGAAGGTCATTTAGTGCCCTACTGGGTTTTCTTGACCACTATTTTGGTTTTATTCTCTGTACAGAAATCCATCTGTTCTAATAGCAGGTCACTCACCTGACAGATCCCAGACAGATGGTGTTGGAGAGCTGAAGAATAACACTTTCAATGCATAATAAATGCAATAGGTGTGGGGCTGATTTGCTGTATAGATACTGTACAGTGTTTATGGACATACATAATCAGGAAAAATGGAAATGTATGTGAAGGCTGCTGCTTTCTGAATTTTGAAATCTATTGTGGTGTGCTTATAACTCTAAGGAAACGAAAATATTCCTCTCCAGTTAATGTTTTCTCTTTATTTGTTTTTCTCATTAAGGCTGAAATTTGGAAGGAAATCAGAATGTTTTAGTGACAGAGAGTTGTTTGTTTTCTAATCAGGTTTAGTTTTCAGTCCTAAAGAAAAATAGTGAATGAAGGGTATTTTATAAGCCCATTTAAGTGTTTACTCAGGGATTCTCAAAAAAATTAGCAGAAGATACACAGGTGAATTAACACTTTAAAAACTGAGAGATATCCGAAAACTAATTAAATAAGAGCTTGAACTTGCTGTACAAGAAACGTCATCTGAATAAGTTTCGGTCCCCTTTCAGACATTGCAACAATAGACAATTAGTACTGTGAAGTGTGTAATTCACAGCATGAGATGACTTGATAACACTGCCAGCTTTAAGATGGGCCTAATTTTTTGATAGGTCTTCAACTTTTCTTAACCCACCCAATCTTTCCCTAATTATTATATTCAGTTCACTGTGTTCTTTTGAATGCCTTGAAGGGGGAAATAGCATGAAGATTCTTCTATGAATGTCCATTCTTTGCCAGCTATGTTAAAAGACATTTGAAATATTAAGCTATTAACTAAGACAAATATGCAAATATAGGACAGTTGTTTATGTTGAAAATTTTATATCCATTAAAATGTTGTGAATTTCCCTCTGAAATTAATTAGGATTTTTGGACTGGCACACAAATGTTTTTGTATAGGGAATGCTTGTAGTACAGAGGTAAAATTAATTATTTTCAAAGGGTAAATACTGAGATTTTAATGACATTTAATGTAGCTGCCAACTAAGAGGTTTTCCATGGGTTAATTTTCTAAATTGGCCGGAGCTCTTGCAGCTACTGGCAGGGGAGCCTGCCTATGTTCTCCTGAATTTCAGCACTTACATAAAATCTATGCTGAAAGCTAGATTTATTCACTATTATATATGTTGAAAAATACCTTGTTTTACACTTGTTATCATCAACTTCTTGAGGTCTCATTTAAAATAACCAAAAAACAACTCAAGGGAGTCTTTCTATGGAATAAGAAAGAAATTAATTTAAGGATGGGTCAATTGATTAACTCTCACAATGAAGAAAGTTACCTTCTCAGAAGATCACTTGAAAAACAAAGGTTGGGAGTGAAGACAGAGTAAGAGTATCATCTGGCAGAGTAAGAGAAATTGCTAATTTATGTTTATGGAAAGCTTTGGAATACCTAGTCACTGCATATTTCTTACTAGGTTAAAATAATAGTGGGCCAGCTAAGAAATCCTTTACTTTCAAAGTCAGAGCTTGACAAACTGAACTGATGATTGCATGTATGTTAATCGGCTCTGCCAAAAATTTTGTATTCACAGAAGATATGGACCCTTTAGCATTTGAACTCTCTGCAAACAGAATGATTACTCATTATTTTCTTCAAACTCTTCCCCCTGCAGATCATGCACTTCCCTGGAAATTCCATGCAGGCTTCTATATCAGGCAGCTTAAGAATTCAAGACATAGAAATTACTTTGTTCTGTGAGCAAACATGATGCAGGTTAATATTCACAGAAAAAAAGTTTTCCTTTTAAATATGGATAGATCACAAGTACATTAGTCTTGTAGTCCTAAGTGTAAAAATTTCCATGATAGGAGTGGAAGTCTACAAGGATGCTCTACATGTACTTACCCACTCACTTCTGGTCCCTCCATTTCCCATTACTTGCCCACACAAACTTAATCTTCTTGTAATCACAAACCACCACCATGTTTAATGGCCACTGTGAAGTGCTTTCTACAGGTGACTTTCATCTGGTTTACTAGTTTTAAATGTGATATTATAGCAAACACTGAAACAAGGTCAAAAAAGTTGCAGTGACACTGTCTTAGGCTGTGCCATGGCACAGCAGTATCTGGGCATAGATGTGATCTTTGGCCTGCCTATGTCTGACAGAACATACCAACAAGAGATGGATGACTGAATTTCATCATAGTGCTGATTGTACACTGCCACAGTCTCAAACTAATCTCACTGTGAGGCATGGATGTAATACTGATTACTCTGGAAAGCAACTGCTATTGTTCTTCAGAGCTTTTTATCATTCTGCTTCTTACAAGTCCTTTTGAATGCTGTTGTAAATACAGTGCCAACACCCTTGGGCCATTTGAAGGCATGAGTTCCCAGAAGCCGAGTAAATTCTGAAATTTTCAATATTTTTGCAAACCTTAACTGGATCCTCCTTTACCTCCAAGCCAGGCTCTGGTAGAATATTCAGCACCAAAGCAAAAAAGAAACCTAAAATAGCTGCCTTGAAATAACAGCTTTCTTCAGCAGAAAGGAGGAAAATAAATGAATTGTCCAAATGCATACTTCTTGAAAGATCTGTAACTGAGTTTTCAAAGTTTTCAACTATTAGTTATAGCACAGGCAGTTTATTTGGAGACTGTTTTAATACTTAGTATTAAAAGAGACTGTTTTAATACTTAGGTTAAAGGATGAAGTAAATGCATGCAGTAATTATAAAAATGTCTGAGTTGCCAGGATACAGTGATAAAAGAAAAGCATCAGCAGCCGTTCCCTTATCTGCCTCTTCATGAAAAGGAAAATAAGATTGTGGAGAAGATCCTGATTTCCACAGATCCTACCTCTTTCCCCTAAGATTCTGCCCAGATAAACTTGGGTGGCTGCTATGTTTATGGGCAGTTTTCAGTAATCTCAAATGTAACACATCTGATCTGTGCAAAATGAAGTTCTGTCCCATTAAAATGTTGCCTTTTTGATTGTTTGGTTGGTTGAGGTTTGTTTTGTTTTTGTTTTGTTTATTTCTAGTGTGACACATGGGGAAATAAAAACAGTAGTCTACCTAAAAAACAGTCTCTGATTTTTGAGGATTTTGAAGACCTGTTTCTGACCCTGTACCAGCAAATTCCTTACTCTTCCCATTAGACAGGATTTTCAGTCTGTGAAGAGCCTGATGATCATGATATCTTTGAGCATATTGTGTTTCTCTTGGCAGTGCTTTCTGGGTAGGGTCATTGTCTTCTCACAGCTGTACTGATGTCACTTTACAGAGTGGTTTCTCAGAACTTGGCCGATCAGGAAAACCAAAAGAAAAGGAAAACCTAATAGAGCACCTATTTAAAGACATAGGTTCCATTGTCAGGTTTGTAAGCACTTGTTGGGAAAGGTTCTTTTGAGGGGTACTGAGGGTGACGCATCTCTGTTGGAGAGAAGAGAAATTTATCTTTGGTCAACAGCTGCATTTTATTTTGGAGAGTAAGGGTTTTAGGGGCTTAATCTTAAATGGCCAAAACACTAAAACTGCACTTCTGGTCTCTCTGTACACTCAGAGTCTGATGCTTACTTCAAAGACTCGTCACCTTTCCTAGCAGCACAGGAGACAAAATTTCATCCAATATCTCTGGTGTTCCTGACATTAAGCCAGGACCAAACCCTCTAAATTCTCTGAGGAAACAGGGTAGTGGGGAAACCCAGAGTCCCTCCAGCCCACATCTATATGTTCCTGTGGGTTGACTTCAGCTCTTTTGCAAATGGTTTTGGATTCTGGCTATGCACTAAGATGAATCCAGATACTCAGACAGCACATGCTATCTAAAGAAATACTGCAATCTTATATTAATTATGATGAAATATTTTGTTTTAATAAATTATAACCCTTTTTCTCTGAGCAGGGGCACTGAAGAAGGCTGGTATCTCTTTACAGACAGCTCAAATGGAGAATTTGGTAACACAGCTGACCTTGCTACCCCAGTCATCTCCCTTACAGGGCCCAGATGCAAAATCATATTCTGGAACCACATGAATGGTTCAACAATAGGTTCTCTGGAGGTACGGAGATGCTCTTTATTTTGTTTTGTTTCGCTTTTCTGCATGAAATTACTGTGAGGAAATTTATGCCTTCTCTTTTCGTTTCATTAAAGCCCAGGCTGCTAATAAAGAAAAATTAAGAGTTGCTAACACTCTACTGCTCTCAATATGTTATGATATGAAGGAAGCATTAGCTCAAATAGACTAGAAAAATGATAACTTTCTACAACAAGCAAAAATTGTGACTGTTATAGACATGCCATGGTTGGAACTTCCATATAAGAGAAAGTTTTGTATCTCACAGTACCATTTGACACTGAAAAGCAGCAATAGATATTTTAACATCAAGGTCTTTGGCTAGTGTAGGAGCATGAAAAAAAGAAGCAATTGTATCAAAATTTGACATAAAATCTTGTAGAATGAGTTGATTCCTTGAAAAGCTGAACATACCACTTTGAGAGATTAATTATATTCATATAAGCAGCATTGAGCTATTACTGTGGCATATAAGCAATAAATTTGCTTTCCCATACCCTTTTCTTCATTCCAGTTAAAATAAAAGCACTCTGTAAAGGAAATTTAGATCAAATAAATCACTGCAGAGAAAAATGAATAAAACAGCAACACTGTTCTAAACAATTATTTTTACCACACAGTTTTGTCCTTGTAATGAGATTTCCCAGAAATATTATGGAATACCTAGAGCATCAGGAATGGATTGAAAAAAACTACTCATATAAGTTACCAAATCACCTGTGCACTCAGTATCATACTGGATGTGGGCAGTGCATGAGGATTTAAATATACAAATAAATTCTCACTAGCCCAGTTACTAAGAATAGCAAATTATAATAAAAGGTGATAGAATTCAGCTGTTTTGGAAAAAAAAATAATATTTGTGTTGACATTAGAAATGTAATCTGGGATATGCTGAACTACATGCCATGCATGTGAGTTGCTAGATATTCAGTGGAGACACATTCTATGTTTTCTTGGATTTTTCCTAAACAATTTTTTTAAAAAATATTGTTAAATTTCTCCCAGCTAGGTAAAGATCTTGCTAGGCTGCTTGGCAAGTGGTCAAATATAAATTAATCAGAGTCAGTGAAAAATCAGAGGATCAATAGGGTGTATCCTCAATTTTAAGGCTTGGGACCAATTAATGTGCTTCGGGACGTCTTTGCATACTCCAGGGTCCAGGCTTCCTTACAGTGTAAGAACCCATGTTAGTTGGAATTACTTCTAAAGAGTGTTTTCTAGAAATCAACAGCAAATTCTATGGAGTCATGCCCAGTATTACCAGCACAAAAGGCAAATATGTAAAGTATAGAGTTTTTCTTTCCTCAGTCTCAACACAATTACAAATTCTCTCTATTCTTTAACTGATGCTCCCTCATCCCCAATTTATTTTGTTTTAAGATGCACCAAAGGAAAATCATGAAACCTTTGCACGCTGTTAATAATTCCCTGGTTTCAATTGCTTGATTAATCAATTAATAGTGGGTGTAAGAATAAGTCAGAATATAAAACTATTTAGGTGATTTCTCATTATTTATATTAAGAAGGTTCTAAATATTGTATGAATGGGAATATTTTCTGAGCTTACAAGAACTTTTATCCATATGTTCCCCCAGGACTACTACATGTTTTTGACTTATGCTTCTAAGTCTGCATCAAAGCCATCAAATATCATGTAGGATTGCTGATATTTTCTTGCAGTTTCATGAATGGCTACCTTCCTGTGTGTCTATTACTTTCTTAAACATTGATTTGCTGTCACTTTCCTGAGCAACCTCAGTTTGATTATTTGTTGGAACCTTTTTTATTTAGTTTCTGTACTTTGGCTTAGCATAGATAATTCTACCAAAGTATTAGATGTGCTTTTTTGCAACGTAATTGAAATGCATAGAGGTTCAAAATGCATTTAGGTGCAGGGAAGCCTTGGGTTTTAATAGCACACAAATTAATGGCCATGTTTTACTCTAAAGTTTTCACCTTTATCCTGGTATGATATAAAATATGATTTTATGATGGAATTGATATATAATAGAGTAGATAATTTACAGTCTGTAAAAATGTGCATGGCTATAGTCACACAAATATCTACCTTCAAATAAATATATTGTTTATATTTGAGAGTAAAAAAGGATATTTTCTTATTCAGAACTCTTTATTCTTTCAAATAATACCTGTAATTACTTTCTCACTGATTTATTTATTGTCCCTTAAAATCCATGTCTTCTATGCCAGATCTTCCTGTCTATAAAGTCAGAAGTCACTTGTTTTTCTATCCAACTTAATATATTAGCTATTCTTTTTTTTTTATCCCGAAAATGAAAGCTCTTTAGTGTGAGGATTTGCTGTTTGCTTGGCAGAACTTACCTGTTATGTAATATCATATACACTCATGGGACTGCATAAATTTAAAACAAAAAAAAGGTGTTTTCATTAGGATGAAAAATGCCTAGGCTGCACTAAGAAGATTACACAGAGTAGCAGTAAATCCTTGAAAGCAGAAGTAGTTCAGGAAACTGGTGAACGGATGTTTAGCTCTGCTAGTACTGGCTGGAGACACAGCTTGACACACATCATCAAACACCCATCTTGTTATTGTCAGCTCAGTTGAATTTGGATCCCCAAGAGATTGGACCAAAGAATGTTTAGGGCTCTCTGCTCATGTAGAAGTACATCATCATCATTCCCCAATTTGCTGTTTACAAGGGTATGGGCTTTTAAAAGTCTTTCATTGCTCAGACAGATGAAATTCTGTCTTTATAAAAAAAGAAAAAAATTATCTGTAGAAGAAACAGAATGTTTTGTAAGAATCAGGAAGAAAATCCATCCTGGAAGAGCAGTTAAATGTATACATGGAAAAATGCATTTTTCAGTAAGTCTTGTTAACCCTCTTTCCATGTTGTACAACTGAATCACAACCCACTAATGAACAGTTTTCATTCAGTGCCAGCCACTCTGGATAAATTAATGAGATATGTTAGTTCATTTAAGGCTGTGGGCTGGGTATGTTTATGAGGAGATCAGAAAATCTCAAAACATTTTTTTATTAACATTTATACTGACACATCCATGTGCATCAGGTTGGAAATTAGGAAAAGGTTCTTCCCCCAGAGGGTGGGGGGCACTGCTGAGGTCCCAGGGCAGCTGGCACAGCACCAACCCTGACAGACTGCCAGAAGCACCTCAACAGTTTTAGTCATATGATTCAGTTTTAGGTAGTCCTGCAAGGGGTAGGGATTTGGATGTGATGGCCCTTTCCAATTACAGATATTCTAAGATTCTGTGAATTTTAAAGGTGGAATAGAGATTAGATGTACAAGATAATATTGTACTCTTGTATACGATTATAAAACTCTTAAGTGACTTGGTAATATAAACATATCTTTTTGTGACCAAGAACTATTTTCTTTTCTAGGTACTCTATAAAAGCAGTAACAAGACTTCTAAACTTTGGACTCAGAGTGGCAGCCAAGGTCCTCAGTGGAACAGAGCAGAAGTGTTCTTAGGAATTCGTTCAAATTTTCAGGTGTGTCTTCCTATGTGGTGTGCTTCCTAGAGAGCTGGCTATTACTACTTCTATATTAAGCATTTTTCACCTTCTCATTTCCCTTTTTACACCATGCATGTACCTCTCCTCCCTCATAGAAGAAATCATCTTTTTTGCTGTCTGATTCATTATCTGAGCTGGACTCATGTTTTTTGGAGATTTCTCATTCCTTTTTAATCTCAGACTGATATCCATTTTTAGGACTGAGAATCCCATCTATCCTTGAATCTAACTCTGCTTAAAATATTCTACTTCTTTCTCCTTAGTGTGCAGTAAGTAAAAACATCTGAGTTCTGAAAAAAATAATCAAGCAGGATGTTTGCTTTGACATCGGAGCAGATTCCCAAAACTCTGAGATACTTGCTTAGTTGTAGATTTATAAAAAAACCAAAAATCCCCAAGGATCATCAGTAACATCTTTTTAAAAGAGTTACATCTCCTGATACTTCTGTCTTGGAAATGTAATGAAATTTTAAAATTCTTTTTACATTCATGGGGATAAATGATGAATGACAGACTAGTCTTTTTCAGAATTACTTCACAGAAGTAGGAAGAACCCTTGTTATTAGTTCAGGCTGAGTGAGGACTAGTATCTCTTTGAGTGGCATGATTTATTTCCTTTTTTGTGTGCTTAGCAATGTTAGAAGGTGGTCCTTCAATAATTATAGTGACAGATCTGTACCAACTGTAATACAAGATTTGGCAGAATTATGCTTTGACAGTGAGAACTGACCACTTCATATTAAAAGATTTGTGAGGACCATCAGTCTCTATTCTTTTAATGTTGTCTGTATAAGCTTTTCTCTATCTTATCAGTGGCTTATTGTAACAGCTCTGTAATTTTTATTAGGTTATTTTCAGGGCAAAACGTGGTGTCAGTTACATGGGAGATGTGGCAGTGGATGATATTACCTTTGAAGATTGTTCCCCTCTGCTTATCTCAGACAAACCTTGCACATCAGAGGAATTCATGTGTGCCAACAAGTACTGCATCCCAAAGAATAATCTGTGTGATTTTGTAAATGACTGTGAAGATAACTCAGATGAAAGCCCTAGTATTTGCAGTAAGTATGGTAGTTTTTTAATATAATTATCATAAATAACTGTGCCTGCTGTGAATCTTTATTACTCAAATCCTTTTGACAGCTCATCAGCTAAGAAAGCAAACAAGAAGGTAATAATTTAATTCTATTCCTTGGCTTTTAAAGATTTGAAATTATTATTATTTAATTTAAAATCACACGATACAAAATACAAAGAGCTGCTAATAAATGTCTTAAAATAACTCAGAAAGCAGCTGTCTTTAAAAGCAGAATAAAATTATCCTGCTTTCCATATGAAAAGAATATATTAAAGCTGAAAAAATAATCCAAGCATAATAACTTTGGGAGATGAGGTATCTACCTCCTTAGATATTTCGAGGGCTGTCAGGTCTCAGCAAATTATTTTAATCTGAATATTGTACAATTTTGGTTTTTCATGACATATCAAGAAGCAGCATGTGTAGTATCTGATTCAAAGAATGATGTTCCATATAAAATGGCTCCTCCTGGATCACAATATCTGGTATTGACATCTCCTTATTTTTTACGATTACAAATGTGGGAAATGCTCACACAATCAAATCTGCATTCTTTGGTAGCATATTAACAGTTGCCTCATTTTTATTGAGAATATGAACTTGGTTTATCAAATTCTGAGTGAATACAATTCTGTGAAGCAAAGGTATGCTGATATCCAATGAAAGCTAAGGTACATTGCAAAGGAATCATGTTTTACAATTTTTTTTCATACATATTAAACTACCCAGTGATTTCCAATCCAAGAATAGTGCATCACTGACCTGTACAGGGTCCATTTCAGATCTTCTGCAACTAAAAATGGAGTATTTCAAGTTGCAATTACTATGTTAAAAAGTATTCTCAAACTTTGACTTCTGTTTTCTGAAATTTTAAAATATTAATAGGTTTTTTTGTTTTGTTTGTTGGGGTTTTTTTGTGAGGTTTTTTTGGGGGGTGGAGTTTTCAGCATTGTCTGTGTTTCCCATGAAATATCATCAGACAAGTATAAAAATTGAAGCATTTAGGGGAAAATGTTTTAAACTGACAAAATTTAGTTTTGCAACCACTACAATAAGAATTTTATTCCAATTTCCCATTGGAAGAGATGAATTGAAGCAGTCCTATAAAGTGAATGCTTTCCTCTAACATGTTTTTTATTATTATTTTTAATACGGAAATAAACCCTGTAAAATTCTTTTAAAAACTGTCCCTAACTGCATTTTAATTTAAGCTTTACAATGAAATATTATGGTGTTTTAAAAGCATAGGAATCATTTAATATGCAAGTGCACAATCATCTGCAGTAACTTGAGCTCCTAAGCAGGCTGCCTAAATTCTCTTTTTCATCAGTAGAGAAACTTGTTTTCAGGCTGAAGTTCATGCAACTTAAAATCAGTTGTTTGAGTTAGATTAAATAAGTTGTCCTGTAGATATGAGTATTTCTCTTTGTTGACTATAGAGATCTAACAAAGACATCTAAACTTAGATTAGGTAATAACCAATATGTACAGTATTATCAGGGATATCAGTGCTCATGCCCTAAGATCTTGATTCTTGAAAACATGTCTTTAAAATAAAATGGTCAGTTGTATGCATGAATTTTTTTGATTCAAGATGGAATTTGTAAACAACGGAAGAATTTTTTTTAAGAATGATCTTGAAATATTAATGAACTAAATCAGTTGGGAAAATATGATTAGGACAAATTTTGTGGGCAATTGCATTCAGTTGAGTTAATCTACAATCTGTGATTTTCATAAAAGATAATCGTATAATTTTCCACATCAGGTTTGGGTTGGTTTTAATTGTTGCTTCAGATGGCACTATTTTTGCAGACAAAGGTTAAGGAGAAGCTAGATTGCTAAATAGTTCACACTTTTAGGAAAAAGTTTCTAACTTTTTTACTTTATGACATTTCCAGATTAAAATTCAAAGAAAAGATATTTTATCTGATTTCAGCCTGAAATTTTTGATGTAGCTGTCTGTTTTGGTCCATGTCTAGATTCCATGGATTTTAGATCCTTAGCCTGGTTACTGATGCTTCTGCGTACCTTTCAGTTAAATGAAACTACTTTCATGTGGGTGAACTTTGTCAGACCTCAGAAGAGACTCGGATTTTGATTACATTTTGGAAGAGACATTTTGTAATTTCTGATATTTTCCTACAAAATAGTACATACAGTTTCCAAATTTATCTTCAAAGCACTTTCCTTTTCAGCAATAATAGTAAGAACATACAGGGCACAGGCAAAAGCCTCTTGAAGTCTCTGATGAACTTCCAGCTTATTTCAGCAATTTTAGTATTACTTGATAATCATTATAATGAAATTATATATGTATAGAGAGAAAAATATACAGAAATTAAACTTCTGGAATGATGCAATTGACTTAACCTTAATTTATGTGGACAGTTTCCTCACCATGCTGGCTGTTTTGACATTCAAGGTTTGAAAATTGATAAAAGAGCATACAAGTTGTTCCATATAAAAATCTACCAAAATTATCACAGCTTTCTCCTTTTTGTAGGTATTAAGTACAACCTAAGGAGATATGTATTTACTCATAGAATCATTTATGTTAGAAAAGTCCTTTAGGATCATTAAATTCCACCGTTAACCTAGCATTGCCAATTTCACTACCAAACCATGTCTATAAGCATCACATTTATGTGGCTTCTAAAGACCTTCAGGGATGATGACTCAACCCCTTCCCTGGGCAGCCTTTTCCAATGCTTAACAACCCTTTCAGTGAATTTTTTTTTTCTAGTATACAATCTTAGCCTCTCCTGGTGCAACTTCAGGTGCTTTCTTCTTCTATCACTCATTACTTGGGAGAAGACGCTGACCCCCCACCTGACTACAACCTCCCTTCCAGCAGTTGTCAAGAGCAATAAGGTCACCCCTGAGGGTCCTTTCTCCAAACACCCCCAGCCCCCTCAGCTGCTCCTCATCAGATCTGTGCCCTAGGCCCTTTCCCTTCTTTGGACACAGTCCACTTCCAACATAATTATGTTTCTATACTGGTTAAGAAAATACAAGTGAATTGAGGAATTGTGCAAAAGTAGGTTAACTTTGGGTGTGATTCAGCTCAAGATTCTCACAACCACCTTTCTGTTTTATCTATATGTGTCTGTATACTGGCTGTGTTTTTATGGTGCTCAATACATTCATTTGGATGTGCCTGTTCCCTAGATACAGGCATTTCTTCCTGTTATCACCCAGTCTTAACTTGTTCCTTCAGAAAGAGGCTGGTTTTCTGAACATCTTGAATGTTCTATGGAGTGCCAGTTAAGACCCTAAGGAGCTAAAATAGTTAACTATATTTGGTTACATTTATACCAAGGATTCTGCTGACTGTAATTAAAAAAGCACTGGACACATCTCATATATACACAAGTAGGTTTATCCTAATATTATAGTCCAAAACATTAAAAATGCTCCTTTTAATGAGATATATGGATATTATTTTTATAATGAAGCTTATTTTCCCCATAGATTTGAGTAGTAGTTATACTATGTGTACGTAATGAGCTACTTGAAAATAAATCTCTTTTCATGTGTGTGCAAATGTATTTCAGGTACATCTATTGGGCATTGCAATTTTGAGTTTGACCTTTGTGGATGGAAGCAAGATGAAAATGATGATTTCGACTGGCACCTCAGAACCAGCAGTACTAGAAAACTGGGCACTGGACCAGCTACTGATCATACACTGCAAGAGCCATCTGGTCATTATATTTTTATAAAGAATTCATTTTTTCAGCTATCAGGACAGAAATCTAGAATTTCTAGTCCTGTCTTAAGCAGAAAGAACAAAAACTGCAAGGTACGTGAGGGTGTGGTAGTAGGAGGAACAAAGAATTTGATTTCTGTATTGCACCAAGACAGTACTCCTAAAAGATTAACGATGATTACTGAAATAATTCTTGAGGAAAAAAACCCCATCCTTTTGTAGAGAAGTAGAATCAGATCTTATTTCATTGAAACTATAAGAAAAAAAAAATGTATCTTGCTGTGGGAGAAGAATGATTTTGGAAGTAAATGAATACTCAGTGAGATTCAGATGAAGCTGAAAGTAAATGCAGTGTCTGATTTACAATGTCTTATGAAACTCCAAAGTAACAAACAACTATTGAATGGTTTCTGATTTTATGGAGAAAGTGTGTATAAATGCAGTAACAACTGGTTTTCAAAGAATAGAACTGCAAAAGGATGTGTGACAGGAGGCTTTGTCAACAGCTCTTCTCTAGAGAATGGAGAAGTGCAAGCCTAGATCTTCCAAAACATTACAGCACATTGTGGTGACTTCAGCTTGAACATTTCTTTGCAAGCCTGGAATAAAAAGTTTTCTGGTTTTGATATATCTTTTATAGTCTTTGCTAAAAATATAACTTCCCAGAAACTTTAACTATGCCTTATTTTGAAACTGCAAGTGTACCTTTATACATCTAATAAGTACGCCTCTCAAGAGGATAATTTTTATGAGGCCATTTTTAAAAAAGCTTTTGAAATTAACTGTTTGTGTTATCACAGAACTATGCTCATGAAATGAAGGTCTTAGAGTGAAAATAGTCCTAAACAGTTTACTGGTTATGCGTGTGACATCTCTGTACAAAATATCTAGTAACAAGCCTTTAGTTTCATTTATCTCATGCTGTTCCTGAGGAATATTCCTGAGCAGTTTATCCGTAACTTGGAAAGAGTTCTGCTTATGTTTGAGATTTCTAACCAGTTCATTTTACTGAACTACTTCTCTCTGAAAACTCTCCAAACTCTTTATAGAAAAGAAAGTCAGGAAGTCTTAAAAATAAAGGGTATGAATTTGTGATTCAAAAGAAAACTTGAATAATTGTGATATTCAGTAGACTTGAATAATTGTGATATTCAGTAGCAAAATTTAATCTAGTCATTATAAAATTATCTTCAGAATTGGAACCATGTTAATTTTTTGTATTGCCTAAAATACATATATATAAAAAAATTCTGCTTACACAAACATGGAGATCTTGTCCTTCTGCTTTTATCATCATATTTGAGAGTATCTCTTTCTCTACATTATCTAGTTTTATGCTCTAAAAATATTTTTTCCACTTTTTGACTTCTATGAAGCATAAAACATACACAAAGAAATGCAGAATAACTGAGAATGACATCTGCACTGTTATGATGTAAATCATAACACATTAAATGCAATTAAGTGCTTGAAATGTAACTATAGGAAACTGTTGCTTTTATCACATGGAAAATTATTTACCAAAAATACACAGGTTGATTCACCTTGTACAGACCAAACTCTTGACATCCACGATGTGGCCTGAAACTGTCAGTCATATTTATGATATTTTACTCTTTGAAGGTTCTGAGAAGTTCTGAAACTTACACATAGACAAATGACAAAAGGAATTGCAATTTTTGGTGTAGGAAATTTTATGAATGGAAAAAAATACTTCAAGATCTGAAGCCTCATCTCATAAGATCAGAGTATTTTACTCTGAAGTATTTACCCTGAAGTATTTTACTCCTTCCTATGGGTTTTTTGAGAAGAAAATGCTACATCATATATTGCAACAGGTTTAGTATGGAACCTCAGACCATTTCAAATCATTAGAAAATGAACATTTACATCAATGGGACAGGTTTTATGCAGAGAAAACAAATATAGAGCAGTACCTATAAGGGGACATAAATGAATCAAAATTTCAGAAACAATGCTGCACCTTCAAAAGGAACAGAAATCCAAGAATGAGTTGGGAAGAACTGAAAGTGCAGTTAAATGTGATGAATTTTCACAGTAATCTTTTTCTGTATGCATTTGGTCTTTTGTATTTCAAAATTTCCCCATTTTTACTAAAAAGAAATAAATCACTGTTTACTTATGCAAGTACCTGTTAGATATTTTAGGGGTTTTTTTTTGCATATGTTCCTGTAGAAGTTTTGCTCCTATTATAGATTGGATTATTTTCTAATTTCACACTCCATAGTCTACATAAACACATTTTTAACCAGAAAATTGTTGTACTTTTAAACTGAAGTTGCTTCCTATATTTTAAATAGCACTACTCCATTTCTCTGTTTCCTTAAAAAGTAGTTTAGTTCTTTTACATTTAAATGCAAAAGTCATTCAAAGCAATGCAAGATCTGCTGTTGATTATTTTAATGTTAGTTGTGAAGTTTGGCTTATGAAATAGTTAAGGGATTGCCACTAGTAAGCTGGTTTTCTGCCTTTTGATTAAATTATTTTTCAATTAGTAAAATTAATGACTACTCTGAGTGCTATTAGTAATGCTCAGTTTAAGAATTAGAGTAAATACAATAGCAGAATTTGACTGAAGTCACCTATTGCATACTTTATGCTCTTGTTTTTGCTTACAGATAATTTTCTATTATCATATGTATGGAGCTCACGTTGGATCATTGATTATCTACCAGAGAACAACATTGAAACACGAAAAAGTTCTCCTTAATCTTACTGGAAACCAGGGAAATTTCTGGCAGCGCAAGGCACTGACCCTGTCTGGAGATGGAGATGAAGATTTTCAAGTTGTCTTAGAAGGGATAGCTGGAGAAGGTCCCAAAGATGGCATAGCTCTTGATGACCTCACATTTTCCAGGGATTGCTTACCATCCCAGGAATTTTTACCAGCAGAACCCACAAAGCTGCCTCCAACAGGTATGTTCCTCCTATGGACAGTCTATGTAAGTTTGGAAAGAAGGAATAGCAGCATTATTTTCATTTCTTTGTCTTTCTTTCAAAAGAGAAATAGTATATGTATCTTACTAAAGACATTTAGAAATTCTAACACTTTCAGGCAGTCCATGAAATTCTAATAAAATCATTTTATGAAATAGTTGTTTGGGTACTGAGTCAACCATTGTGAATCTTCAAAGCTTCTTGTCTAGCCATTTACATTGAGCCAACATCCTGCTTAATTCAGTAGGATTTATTTATCAAAAGTTGTAAAGTAGAGTTGTTGTAGAAGAAAGAGCTGAGTGGGACAGGGCTAATATGGAGAGTTTGCAATAAGGCCAGCAGGCTTAAATGGTTTTTGGGCGGTAGGAATTGCTACTAATACTGCTTAGGTACCATATCCATCTTCTGCCTGTGTGGTATGTTGCAAGCATCAGTGCAATTATTTGCACCATCCTCACTTACTGCACTAGGGAAATAAGACTCAGAAAACGTTTGCCAGAAATTATACAGTTTGGATGGGGATGGATCCCAATAACCCCAAGGTAAGAGCTACTCATGAAAGCACTGATGCTAAATTTGAGCAGCATTAGCTTGGACACAAATGATGAAGGAGAGACTCTTTTTGACGGAACAGGACAAATCTTTTTCTCCTTCCACATTTATCACAGAGCTACTGAAATGTAACCCCCTGAAGTGGAATTTAGGAGATGCATTTTGTTCCTGAGCCTACTACAAATTTCCTGCATGGCTGCAGAAAGTCATTTTATCTCACTTCTCTGTCTTTCTGATCAATAAAACAAAGTTAATATTTCCCAGTGTCAAGGACTACCACGAGAACGGATCATTAATTTATGCTAGAAATTTTGCTTTGTTACTCCTGCTAATGAGTAGCCTTCCCCTGTAGGATGTCATTAAGCACTGCTTAGGCATTGGGAAATAACACTGATGAGACTACATCAAACCCAAGAAATTGCACTGAACTTTGAGCACAACATAAGCAGGGAAAGATATGGGCAAAATTTTCCAGGCATCTCTCTGATGAGGTGCCAGTTCTAGTACTATTGGCTTCCTCCTTCTGCCAAGCCAGTCATGGAAATTTATTGCAGATGAGATTTGTATTTTAAAGTTCAGCTTTATATGAACGTTACCCCAGAAGGAACACTAGCCAAGCTTTCTGATTCTTTATTTTTGTTGTATTCAGACTCTATCCTCTTAATGGGAGATGCAAGTCTCTGTGGCAATGTTAGAAGCTTTAAAAGCTTTGGTTTTGATAGTAAAGGATGTTCCAAAACACTTTTATGTTTTATAATAAAAAAGATACTAAAATCTCAGGAAAGATCCACCAGAGACAGTTTTCTTGGTGTAGCTCATCTAAGATGTACTTTGTGAACTTCAGAGGTTCACAACAATTTAAGGCAATGGTTTAAATTCATCCTTACAACAAACCATATTTTTTTATATTGAAAAATTTTACTTGTCCAGGATAAGAGTTTACATGACCCACTGAGGAGTTCAACTTAGAGCTGCTACTTAGCAGTGGTATTTGTTTGCATCATTGCTTGTGAGTGGGTCTGCTTCTGCCTATAGAAATGCTCTGAACTGTGGCAAAATGCATGCTGGATGTTGCAAAAAGTGCTCTGTAATGTCACTTTTTAAAAAAGAACCAGCTAGAATGGTCACAATGATCAGCTGCAAAAATCTGCAGCCCTGGACTTATCTGCTTATATGTAGAAACACAGGAAAGTTTAACTAAAAGTAAAACAGTTGATACATTGATCAATTAATTAAGTGATTGATTAATTAAAACAGCTATATACGTTAATAAATTTTTTTGAAAGTTTCTGAAGCTGAAGAAATCATGCAGCAAAGATCTGTTTCCTTCTTCTCTCCAGGTAATGAGTATATTTACTAAGAAAGTAAAAATGTTTTCTCCTTAAGAGAGAAATTTTTAGTTTTTGAGGTCTACTCTAATGCAATTCCTTTCCAATTTTTTTATTTCTTTTCGATATTTGCAATGCACATATCAAAGGAGCCTTATTGAGCCATACCACTATATAAGACAAATATCCTGAGGAGTCTTTGCTTGTTATTTCTGTGCATAGAGTCATATGGCAATGAATGCAATGTAAAGGCAAAATAAAACAGAATCATTAAATGCTCCCATCTGTGACACAGACTCTCACCGTTCAGAAGATTTTTCCCTGACTCTATATCAACACCTTGAAGTTCTGCACATTAACAAAAATATATTCTAAGGTGGTTGCTTCTTTCATCCAAACATACAGTAATGTTTAAAGGCTGGAAATAAGCACTGGACAGCCAGAAAAAGTAATTTTGAAAGTTAGCATTGTAATTTTCTGTAAACTACAGGATACTGTGGATTGTTCTCAATATGCTGCTTAGCAACAACAATGCTGAACTGCAAAGTCGCTGAAAGCCACTTAAATTGCTGGGTCTGAGAAACAATAAACATCATTTTAGACTGGCCCTTATCAAATTTTCATTGTATGAACATCAGTTTTTGCTCATGTGCCACAATGGTACTGTGTGGAGGAAAACACAAAGACAGTTTTGTTCTAAGAATGTTATTTGTGTCTATTGCTGTGTCTCTGCAGTGTGGTAAGATTTTTGAGATAGATTCTGCCTTGTGTAAAAGGCTGCCTGTAACCATATCAGCCCAGGAAGAAACTCTGGCCTCATTGAACCTTGTGAAAGTTGCAGTTTTTTCTGTATTTGGTTTGTGTGGCAAGGATTTAGTGGCAGGGGGCTACAGGGGTGACTTCTGTGAAAAGGTGCCAGAAGTTTCCCTCATGTCCAGCAGAACCAATTCCAGCATGCTCCAGCGTGGACCCACCTCAGCAGGCCAGGGCTGAGCCCACCAGCAATGGTGGCAGCATCCCTGTGATAACAGATTTAAGAAAGGGAAAAGTTGTTGCACAAAAGCAATTGCAGGCAGAGAGAGGAGTGAGAATATGTAGGAGAAAGAGCTTTGGTGGCACCAAGGCCAGAGAAAAAGCAGCAGGAGGAGGTGCTCCAGGTGCTGGAGCAGAGATTCCCCTGCAGCCTCTGGTGAATACCATGATGAGTTAGGCTGTGGCATTGCAGCCCATGGAGGTTAATGGTGGAATAGTTAATCACAAATTATCCATGAAAAATATTTTATACTTACAGTTGTTTACAAAAGAGACATCATGGATTTCACATTTTCCACGATCTCTAAACTTGGTTTTCCTATCTTCTTTCTATTGCTTCCCTCCTGCAGTCTTGTTACTGACTATAAAAATTGCAGATCCCTCCATCAGAGTTTCTGCTCATGTCTCCTACCATTCACCTGGGAATACAACAGCTGCCAAGAGCTGCCTGATCAGATTAGCAGGCTACAATAAAGAAAAGTTATTCCCAGAGACTGGAGAACTGGTATCTGCTGACTTCAGTTTTGTAGAGAAGACAGTTATTTCCAGTAAATTAAAAGCAAATCACCGAAGTGGGGAACATGTCTTCAAGAACTTTGAGAATACAGGAATATTAACAGAGAATCAAATCAAGGCCCATTTCACTTGATATCCTCTCTACTGTTGTCAGTGAGAGGCTAAACATATATGATACTTCCTCTTAATGTGCCTAATATTTCCTTTTTAGAAGACCTTACAAAGGAAATGTGGTTTTGGACATGTAATAAACCTTAATGTATTCGCCTTCTGTATAGATCTTCTTTTCCCTGGCAGCACATTCAGAAGTACAGCCCCCTTCTCATTTTTTGCAGCAAATTCTGCCACTTGCTGAGAAAGCAACTCTGGTTTTACCCTCTTTTTACTGAAAATGGTGAACAGCCAAACACACCTACTCCATATTGTTTTCTATGCAATTATCCTTAAGCAAAATTATACACTGAAGGAGTTCTAATTTATTTCTGACGTGGAAACTATTCCTTATGTTTTTCTTTCACTGACATTTAAAAAAATCCATTATACTTTTTTGGGATTGTAAAATCAGGTCTGTGTAGAGCACTTAGGAAGTGAGTGACCAGTGGAATGATACTGTAACAAAACGGTTCTTTTTCTCTTTTTTTTCCTTTCCTGATAAATCCTAAAACCTTGATTGTTTTGCCCTTTTTGAACATTGAGCTTTTGTGTTCCTGGAACCGTTTCAGCACTGTGCTGTGTTCCTGTTAAGGAATGGAAGTGATAGGATTCCAGAACCTGTGAAACATGGACTGTGTTGTTCTGTGTAATTCAATAATATTACATTTTATTGCAGGTCACTCAGGGGGCAATTAATTTGCTAAATTGTGACTGTTTATCTCCATTTTAGTTGTATAAAATAACTGACGCATCTGTGGGGGCTGGATGTTACAGGCATTATAAGAAAGTGACTGTCCTGCAATGGCAGCTGATGTCAGAAAGGTTATTTAGTTTATAATTAGCAATGGGTACAGTCCCATTAAGAAAATTCATTTTCACAAAAGACTTTTCCTATTATCCATAGTTATGCCTAGCCTATATCACTGTAAATACCATCATATCACTGGCAAAGTTTCTTAACTCATGCACTTCCCTTGTCTTTTAAAAGTAAATATTAAAGAATACAGTCTATATTGCTGGTTTCTGTTCTTTCCTTGGCATTTTTTTCTCTTGGTTGATGCATTTTTTTTGTTCCATATGGATTTTTAAATTATTTTAGTACAAATTTCTACTTCACAAAAAAAGTTCAAAATTTATAGAATTTGGTCAGCAACAGAGTTAAAATAAATATATGTAAAGAAATAGAATAATCAAGAAATCAGATTTGCAAAAAAATATTTTCATTTTAAATATTGCTCAAAAATCTAGACTGTACTCTAAAGGCCAAAGGATATTGCTTATATCACTCTTTTGCAGTTATAATTAGATCTATAAAAGTTTAGAGACACATAAATAGAAATAACTTTGGCAGTTTTTGTAACTAATATATAATTACAAGAATAATAAAATTTTATGGTTCAGTGCATAATGTGATCTACTGAAAACAGGGAAAAAATGTATTTATACAGAACTAATCAAATAACAAAGCATTTATAGCTTCATTTGAAACAGCCAGCATTGACCATTGACTGAGAGAACAGGATGTGAAATGAATAAAATAGTATTTCTAAGCATTTTAAAACCAGTTCTGGGAAGAGAATGAAATAAAAACAAACATGAAACCAAACAAAAATAAACAATTAGCCCCAAAACAGCAGCAAAAGCCTAACAAAAACCAATCAAGCAACTACACAAAAACCGCCCACAAAAACCTTCAAACAAAAACAAGCATATCAAAAAGACTCATCTTCTCTTTTGGAAGATAGAATCTGTCTATTTAGTTGCCTTAATTACATACAGCAGATTGTGAAATCTTTTTCTTCGTTGGTACCTGAACAGCAACATATTATCAGATGTATCTAGAATGAAGTTCCATGCAAGAGGCAACTTGCATTTTCACCTATACAATAATACAAAAGGTTTATCATTATGGAATTTTAAAACCAAGACATCTCCATGTTTAATTTTTTCTCTCTCCTTTCTGGTACATTATACAATTACATCCATATTTTTCAGAAAAATGGTGGAAATACCTTAGAATATGTAGATTGGTTTAGGAGCTTGGTACAAAGCTACTACTTTTGAATACAGATGAATTGAATTAAATGAATACAGATTAATTGAATTAAACTTCTACATATATTGTCCACATGTTATGATATAAATTATCCTTTTATTGACTGTGAAGGAGAAAAATATACAGTCCACGTTTTGGTAGTGTATTTTCTAATTCTGTTGAGCTTTCTCCAATTAAGTTCCAGATCTCTGTAATTTTACTCATTGTACTTTATCAATTTAACTGGAAGTATTGCCCTTGCACCACCCTTTTAATTTCAGTTTCTTCTGATTCTTCTTATTCAGTATGGGGATTTACCACCTAGAGAGAGTAACTAAAATTTCCTTTTAAGTTGCCCTACTAGCATGTTTTATAGAATAAATAGATGTAGAACTACTCAACTGACATGGAAAGTGTGCACTATTTCTATTACTGAAGATATTAGTATGCCAGCACTGTAAGTGCGGAGGAGTTAAAAAGACCTTGTTCCTCCTTCTCTAATCAAAACCTGTTATTTTTATTTCTATTGAGTGATTGCACATTCACATGCATCTAAGCAATTGAAACTGAATCTTTTGCTCTTTATAGTATTGTTTTTAGCATTGCCCTGCTCATGGCATATGCAGTGAACTTAGCATGAAGAGGCACTGAGTTGCCCCTCTTGCCTTCAGGTCAGAATTTCTGGTAACCTTAAATAAAGTAAAGCACCATGTTAGGACCCATTGAATGTGTCACAGATGGGGTATGTTTTAAAGTATATTGAGTGGCTGATTAAAATCAATACTTTTCTAATACAAAATACCAACAAACAAAAGAAAATTCTTCAATGGTCTGTCATGGACAGAGACAATAATATTGAACAGAAATAGCTTACCTTGCTGTTTATTTTTTTGGTGCTTTTTGGTTCTGACATTGAATGTTACTGGATCTGATTACTGGAAAACAATTCTCTTGTGTTTTTGTGTGGGAATGGTCAAGATAAGAGATCAATTGAGGAAATTTTGGTTGTTGGAAGCGCTTTTGTCTGCTCTTTGTCATTGCAGTAACTTAGTTTACAGTTTCTTCTAAAAGTCCCTTTTGCAAATGAACTCAAGCTGTTGTTTTTCTGCCTTTCAGTTGTTCAGAATGCAAATCAATATGTCAAAGTACTTGCAAGGGTTACAAAATAAAATGCTTGCACTCAATTCAAGAAAATAAAGCCTATTTCCTTCAACAAAAAAAAAAAAGCTGATATAATATAATACTTTTAAAATCTTTTTTTTTCACCGACACCCCAACATCTGAAAGTCTTTAAGAATTCTTTTAATTTCTAAAGGTTTGCTTTCGAAATGAGATGCATTTTTCACATTCCTGCACTGACAAGTCAGTATTACCATGCACCATCAACAGTGATGAAAGCGTTTTTCTCTCTGTCCTTGGGCTATACTGGTGAGATACCAGAGGAAAGATGTTCTTGTTAACAAATTCTTTTTTTAAGGACACATAGATTTCAGTCATACAGTAATGTCAACTCAGAGAAAGAAGGATAATGCAGTAATTTTTACAGGGAAAAACTCAGAGATCTAAATTATCCAGAGAGCCCTTATCCCTGGGATGTCACACTCTTACTCTGCTGATTAATTACTCTGGCCTCTATACCAGACTATGGTTCTACAGGAGCTCTAGCTTTGATGTAGAAGAAGGTACGCTTCTAGCTATATGGATGCTAATAAAACCTTCTTAAAGTATTTTGAAGCAGCCCTAGATTTTCACACCTATTGATGGGTTATTCTGATAATTGTAAGCTATCTCATTAATTTGATTTGGTGTCAGTTTGGAAAATGTTGATGCTGATACTATTAAATATAATAAGCTTAAGAAGGTTAACAACTTATTAAATTTAACAACTTTAAAATAATCCAAATTAGAGCATAATCTGACCACTTCTGGACAGAATAATAAAAAAAAATTTTATAAATATATTAATAGCAAAAGAACTGGCAAGGAAAACCTCCATTCCTTATTGGATGCAGGGGGGGATAGAAGGAAAAGATGAGGAAAAGGCTGAGTACTTGAGACCTTCTTTGCCTCAGTTTCCAACAAGACAGGTTATCCTCAAGAAAAATTTATTTTCTCTCTTGATGTTTGCCAGTATATTTCTATTTTTTTCTCAAAATATATTTAAGAAAAATACCCTTATAAAATAAGGAGATTAATCCTTCTCCTAAAAACATGTTTTAAAATATAAATGTTTTACCTGTTGATTTTGCTCAGGGTATATAAACAAGGGGATTATTAACTGGTGCAGCTGCTTTTCTCTCTTGTATAAATCCTCCTCGATTCAAAGATAATTTTTCTGAAGGATACATATAAAGATAGGATAAAAGATACTTATCTGAAAGGGGCTCTAAGAGCCCCTAAGGGTCTACTGCAGCCTAGTGTGTCTATGCAGTTACCACACAGGACAAAATGTCTACCCACTAATTATCTTCAAGAAACACATATGGGAGGAAAAATTTACTGAACCTTGTTAAGAAGCAGTTCCTCTCAATTAAACATCTCTCATACCCACAGGAATCTATATAACAGGGTGTTTGAACAATTACAGTTGAGAAAAAGTAGGGAAGAAGGAAGGAGAACCTTAAAAAAATATTCCTTTTCCTGTTGGTTCAGGGTTGTTTTCTGGAGGGAGGGGAGGTTGTTTGTTTGTTTAGTGAAGTTTTTTCCTACAGTTTTAAAGCCTTAGAAATGTCATTTAAAGAGAAGCTATACTATGGAAGTACATCCAGAAGCAAGTCACGTTACAGGCTCAGTTAGGCAGTGTAATATCATTCATTACATATGCTTGGAAAGATTCATTCATGCCAGGATTCAAGACAGATTTTTTTGTTTTTCCTCAGGAAACAAAGACTTCCACTTTTCAACTCTGCTTTTTTTTTTTTTTTTTTTAACCTGAAATTGGAAACAATGCTGCAAAGGGACCTCAAAATTCAATAATTATTGCAATTATTGATCAATGAACTGCAAGGGAAAATGAAATATTTCAAGACATGGACTGCATCCTGAAATTTAAATTCCTAGTTTGCTGACGAAATAAATATTTTGCTAAATTCTTACTGCAATCACTTAAAAGAAAGGCAGGATTATAATAGCTAGCTCCTAAAAATATGTGTCACTTACATTAGGCAGCAATTTTATAATAAATCTCTGTCACCCTTTGGGATACAACACAGATGACTGAAATTCTGAAGAGGATCGATGGGAATTTCTGATGGACCCTGACTGATTACACTGATACTATTGCACCACTCTTTTGACCAGGACCATTTTCAGAGATCCTGTACTAATAAAAATCTCATGGATGCTTTTATAAACTTGTAGCTGTGAACTTCAAACAAGTATATTTCTTCTGGTCAGAAATTACCAATTTTTTTTTCTCCAGATTTGGAGATCTTTGCCTGATGTTCTTGTCTTTCAGAGTCAGTATCAGATTTTTTTTCTTACTTTCTTCTTTTTGATCAGGATTTTTTCCTCCTTTCTCTGAGCAATTAGTAAAATCCAAATCATACACAGTCTTTTGGAGGAAACCTGATACATACCTTTATGTTGCTAAGAAATAAGGAATTAAAAATTAATAATTTCTCTGGAAATCGTGCTAGATATTTCTATCATATTCCAATATGTATTTGTATTTTAATTTTTTAAATAAGAATTGTGTTAGGAGGATTTTAACTTGAGAAGGAGAGATTAACACTTGTTTTCTTTAGCTGGTATCTATAAACAAAGTGACTTGTTTTCACTTTATCCAAAACCTACAGCAAAGGGTTCTGACAATGTTTTTTCACATGGGAGTATTTGTAATTTAGAGTCTGGCTGAAACAAATGTCATGGGATGGAAGTTGCCAACATGACAACTGAACCCATTTCTTACCCTCTTTTTGCTAATAAATTAGTTTTTTGCACCTCAGTAAAATATAACCTTATGTGGATGTCATTTAGCTCCTTTAAATTAATACAGTGGTAATGGAAACAAGTTTTTAGCACCATGTGATTTTCAGTATCAATTAACTCAGATTCTCCCTTTACTTGTGCAGCTGTTAGACATGTATATATTCTAATTTTGTCTGTTGAGCTCATATATTTGTACTCCTATTTTTAAGTAAAATTATGCTTGTTCATTTATTTCTGGCACAGCAGAATGTACAAAACTAAATGAGAAGGGGTCCATTTCAGAATGTTGTGTTTCACTTCTTGATTACACAATGAACCAAAGTTGCTGCGTTTTATTCAGAGTCCTGCAGAACCTGATCTGAAATGAAAACATGAAACTTGGAAATAGATCCTGTGATCTGAGTTCTACAATCTTTAGGTAGTACAATAGCAGAATTATCCCTCAATAATGGCAGGAAGACTGCACAAAGAGAGCACCGTCAACCTATTGAACTCATAAAAAAAATCCATTAAAAGGCAAACTTCTGTAGTTAAAACAGAAAAGTTTTTTCTTCCAAATTAGGGCTCCTAAAGTAGGCTCAACTTTGCAGCTAAAATAAAATTATTTAATCCAACACCACATGAAAGGAGAATGCCAGCAATTAAGTCGGATTAAAAAGCTTTGTTAGTGATGGAATGCCTGGCTGGAGCTTGCCCTCTGAGGCTTTACAAGGGAAACAGTCATTTATTTAGGCAATCACTTGACAAAATACAAAAGAAATAAACTGATAATGGATTGGTACTTCAGGGGAACCAAAGGCTTTTAATAAAACTGCTCTGGACCACCCTCCTCCTCCTAAATATTAAGCTCTCTGAAATGTAACCTTCCAGTAACCTTGCTGGGATGCATGGCAGTGTGATTCACCAGGACACCCTCATTCTTCTCTTTTTAGGCTCCTGCTCACATGGCCAGAGGCAGTGCCAGAATGGCAAGTGTTACAGACCAGAACAAAGCTGTGATTTTGAAGACAACTGTGGGGATAATACAGACGAGAGTGAATGCGGGACTTCCTGCACCTTTGAGAATGGCAGATGTGGCTGGCAAAATTCCCTGGCTGACAGCTTTAACTGGGTGCTAGGGGTCAGCTCTCCTCAAAGCCTTAGACCTCCCAGGGACCACACGCTTGGAAATAGAACTGGTACGTTGTTAGTTCACAAATAAGGTGTAATTGTCTTCATGAAATGTCTCATACCTTCATGGGCAGCAGGGGAGTTCTGGAATCTCTAATCAGGGTGTCATTTTCAATGAATTAGATGTGTTACAATATAAAAATATTAATTACCAATGTACAATAACTTTAATTTAGGAAAATTGAATCTTAGTTGTTTCTCATATGAGTCAGGCAAGATAATTTGATACTTGTTTGGAGAGAGGCATTTGGTCTGGCTGCAATTTGCAAGGGTGAGTTAGCTCAGCTCTGAGATCCACTGGGTCCCTCTCCTCCAGACCTTGGGGTCATTTCCAGGAAGCTTACAGTTTCCTATAGTGACTATTCATAGTTTATTTTTAGACAATGTTCAATTAATAAATTTAAATAAACAAAGCTCCTTTGTTAGTGCATCTCCTCATTTGTTTTGGCCAAAGCACTCACTTATCTGCTCTTGTTCTTGCTACAAGCTCTGTGCCTTCATACTTTGCTTTTGAAGGTCCTATAGCTCAGAAAAAGATGTTACCAAAGCTGAGCTTAGAACTGACCTTAAATTGAAATACTCACAGCAGAGTTGCACAAAGGCATGATAAATTGTTGAATTTTTACACAAACTGCTGAAGGACAAAACCCAATAAACTTCAAAATATGTAGGAAAAAATAATTTGCGTTGTCTAGTAATATATATTCTTAAAGTATTATCACAAATACATCACTACACTTGTTAAATATATGCTTGACCTCAGGGAAAAAGCAAATTTCGTATCTCATAATACCATGGCAAACATCTATGGTTGTATCTGAGCCAGAGAAGTGTCAAAGTTAGAATGAGCTCATTTGTTTATGCATTATCTAGTGACGTAATTTTTTTGCCGAATTCATATACAAACATAAGTAGATGTATAATTATAATCTTTGTGTTGTTTATCATATATTTATGTTTATGTGAAATCCACATTTCTTATTTGTACAAAGGAAAAACATGAATTTGAATACTTGGGAGAATTCTTTATGCTTCTGATTAAAAATAAAGATGGAAGACTCAAGGACCATATCAGTGTTGAAAAATATTAACTATAGACATCTAATTTTGCAATTTCTTCTAACTAAATAATTTATATGTTCATTAATATTCATACAGAGTAGAAATGACCAAAGGTAATATGAACCATTAGGGGTACTTTGTGATTTATAAATGCATAAATTTTTTTTTCCCGTTTCACAAGTTTTTATATAGTGTGACTTGCTGTTTTGAAGGTTACCTTTCAGGAGACTTTATCCTGAAATTTATCAAGATGTAGTTATTGTGGGATGTATTGTCAGAATTGCAACTACTGCAATTCAGCAGGGACACACAATCAAAGTAGCCAGAAAACATGGAAGAGTTCCCAGACTTCTACAAAAGTCCATCCCAATCTTAAGCTGCTACCACCAGTTTATTCCTGATATAAGAAGTGCACAAGGGATAAGAACTGGACATTTTTTCTCATGAGCTAAGGTTGACTAGTGTGAGACCTATGAGGGAAGTGTTCTTCATATGTCTCTGCATTTACTTTGCTGAGTTTTGGAATCTAATTTAAAAATGCAAAACATTTTTTCCGTCATACATCATTTAATTTCAGGACATTTCCTGTACCTTGAGGCCACTGCAATAGGCTTAATAAATGAAAAAGCCCATGTGAAGAGCTCCATATGGAAAGAATCAAGTGGGACTTGTGTGATGAGCTTCTGGTACTTCAAGTCATCAAAAGCCATGGGACATATTCAGGTTCTGATTAAGGTAATAAAAAACCCCTTTTCTTTTGAATATATTATACCTGTAAGGGTGTTTGTGCTCCTGCAGAGTGCTTCAGCACTGTCACATTCTGTTGTTTAGCTGACAGACTGGAAGAGCTCCCACGCACCTCCTGGTTCCGTGCTGGTTTTTATTACTCCAGCCTCTTAAAAATGCTTTCAGCATTTCTCTTCCAAGAGAAGCTTCACTGAAAAGAAAATCTTTTAAATTTTTTTTTGTATTTTCCCCTCTTCACATATAGTACCTTCCTCTTTGATTTTCTCTGTGTGAGGCTATTTTCATATTTTGCTGACATACCTATTGGTATTTATCAGTATACAGCCCTATTGTTCTGATGGGATCACACACACAAAATAAATTATCAACATGTACAGAGTGAGAATAAAATGCAAAAATATGACTGTATTAAATAATTTATATTTTTATATAAACGGGTGCAGAGTACACAATCAATTTTATTTAGAAATATTTTTTTTCTTCACTGAATGTGAGATGACCAAAAAACGATTTCAAAAGACTAGTTATTAATTTGCAAGTGAAAACTGAGACATTTGCAAAAAATTGACTGTTCCTTTGCTGTTCATTAAAAAGGATTAACTGCTTGTAAAAACATTTTTTAATCATAATATGATTCAGACTAGAAATTAATTCTTCTGTAGATATTAATAATCAATGTTGTTCAGTCACAGTGACCAAATATACCACTTCTAGACATACTAGAAACCTTTGCAAAAGAAAGTGTGTGTGTTTGTACTTACTTGTATCTGTGGAGCTCTTCTGGTTATTCAAGTATAAATCATGGTGCAATTTATTTGCCATATGTCTGTTAACTTCCCTTCCTACAATAGCTCTAATAATGTCTTGGTGAACTGCATTAAAGTTTCTGTTTTATTTCCAATGCATATATTGGCTGACTTAAATGATAAATTGTATTTTTCTCCTTGAAAACAAATTACTAAAAATTATTTCTCCAATATTCTGGAAAATATAAAAATAATTTAAAAGCCTGAAAGATAAAAGAACTCAATAGACTTTACTATCCAGAGATACAACCTAGGATACGTCTGCCTGAAATATAAAAATGCTGAACCTTTTGACAGGTATCAGGAGATTTTTTTTTCATTAATTAGTCCAAACACCTACAAATAACAGCAGACCCCTCATCAAGTAACTGCATAGTTGTTGAGAGGTTTTTATACAGCTCTTTTTCCCAGAAATGCTCAAATTTGTAAAGGAGGCAAGTAGATTAAAGGAAAATAATAATTGTTTGAAAATAAATTTCAGTTGTTAATGTATTAAAAAATGAAAACAAAAATAGATCCCATTGCACAAAATAGATTCCATTGCATAAAATGAATGCAAAAATAAATATTTATCTTAACTCGAAGGTCAGCTTATGTTCTCACTTCATTACTGCATTTTGTAATTAGTAATAACCAAATATTGTAATTATAAGCATTTTAGGATTGCATAATTTCAGCTATAAGCTAACTTGTAAACTAACTTTGGTGGAAAATAACTACTAGGAGCATTAGACACGTGAGAGTTGTTTACAGGTAGTGTTTGTGTCCCTGTTGATTGTGTCCAGTAATTATTTTTTCTACCCTCAGAATGGCCAAAGTGGTTTAATTTTTTTTCTATATTAGCCTGAGCAGAGGTTTACTAGATAGTTATCTCTATCATAATTGCGTGTAGAGATTATTTTCTGCTACACTGATTCAAATATATGACTTTTATGGAATTTTCTATGTGACAATGAATTTTTTTTTCTAGGTTTTGGGAATATTCTTTATGTTTTCTCTTTGTTTTATTCTTACTCCCCTGAGACACTGCTCTTTTCTTATTTTCACCTTATTTTATTATCCTAATAAACTTTTAATATATTATTTTGATGTTATTTTAAACCTCTGACTCCAGGGAGTTTAAAGATATTTTTAAGGGCAGTGTGAACAGAAGAAATTTGAGTCATGACTTATTCAGGCTTTTTTCTTTTAATGAAGGCAAGAATTCTACCTGGAAATAGGAAAAATTATTCTCATCATTGTACCTGGGATTTTTTGCAGATCAACTTAACTTAACCTGTCATGCTGCTCATAAGGACCAATAAGTCCCTATTTTAATTGGAGTTTCTATTTAGCAGTACCTGTAAGAATAAAATCTAATTAAACAACACATAGCAATGGGAAGTTATACTGAAACTTCTGCTGCTTCTAACTGCAATACCTAGATATTTCCATCCAGATTGAGTATCCCTTGATTTAAAGTAAAATTAATATCAGTGAAATCAGATCTCTAGGTAGTGACTAGTTGAAAACAAAAGATGAGGAGATGATCTGGGAAGGTAATTATCATCTCAAGTTTAAAAACTTAGCAAACTGTCTCTGGCTGAAGTCATTCCATCCATTGATAGTTTAGCTGAGAATGAAGACTGTATATAGAATGGAAGAGCAATGAACAATAAGATGAGGAAATATTTTATGGAGGCAGAATGAGGAAAAATCTTTCCTCTTTAAGGATTATCACAGTGGAACAAAAATGGCAATCAAAGGTAAAAATCCATTTTTAAAAAAATCATAGTTCATGGTATGCCTCAGTGTCTTTTCCTAATATATGCATTCCTTGTCCACTTTCAGGAAGTCTTAGAATATTATATATCATACTACTAAAGCGGTATCTCAGATTATGAGACAAACAACAACTAGAAATAAAACTAAAAGGTCATAAAAGGGTACTATAGGCAAGCACGAATTTCTTTTGTTAAAGTTTGCAGCTGATGAAAATCAATATGTTTTCCTAATGGAATTTCTATGAAGTTAATGTTATTTTGATTTTTTCTTTTGAAATTGTACTACATATTCTTTGAAGAAAACTGTCTGTATATGGAATAATAATAATCCAGTGAAAATGATGGGCTGTTGAACTAGCTGCAGACATATATTATTCAAATTGACCCCCTCAACATTTATGTAAACGAAAGATATTGACAGTGCAGCTATTTATGAAGACTGAAATATCCTACTCACCACCCATCTAAATTCAAATTACAAAGATTTTGATAGCAATGTAAAAGTAAACGGAATATTCCCCAAAGAGATCTGGGTACAACTAATCAAAACTTTTTCCAGTGAGATTTTGAGACATTCTAGTCTTGACTGTTGCCGTTGTAAGAAAATACCATCCATTGTAGGAGATAGTTCAAAGATCAAGTGCAGCACATTCACTGTGCCTGTTTTAGTGTTGATGGTGGGGCACTGCATCAGCAGTCAGTTTATATCATGAGTCAGAAGAAACCCTGTATTTTTAAACATGCTTATAGAGAGTCAAGCAAGAATTATTAGGTGACAGAGATAATACATTTCATTATTCTGCTGATCTAAAATAAGTTTTCTACTGCTGTTTAAGCTGTCTCTGCCATTAAAAATAAAAAGCAAGTCCTAGGTATCACAGAAGAAAATCAGCAACAAAGGATAAAACCATTTGTTGAAAATAATTTTTGGGTATCAATGTTAGTTGTTTTTGCATATAGACATTTCAATTTAAAAAGATAATTTAGGATCTAGCACAGTTAGGGGAAGATTCTTTCAAAGATTTGAAACAAGTCTCCAAAAACAAATATGCAGATAAATAAGGAAGGTGAATCCTGTCATTAGTAACTCCCTCTGCTTATTGTGACAAGGCCAATACACACAGGATCTCATTAGGAAGTTCCAGCGGACCTTACCCAGGCATTTAATAAATTCCATCCAGTTACAAATGAGCAAAGACATAAGGATTTTCAGGAAAACAAGAAATCCTGACCAGCACGTGGCAAGTGAAACAGGGCCCCATTTATCCTGTGGCAGCAGCAGCCTAACCTGGCCAGGGCAGGAGGCACTTGGATCCAGCATTCAGCCTCCTCCACCTGCTAGGGGCTGCTGCAGCACAGACCCCCTCACCTGGCTGCTGCTTCTCTGCAAAAGCTGGAAACCATCTCAGTACTTCCTTTGGTGTTGCTGTTGCTTTTACCAGCCTCATGTAGAGGTTGGTCATGTAGAAATGTATGGCTTGGCAGGTGCCACAGCTCGGGTATAGGTGACTCACAGTGGATTTTCTAATTCCCTGGTTAGTTCTAATGCAGTTCAATTTTACTATCCTGGGCTGTGGACATGAAAATCTGCAGTAGAGGTTCTGCAGATGCCAGGTGTTTTATTCTGGACTTTTGTATTTGTAGGATCAAGTAGCTTAAAGTGACATTTTCACAAATCAATATAATTGACGCTCCTTCAATGGGAAGTCACTCAAGAGTAAGGCTTAAGGAAACTGCTTATTCTACCTCACAGCATAAAATAGAATGTGTATTTCTACGTTGATTCTTCTCATTGACTGCATGAAAAGCAATCAACCCCTCACATTAATTTAGAAGTTAGCAATTGCATTGGGTTCAGGTAGACTCAAAGCAGATTATCTGACCTCCATGAAACTAGAGGAAAAAATTAAGTTTTCAAAGATTTGCTTAAATGCTTTACTGAAAAGTTTGCTGAACTTCAAATCATGCTCCAAAAAAACATATAGACTATCTGTAGATTTAATCAACATAGACATAGGGTTTATTTTGTAGACAAAACTAAGTTATTAACCAAATTCTTTAAAATGAATAGGAAAGAGTAATTTTTCCTTATATTTAGTTCCACATAGCAGCGTAGTGGTAATGGCCTTTACTAAATTAGTATCTACAACTCTCAAAAGGACACAGTTTTAAACTATTTACTCCCATTACTGACCTGTGGAAAAGTTATTAAAACTTGTATTTGAGTCAAAAAAATGTCACCTGACTAATGAATGAGAGTAAGAGAATATTAATCCCAAGAGTTCTGAAGGAAATCAGTGGAGACACTGTGAAATACAGTATTACTTGTCCAAAGTAACTTTTATGGCATTTTTACTTCCCACTGCAAGAAAAAATTTTATTTGTATTTCCTGAATCTCAAACAGAAATTTTCATCTTTTTAGATATTGTTTCAAACAGTGTTGTTTTAGGCCTGATTTTGACACAATGACATAAGTATATTTCCAAGCAAATTGAGAATGAGAGACTGATTAAATAGAAATAAGTCAGTTTTCATTGAAAGCATAATTTTTCAAAAAGAGTTTACATAGAAAGCACAAACAAATATACACAACTGTAGGTAAATGCAGATACCATTCAGTGTGTTTTATTTTCCCAGGTGAGTACATGAGGAAGTTATTTCAATCTTCCTATTGTCAGTTACTGGAAGAATATAATTAATTTTATTCCTATCCTGCAACCAGATGTAAGCATTCATTCCAAAGAGTACATGAGAGAATAATACATTTGAACATCCTTTGAAGGAAAAAAGTATTTTAAAGAATGAAAGAATCACCCTTGTATTTTGGCGTCTTTCTTGTGAAGGCAAGAATTTTATCAGAGGATTTAAACAATCATTGTATTTCTAGAAACACATGTAAGTGATATTGTTCATATGTAAATTATTAGGATTTTCTTCTCAATTCTTTGAGAACTTGGCCTTTTCCTCACTTAGAAGATGAGGGTGATGAAGGGTGTAGGATTGGTGAGACTAGGGCAGTGCCAGTATCTGTCATGCAGGGCAGTGCCTGGTTATAAAGCCAGGCAGTCTGACAGATTTAGACAGTGATGCACACAGAGTCATTGAAGTAACTCAGCAATATCCTGCAGCATTCCTCCTGGAGTCACAAGCCCTGTGTCTTAGAGCTAGTACCATGCTCCTAATTTCTACCCCAGCCTGGCACCAAATAGCATAATGTGGCCTGGATAACAAATGCACTTTTAGTCTCCTCCAGACTGCACAGCTCATGTTGTTTCGCTGAGCCCATTCCTCAAGTCAGAGATCTCTGGGAGTGATTTACTTTATTGATTTGTCATCTTATAACCTCATAGAGTGCTATCACATTGATGCTTTTTAGCATAGGAGACTTTGAAGTGAGTCTGGGATCTTTGCTAGTCAGACATATTTTGCTCTTTTCTAACACTTTTCAGGGCACACATTCAACAGTGAAAGTTGTGATTTAAATGGATCTCAGGGCTGAGTTCTTTGAAGGATCACAGAGCTGCTGTTTAATGATTTTTACTGCAGCAACAGACATCAAAATCAGATCTTTTTATAAAAACTGTGAAACAGCCGTGGGACTTTGTCTGAACAATAGTCTCTGAGGTATAGCCTTGGGCTTTGAGCATTTTCCACACCTCTTCTTCTAAAGAATTCAGAAATTTAATTAACCTTTTTTTTGAGATAATAAATAATGCAAGATGTAACCTTATGCCTGCTGATACCTTTTACAAAGCATAAAACATTGATCAGATCTAAAATCCTAAGACAATATCTAATTTTCCTGATCAGCAGGTCCACTTGGAAAAAACTCCCCGAATTTCTAAGAAATGTTTCATGAAAAAACCCAAACATTTCTAAAAGTTCCATTTGACCTCAGAAAAGGTGGAAGATATTTCTTTTTTCCTCTTTTCTTTCTCATCCCTTTTTACCCCCCGAAGCCCCTTGGTCTTCCACTGAGAAAAGTGTCTTTCTTTTTTTTCAAATAAATACTGAACTGAGCAGATGTTATACTGTGAAACTTCATCAAGATGAGATGTAACAGTAGCTCTCATGGTGCAGAACATTAATCTGTTACAGGTTTTGTATTCCTTTAATGCAACTTTCATTTTTAATTCACAGATCAGTTTTAGAATCATGAAGATTAAGACAGTCCTTGATCCTTGGCAGGCTTGCAGTATCAAGTTGTAGTGTGCTTAAAATTACTTTGATTAATCAATAAGGGCTCTTAACATAAGAGTCTAATTTTTATCCTTACAGATTTTTTTCACTTTCTGACCTTCAGCTTTGAATCCTCATTAGCTTCAGGAAGAAAAAATAAACCAAACCAAACCAAACCAACAAAAGGAAAAAAAAAAGAAAACCAACAAAACAAACAAAACAAAACAACAACAACAAACAAACAAACAAAAAAGAACAAACAAACAAAAAACCCCCCTCAAAAACAACTGTGTTTCTGTATTTTCCATAATTTGTTTCACAAAGATGGGAGGATCTGATTCTGGTAATTTCCTGTGAGAGTCAGACTAGGAATTTTAGTACACATACTTATGAGTGTAATAATCTCTAAGTGTCTTTGTTTGTAGGTTGACCCCATAGTATTAGGTAGAATTGTCTCATCATTGCATGCACTAACATCCAAGAGCACTTTAGAGAGCAGGCATTATTAGCAGCAGAGAATATTAGTGTCAATGCAGTGCGAGTTTGAGAGACACCATTTTCTTCCCACTGTCTTACTATGCAAACAAAGCCTTCCATACCTCAGTAACTTCATGGTGCTTACTAGTGAAAGGTCATTGCAGCTCAGAGATTAATTTCCTGCCTCCTCATGGAAACCTCATAGTCCATTCATAGAAGTTTCTCATCTTTGTAGACTCAAATTCTTCCAATAGGTCCAACTTGTTTCTGGAAGGTTTTCCAGGCCATATCTGCAAAATTAAAAAAGATCAGGGAGCTCAAATAAAGAATTCTAAACTACTTTCCAAACCGAAGAAACCATATTAACATGATTTTCTGTTTAATTTAACAAAGACATGAGAGATGACACAGTAATACTATTAAAATCAGGAGCTACGAACCATTTGCATTACATCCAGAGTACGTGGGTGTAACTGTGTGGTCTGCAGGGTATATTTGATTTTGCCTTCAACAGGAACACCAAAAGAAGAAAATGAACACTAAGAAGTGCATTTCTTAACTTCCATATACCGGGTTAGTGGAGGGCCTTAATCTATCTGTGATCCTAATTTTTCTTTAGCTCCAGTTGTTTAGATTATATCGAAAGTTTGTGGGTTTGCTTGTTTGTTTGTTTCATAATAAATAAATCTTTATTATAAGTATGGATCTTATGGAATTAAAAAGTAAGGAGAATTGTTTAACATTTAGCTGTAATGTTGGGCTGTAATGTGAACCAGGAATGACTGGATGTAATCAAAACATGAGTATTTTCTTAGCAGAATTGGGGTCTTTTTTTCTAAAGACAGTGACCATACCACAAAAACCCACAAACTACCAAACAAACAAAAAACCCAAAACCTTTGAGACTGTATCTATCAAAACAATATGTGGATGGTTTTCAGATTTTCACACTAAATGAAAAATACGAGCTCAATGTCTTTGCTTAATTTTCCAATTCATACAAGAAAAAAAAATCTCATAATGGAAAGCATCCTTGTTTGTTGGATTGCAGTCATTGAACAAAAATACAGTGGTATGCTTTAAACTCGTTTTAATTCTAAAACACTTAGAATAGGAAAACAAAAGTGTAGTGAACAAAAAAGTGCAAGAAACCTTAATTTTATTTCCTTTCACCATCATCTATTTTCTCTAAACCATTAGATATTATATTATCATATATTATATTATAATAAGAATATTATATCAATATTCTTATTATATTGATAAGGGTTTATACCACGGCTGCTGTTTAATTATTAATAATTTAAATTATTATTTGGCATCCAATTTTATGGATGTCAATTTCTCTTTCACTGAAATGTGAGAAGAGACTGAAGTTGTGGAAAGGTCATATGAAACCACAGAGGAAAATTAGGCTAATGCAATAGAATAACTTTTATTTTATGTACTTAACTTCTCAGTTTATTGGAAACTGTGTTTTGTTGTTTGAAATTACAGTGGACCAGGCACTCAACCTATATTTGGCTGAATCAATAAATCAAGGCACAAATGTGAAGCATCTTTTAGCTTTTAAATAGTTTGCTTACCTTTATTTTCTGTACATTTATACCATCTCATTTAGGCATCTGAATAAAGTACTTCTCTGAAGTGACAGAATGATGAAGCTACTCGGCCATTCATGCCATTAAAATCTTCAGCCTATATTTAGATGTTGTTTGGTCTTTCCCTCAGCACCTCACTGTTGCCTTCCATGCTTTCCACCAAATAGCACAATAGTATATTGCTATTTTCCAGTTTAATTTACTTTGATCTGCATGGAAGAAAAACTTCTTTAAATAAGAATTTCCAATGTGATCCAGAAGAGCTACTATTTAAATTTTGATACATGAGGCATCTAATTCATTTCATTGATCAGCGAACACTAGATAACTCTTGTTATTTATGACATGGAAATATCATTAGATGTGAAGGATTCTGCAGTGCACAACATTATTCCGAGCATTTTGACAGTATGATTCAGTTCAGAATCGTGTTCAATGGGAGTTCAGAAGGAGTATGTTATCAAAGAGTTTATTAGCAGTCAAAAATTATTTAAGTTGATTTCCATGTCTTTATACACCACCTCTACTCTTCTAGAGTTACTAAAAGAATGAGAGTTCTGCTTTTTTCCTTTTCCTAGTCTAGCTGTTTTAGCAATGTGGGCTGCAGAAAGGAATTAAGAACTAATGAAAGTCTTCCCCTGACTCACTAGCTGCACATTAATTAATCTTAGACTTTTTCTTACTTAAAAGTGTAGTCTGTTAAAGTCAGCATCTCTGGAATTTGATCTCAATAAAAATTGCAGTCACTTCCTTCCAAGTTGTACCAAGATTTGTTGAGCAGAGAAATGAGGTGTTTATTCAGGTTAGAGCTGAAATCTTTTGACAATAATGGTGGAGAAAGATTCTTTTAAAGAGGCCACATGTCTGGAAAAGAGCAATGTTAAAGAGTTTGACAAGAGAATTTTCACTGTATGTAGTTGAAAACCTGAATGGTTTCATAAATAATGAAATGAAAATGTGGTCATATGAGAAAAAAAGTTAGAGATGACTGTGGGGCAGGACCAAAATAAGAACATGATGATAAATGATAATAAAATAGCCTAAAGCATACCGTTTAGTTTTCTGAGTATGCCAGTCTAACTGCTACAGATTTTATGCAGAGGATGCCATTGCTATGGAAAGTTCTTAAACATAATTTTGAAATATTCCTTTTCAAGCTGACATGATGAGATTGAATTTCCACTGTAGAAGTAGTTGGGAAGATACATTCTTCCACAAATCCCTTGGAGTTTTCTTATTTTTGGTGGTTTTGTCACTTAGTGGCTGTATTTTTCTTTGATTTCCCTTTTTTAATGTTGCAATATTTCCTCAGTTCACACTCAAAGGTTTATACTCTGCTGATAATTAGCTCTGTGCTTATTTGCTGTGGGGAATAAATCCATTTAGAAAACGCAGACAAAACTTCTGCACTGTCTGCAAAACCTAAGGAAAAAGTGAAGAAGTGGAACCAGAGAATTAAGGCTATCACAGCTACTGAAACTATAAACCAGAAGTAAGTAATGTAATAGTTGCTGCACTGGGGAAAAGAAAAATGGAAGGTACTCTGAGGGATTTTAATTGAAAACAAACAAAAAAAAAAAAAAAGGAAGAGAAAAAAGTGCCACTGAATTTCCTGTTCTAACTTAGTTTTATTTGTATTTGTTTGACAGGTTGATAGGTATTTCAAATTCTCTTTTACATTTTGAAATGTGGCTGACATGCATTCCCATGTTTGTTTTTAGATCAGTCATTTTGCCTTTCTCTGGAAAATTATGTCTGTTACCACAGGAAAGACACCTTATAAAGAGATCTCTGTGCTTTCTCCAGCAGGGAGACATTTTTTCCTAAGAAATATACTAAGGTCACAGGAATTGCTGTTAAAATGCAATTTGTTCCAATCTGGGTGGGATTTCTATTACTTAAAGTCACAGATGCCCCCAGAGCAGCCACTGCTGCAGTCACTTTAGCTTCTCTTTGTCCATGCTGGGTTTTTACTCCCCATGTCAAAGCAAATCTTAAGTATGATTTGTGTCATTGTAGAGCAAGCATCTATAAGAGGAAAGGTGGCTGTTACTTTCCCTACAGGTTCCTGTAGTCTTGTAACTATATATAGTACCTTTCAGTAAGCAGTATTGGGTACCATCAGGAATGTCCCTGGATAAATATTTGAATTTGGAATATTTCAGTAGATGTTGTCTCATACTTATGTAAATTTTTAGTATCTATGCTGGCAATGCAAACACCAAGATCTCATGAATCTGTCTGCAAATTTTTGCCTTGTACATCCCTACCACACTATGTATATTTACATATTTGTAACTTCATATGACCTTCAACATACTAGGTGGTGGCCATTTGATAGAGAAGTGTTTTATTATAGAAATATCTGTAAGTTATAAGAGCCCTCAATTTGTAGAGAATGTATTTCATAACTGAAGATTAAAAAATTAAATCAAACATTTGGTTCCTTGAAATTCTCTACGAAATAAATAGTCATATCCATTAGATGCAATAGAGACAGGACTTAGACATTTCTCTTAAAGATGTCTCATTTGTCCAGGATCAATTCAGTGAAGCTTAAAATGTTTAATTGAGCTTCGACTATGTAAAGAACTTACTATTTTTTCAGCCTCAGTGTTTTGAGTCCCCTGAGGCTGACCAGTTCATCCAATATCCCAGAGGATCTGTTCTATATTTCTACAAGCCCAAAGGCTACAATTGAATTGAATATTCTCAAAGAATACAAATAGGCTGTACAGTAGACGTCACAAAGAAATACAGTTATATCCCAGAGAAATCCCACTGCATCAAAGTAGGAATGACACCTGACTGACATTAATCACTCTCTCATACATCTGAAAAAGCATATGATGCACTTTGGTGATTAATAGGGAATATTCATGTCAATCCTTGACCTACAGATTTGTCACTTTAAAGAAATGACAGATTAAATATTTATTAAAACCTTAAAAGTTTTAATGACAGTGTACAAGAATTAAGAACTACTATTGCCAGTCTTAAGAATTATTACTAATCTTTAAATTATATTTTCCTGTATGATAGAACCTTACTTTTCCTAAATCTTCTGTTTACATCAGAGATATATACTTCTCTTTCTTTTATTTTATCAAATTTTATTTCATTTTTCTCTCACCAGAATTCCTGTAAAGATATATTTTTCTACTTCTTCCACTCAATACTATACAGAGAATTAAAATGTTATTAGAGGTGAATTGCCAAATTGAAATATTGACTAAAACAAACAAAATCTCTGGAAGACTCCAGATGCTTTGTTCAGCTGAATTGGGTTTGTCTTGGGGCTTTTATTTTACAAGTCAGCTATAGTGGTAATTCTTTAATTCTTCATGCACAAATCTTCACATTTTGAAGAGCTGAGAGGACTTTCACACAGGCTGATTCCATAATACCCACTTTGTGGGACTGATCTTTTAAACACTGTGACACTGTGAATAGAATGCTTCTGACCTTAGCAAGTATCTGTCGAAGTGTCAGAAGAGAAAAGTTGTCCTGCCAGTACAGCTTCTGCCTGCACACTGTGTCACCCGAATGGTGCTTGGATCCATAACACATGAAAGGAAAGGTCCTTCACCATCCTTTTCTCCAAAAGGCATCCTGGACAAACACTCACTGGCAGTGTCTGCTCTGACTTGCAGACCTGAGGTGTGAGTTTAACCCATGTCCCAGGTTCACTGTGGCTGTTTGTAGGCACAGAATTTCCAAGACACTCAGGGGGCTGGGCATTGCCATTGTCCTTCCTGGTGGGTGCTCTGAGGCATCCACCTCATGGATGTCACCTCTGCTTCTGGAGTTATTAGGGGCATGCACCTCCTACTTGGAAAACAAGTTTGTATTCCTTCTCTCAGTCCATATCCAAAATGCTAAAGGAAAAATAAATGGGAGGCGGGGGGGCAGGGGGAAGGAGAAAGTGAGTTAAAGATGCATAAAAAGCATTGAAATTTAATAACTGGTTTTGCCTCCCATCTTTCAGTATGGTATTCAAAGTATTCCCTATAGGAGGAAAAACATGACAGATTTGAGATTGCCTCATGTCTGCAAACAACTTTTTATGATCTTGATTCATAAACTTTTCTGTTACATCTATTATTCTATATGCTCTGCATTTGTATAGGTAGTGCATAGAAGTAAGGGAGTTACTTTTATTTTTTAGTCCATGGAATCTATCATTGCACAACATTTAGCACACTGTCCTTGTTTGCACTATGGCGGATTGTAACAGTTGTCCAGAATCTTAGAATTTTTGTAACAGTGAATATTTCTCTTTCAAGCTTTACTTTTCCAAAAAATTGCAGTTGCCTCAAGTCTGAGATGGGAATATTCCAAAGAGACCTGTAAAATGTGATTAAAGCAAAGGTGTAACAAGGTTTGAGAAGAAAACAGAACTAAGTTGCTTGAAATGCTAATGGTCTTATAAAATGGCTTTGATGCTTATTGTTACTTAGTCTTAGCAACAGAACTGAAAGAAAAAAATGTAATCCAAGCAATCAAAATTTTATCCCTTAAGCTACCTAAAACCCAAAATCAAACAAAGGTGGATTATGACAGGAAATGAAGAAGAAATATATGCATTTGAGGAGAAAGAAGGGCTGGGAGGGCTAGGAAATGAGGAGAGGATGAAGTAGTACAAAGTACCTAATGAATCCTCTTTTACAGTAAGTTGTTTTATTTCTGTCTTCTAATTGGTAAGGATAACATGAAATGAAGATATATTTTTTAAGAGCCTAAGCACATAAAGGTATATTTGATGGAAATACTATTATGGGAATGTAAAGGGACACAAATGTCAGAAAAGTTTCCTTGTTTATAAATGAAAGCTGGCTATAATGACAGCTATTAGATTTAATAGTTGTGACACGATAAATCCAAGTTATAAGAAACTCAAATACACAGAATAATTTAAAGAAAAACAATACATTATTCTTACCTTCCCATTATAGATTTCCAAACTAGGTGGGTTTAAATATAACTTCATCCTTTTTTAACGAGCAATTTAGTTGTCATTGCTTGCAATGTGTACCTGCTTGAAACAAACTGCTGTCTCCAGGTGAATTATCAATCACTTTTTAGCAAAGCACCTTTTAAACTGACTTTTCTCAACTCAGCACTTAGAGCAATTAAAAAAGAAGTGTCTTACTATTTCAGAGTTTTACTTCTAGAAATATTGCAAATGCTGGCACCCATGGCAGGGTGAGGTGTTGATGCCTTTTTATGCTCTGGAGGAATTCACTGAGATTCCAAGCAAAACTGGTGCATTTTTAAAAAAGGAATTTTATCTGCAATGCTTTTATAACATATTTATTTATCTAGCTTTTTTCATTAGAATGCAGGGGGGTGTTTTTGCTGAAATGCATAATCCTTTATTATAGTGAGGTTAATTTAGGAAATGAAAATTGGGGAAAAGATATTTCAGAGAATGAAAATCATCTTGAAACTTTACACAAAGGAGGAAATTAAAGGGGTGGATGGATGGGTTTTGTCATTAACTCTTATTATGAAAACCTACTGAGACTAATACAAACAGACTGTAATAAGAGTCTTGAAAGCTGAAATATCACTGTTTAATCTTGCTGTTTTCCTTCTTTCTATAATGCATTGTGAAAATTCAAATTTTTGTGTATTTTTTTAAAGTTTTCCTTAAAAATGAAGCCAAATTTTCATGCATGCTGATGTACACAGGTAGTATATATATTGCCTGGATAAAATAATTTCTTCAACATGTCATTTGATCAGCTTGATGTTTCCTTTTTAAGAGTTTTTTACTGAAGATGGAGATATACTAAATAGCATGCCTGGTTCCTGCCCTAACACCGAAAATTTTGAGATTTTTTAACGTATATTTTCATCCGGTGGTTTCTCTGTGGGGAGACTGCTTACCGGCTAAGCAGTAAACCCCAGACCAACCCAAACAGTTCGTGATTCCTTAGATTAGCTGACTGAGCACGGTTAAGGCTTGGAAATGAAAAGTGGGCTCTGCCCTGGGTTTAGGAGATGTTTATTCAGTGCAGCTCCACGTGCAAAAAGCATAGCCTGGCCTGTCCTTCTCCCTTTTGTCCCCAAGGACACAGCCTGGGGCAGCAGGAGAATTCGGGCCAATGGGGGAAAAGGGTGGGTGGTCCAGGACAGGGGAATTTAACACAACAATTGGGAAGGGCAGGTGTTGGAACACCTGGTCAAATGGGAGATGATCTCCCCTCAAGTCACCAGGGTGATTGACAAGGAGCTCCCCTCTGGGAGATACAATGTGGGTTTGGGAATGGGTGAAGGGACTTTGGAAGGAATATACCAACACAAAATAAATAAAATACATATAGAACTTTAAAAACCCCAATCATGCACCGAAACATTTTCGTTGCTGAGAGTCATGAATTTTCATTGAAGTCACTGGAGCTTGAGTAAGCTCATCAGTATCATATCCCTAAAATAAAAATCATCTTGTTGCATACTTGTCCCTAATTTGTTCCTGCCTTCTGAAAGCATTACTCATTACTGTAGGTTCTTGCAGTTCTCTTGTCTGCTTTTTTTTGACCTTATTTCTTCATTTCTGCTACCCCAACTTGCTGAAAAAATCAGAATCCCATAGCGTGCATCCTGCAGCACCCTCAGTTTAGTGATGGAAGACAAATTTGGAGTTTAAAACCTCTTCCTACATTGAAGTTGTTTCTATTTGTCTCAGAGCTATTCTAGAAAGACTTAATAATTTTGGAATTATATGTTTAATACAGAGCTCCAACATTCAGATAATTAGCAGCAATTTTCTAAATGTAACAGTAATACTAACCACAAGAATTATTTAATAGGAGCAACAAATTTTCAAAACATTAGCTAAGGGCAGAATAATAAATAACTACTACTGTGCCCAGATTTTCCTACATTATTAACAACAACATGTACAAATGTTTTGTTTGGTTTATTTGCATACACGCATCAACCTGAGTCTATGCCTTTCCCTAAAATAAGGCAGCTGAGTTTTTTTAACTGGTGCTGTTATAAAGCAGCACTGAGTTGTTTGTGTTGAATTGTTGTCAGAGTGGTGATGGACAGGGGTGCCAGAGGACACACGTGCTCACTCATAACTCCCATCTTCATGGCCTTGTTGGCTGCTCTCATTTTTCTTCGTGTCACTGTCAAGGAAGGAAGAGAGAAAAGAGGAAACAAGGAAATAAAGAAAATAGGGAAGATGATCAGAAAGAAAATGTCAGCTTAAATTTTAATTCTTGGATGAAAAAATCTCAACTTCAGTTCATTTTTTGACTCATTTAAACATGTTTGATAATTTGATACTCCTGACCATTTAGCCCATGTAGAGCTTCTCTTTGCTTGAATGAAATATAAGATCAAACTCTGTGTGGTTAATTTACTGTTTTCAAGTAAAACAATGTTTTAGGAATTTTTAAGAGAAAATCAGTGAGAAATGAAAAAAAATAGAATCTCTCATACTTTGAAGATAGTATACTCTCTCATACATCTCACACATCAGACGAAGGTGACAATAATATTTTTTTTTAAGAGAATTTGTTATACAGCATCAGTCTTGAACTTTATTGTATTTCAATGCACTTTTGTTTCAAGCTACTTATGAGAGACTTAAGCCTAGGAAGTGAGATTTTTAAATGAAGCAAGCATTCTGTGTACTGCAGTGCTGAGGTAGCATCAGCCCAAATCTCTAAGGAAGGTGCTCAGAACCTTCTCCAAATAGGAATCCCTCTCAAGCAATGAAATTGAAATAAGTAGATAGATGATATTAGAGGTGTCAGCAATATTAATTGTTCTGTGATGGGGAAATACCAATTCATGGACAAGGTCTTTAAATTATGGACAAATAAGGAAAAGCTGGGGCTTTCTTCATACTGCCTCCTGTTTCTTTGATGTGCATGTAAAGGTCAGAGCTGCACTCCACTCCTCGCTGAGAAAAGGAGAAAGCACAGAAGGAACACAACTCATCATGGGATATTTCATTTTTAAACTACTTGGTCAGCCACGAAAAGACTTTAATAATGTTAAACACCAAGGAAAATAAAACTTCAGTAAAACCAGATTTATTAATTAACTTCATTTGCACACCATAAAAATACATTTCATTCTAAAGCAAGAATAAATGCCTGAAAAGTAAACTGCCCGAAAAGTAAACTGCCCTCCTGAAATATTCTTGTAGAACAGAGAGATAACTAAAGAAAAGAAAAGTGACAGTTAAAGTAACATTATGCTCATTCTATACCATTTTTCTGTGCTTTGCATAACATATATAATATTTAAAAGATTCTGGATCATCAAAGCTTTTCAGGAAGATACTGGTTTTGAAGCAGAGAATTTTTTTTTATTTTTTTATAAAAGTATGTGAAAAACCTGTCAAACCTGAAAGCAGGGATATTTTTTCTATTTTTTTTATAAAAGTATGTAAAAAGACTTTTAGTTTTCTAAAAAGTCTGAAAGGTGCTGTGGAAAAGGGAGTCTTTTGATACGGTGAATCTGGAAAGTATTTTTAAGGTATTAAGAACAAACAGTTAATGGTTTTTTGATGAATCATTTGAAAATATTCTGTCTCTGATGAAAAAGCCCTCAAGTATATTTGGTTTGAAGAGTCCAGGAATCTTTGACAAATGTTTTCATTGCCTCCATCCATTTGGTAAGCTCTACTTCATTTCCTGTGGCTCTGCTGAAATAAATATCTGATAGGAATGAACTAAGAAAATATTTTGAACCCAGCTTGGAATATGAATAGAAGGAGAGGTGCAGATCAAGAACGAAATCTGTGTTTCATTGCTGTTTCACATCAGATGCAAGTCAGAAGATTGCCTCATAGAAGAATCTTTATAATTGCATCTGGAATATTTACTGCATTGCTCTGAAAGAAAGTATATTCACAGGAAGTTTCTTTGAAACATCTTGTAATGGAAAATCACATACTCCTTGTGCATGCTTTGGAGTCAGTTCCTAATATTGCTATTTCTGTTAGAAATGTAGCATTGAGAATAATGGTGGTCTCTGATGAATAGAAAAAATATTAAACTCAGCCACAAAATACAAGAAATTCTAAGACAAAAATAAATCCTTCCTCTCCTTTATTCTTACTATCCCCAGGTGAATGAATGAGGATATTGAGCCTAATAAGGTGTACCTTCCCCCTTGAAGTGCTCAAAAGAGAGGCTATAAACACTTTAGATTGTCCTTCAGATGAAGACAAGCATGAGAAACATTCTGAGTTGCAATGGAACAAAATAATTAATAAATAGTTCCCCCTCAGACCATCAGAAATCAGATAAAAATCCTATGAATATGAATATGAGTTTTCAGATAGGGCTAGGCATATAGACCTACAGATCTAAACAGGTTGTGACCTTCTTAGAAGTAATTCTGCTATTTTCTGAGAGTGTTTATTACTCAAGGATGATGTGTCAGTAGAAGGCTAGGACCCACTGCCACAAATCAAAGTAAAAATATGCCCTTTACTGTCAAGTTTTCCTTAATGATGGCCCCTCACCTCAGCCTGACCTTTCGCTATGTTCAACCCACAGAGGGCAGTGATGTGCAATTTCAGAGCCTTAAATGAAGACACCATCCGTTTTTAGCAGTCTTAGTGTGTATTTTTGGGAAGAACTGACAATTTTTTTTCAGTAACATTGAACTCTTGGAATTTCTCAGGTTGAGTTTAGGGAATTAAAAAGCACAGAATTGCAAAATCGGTCGTAAAAATTACATTCTGGGGAAATTTCTGGAGTTTTTATTAGTAGTATTACCTGGTAATAGTCTGCACTAACAAAGAGTAAACTGTATACTGGGAAGCAGTAGGTCTAAAGTAGAAATACAAATGCAAATCTAGGATGTGTTCTATTGTATCCCATGGTTTAGTCATCCTGTAAAACTTACAGTATGGCCAACAAGCCATCCTCTTTTACCATTTCTGTCTTCATAAAGCCTACATGCAGCTAAACTCCTGAGTAGTAGCAGGAAAATGAGATTCCTGCCCTGACCGACAGCCAGAAGAATCTATCCACACACACAAGGACAGGACCAAACCCACAGATCTGAGGCACCTTTTATCAGCCTGTTGGAGCACAGAGTTTGGCTGGGCCTCTGGTCACAAACCAGCCCAGGCTGAAGAGAAATCTACACTCACTCGCTTTTGCTGAGCAGATCTCAGCAAAAGAATAACCCCTTAAAAGCAGGAAAAAAAGTGACACTGTGACATCCAACCTCCTCTACACTGAGCATATTTCTGCTTGTCATACATCTCTTTTACATAACTCTCCTTTACATTAATATATGTATACAAAAGTGAAAGAGATCGAAGGATTTCTGGATGCAATGGGCAGGTCAAAGCACAGGATAATTTTTCTATCCCACTCAGGCCATATTTGTGGGTTTTTTTAGAAGCAAACACATTCCAATGATGTGAAAGAAATGCCAAAGGACAAGACAGATTCAAAGGTTGGAGAATGCAGGAAACAAAACAATAATTGATGAAATGGAATCTGCAAAGCTGCAAAGTGATGATTCTTTCATGCCAAGCATGTATCCAGAAGTGTATAGCTTACAGCCCTGAGCCAAACCAGCTTTCCCCTCTGGGCCTGGGAAGAGGAGAAAGACTAAGTTTACTGCTTGTCTCTTCATTTCCCACCTCCCCTTGGATGTTTGATGCAGACAATGTGTAGGGCTTACGAATTTGAAGGGACTTTGCACTCTGCATTGGAACTTCACACAGTTATGCAGTGTGTGAGGATGCTTTTCATTTTGGTATGTAGAGCTATTGCTGAGCAAGTGAAAAACGAGCCTTTCATGCTTTATGAAGTGCTACTGTGGTGTAGGAACTCCTTCTGTGAAACCCAGACAAGAAGAGAGATGTCTCTTCTGCATTTTATTTGTGTACTCATATTCAGTAATTTGTGAAGTGCAAGGAGACAGCAATAAAATTTCCTTCTGGAAAAATTCTTCTTAACAAAAAATATTTCAGTCTCTCACTGTATATAAAAAATTCCCCAGTGCCTATAATTGCATAAAGATTTGATACTTTATGGCTATGATACCATATACAAATTGATTGCTACAACATTTTTATGTGGTTGTTTCTAAAGAAATATGTGATCCCTATCACTTGTTACTTGTACCATCCCTTACTCAAAAATCAATGTGATAAACACAATGTTAGTCTGAACAGAATGTCATGTAATGAAATATAATGTGAAATCAATCAAAATCTGGCTAGCAGCAGACATGAGGCTCATGCTCTAGTTAACTGTGTAACATTTAACACCTCCAGATTTTATATAAATGCTTATCTCTATGTTTTTTAAAAAGATTCAGCTATCTCCATACATTCAATCTAAATACATCTAATTTTGTAATAGATTTGTGGCTTTATGTTCAGATAGAAATTTTTTAAAATTTTTCTTTCATGCTCGAATGCATGGATATAAGGCAACTCACTTATCATTCAGCATTATTTTAATCTACTTCATTTTAAGTTTCCAAAATTCACTAATTCTAATACAATTAATTCACTAATAAACAGCACTGAGCTACTTTTGTAAAATTAATCAGTTATTTATTATAAATAATATTCATGAAAATTGTTTGTATTCCAAACAGTTGCCAAGGGCAGGCAGAAAAGGCCCAAATACAACAATTGGATAAAATGTTTAAAAATGCATCTTTTCTAAGTTTTGGGATTGTATTCTATGTTGGAAAACACAACAGGCCAAATGTAATTCATCATAATAATCCATTTTATTCATGTCATGAATAGGTGGAAGATGTTTTCAGACTAAACCAACTACCCCAATAATAAGGAATAATGTCTTGAAGGTTGTTCAAAAATATCAGAATCAATGGGATAGATATAGCTGAGATATTATTGAAAAAATAATTGATGAACAGGAATAATAGAAGTAAGTTTAAAATAGATTTGCCACTCTGTTTTACCACTTTTGAAATCAGCTTCAATTACTACCCTTTTTGAGCTCAATGGTATAGAGCCCTCTAAGCTGTGTTTCTATACTGACATGTACATAAAAGTTTTACAAAAAGGCTTACTCTCATTCTGATTCCAGTCCCCCTTAATTGCAGTGGTTATAGGCCCAAAAGGGGCTTCTTCACTGGGAGGGGAGTTGGTTCCTGGAACTGGCTCCCCAGGAACGTGGTGACAGCACAGAGGATGTCTGAATTCAAGGAGCACCTGGACAATGATCTTGTTCAGGGTTTACTTCTAAGTACTTCTGCAAGAAGCAAGGAGTTGGATTTGAAAATCGTCATGGGTCCCCTTCAACTTTAGATGATCTGTGGTGCTCTGACTGTTAAGAGGATGCACTGCTGATGTGATGGCACATAGAGTTAGGGGTTCTCACTGGGAGAAATTCATTAACATCATAACCAGTTGTCATCAGCTCTGGAATTTGTGGTGCAAAGCACTACTAAGGTCCTGTTATATTATTTTCACTCTAATGGACTGTGTCATTTGCTTTAAACAAATGAGACATAACTGTAGGAGCAATGCCTAAACTTGCATCGGTAGGTGCTTGTGTGCTCAGATATCATGACTTTAAAAGGGCTGCTATCACCACTGCTCTAACATTAGTTATGTGCAGAAATAAAATTATTCAGCTGGATATCTATGACTTTACATGAAGTTATGGAAATTCACCCCTGTTTTTTTCTTTCCTGTTCAGCACTTTAAATTAAAGTTGCCATAATTTTCAAAATTCCTTTACTGTTCATTATGATTTTCAAGAGCACCCTTGCCAAGCCACAATTCAAGTGTCTCTATGCTTTGTTAGGTCTGAGGACCTCCTGCTAAAAGATATCAACAATCCTGTGAGTTCCCTGATTCACAAACAACTAATGTAATATTTGTCTGCATGCTCGTCTGCGCTTTCTTATTCAGAATACAATATCTAAAGCACCAAGATTCATTTTTTCATCATAAATATGCATAAGACATTCTTATTAACATAAATCTGATCTAACAGGTTCACCATGGATAAAGAAATGTAATTAATTTTCTTCCCTGCCTATTTTACTGCTGTCTCTATTTTCCTTAGATTTTGCTTGTTCATGTACTACAGTCTTAGAACCTTTGTTACGCATTATATTTAGCTCCTTGATGCATCTCAGAGTGTTTTATCTTAACCCCAACTGGAGTTCTAATGGCTTTTGCTGAGAAAAGAGTAGAAAAATATTCTTATTTACAGTTTGGTTGGTTAGTCAGACAGTCACAAAGAAAAATAGATTTAGATAAATACAAAAATTTTGCAGATATTTCCTTTTGATGTCATCGTATATATGTGTCATCCCTTCACAGGAAGGAAAATTGGTGCATCTGCATTCTAACACTACTACTATAAAATGAAGCATGTTGTTTGCTTCTATGCTTTGCTTACTTCTGGTAAGTCAGTTTGCTGCTGAATTACCAGATAGGTAGTAAGATAAGAGGTCTAAAGAAAAGCTTTAAAATATATTGGTGTACTTGTGAGTCAGAGTATTCTTATTTACCTTCAAATAAGCTATACTAAATCTATGGTTATCTCATATTTGTTAGTTTTCCCTCCCCTTTATTACCATTGTCACAACTTTTTAAAGACGGATGGATACAATTTAAAATGGTAGAGTAGCCTTGCATTTAGTAATACAGTCTAAAAACAAAGAACAGTTTTGTGTAAAGTTAAATACAAGTCTAGCAAAATGGATGATTTTGAAGTTCGATCACACACAAAGTAATTTCTCTACTGAGATTTTATCTGCTATTGATGTTTGTTATTTGCAGAGTACTCATCTAATTTCACTGCCTTTCCTATTATCCTAGCAAAGGATCTGTTTGCCAATTCTTGACACAACTGCATGGGCGTTTTCAAGTCTTCTCTCTGTTTTGTTTGGTTTGTGTTTTTTTCCCAAAAACTCGTGTTTGATAAGCCATACTTGCATGTATCTTACGACATATAATTTAAATTTCAGACTGATGATGGGATTGTGAAAATATGGAGTGAATCAGGAACTCATGGTGACGAGTGGAAAAAAGTCATGTTACACTTGGGGAAGCTAAGGAATTTTGAAATTATCTTTGAAGGCATTCGTACCAGAGACCTGATAGGAGGAGCAGCAATAGATGACATAGAGTTCCACAACTGCACCACAGGTAAGTTCAAGAGGAAAATTTCTAGAGGGGTGCTACATGAGATGTAGGAAGTTCTTGTTTGTTTTTAACTACATCATTATTTTATTATTTTCATCATAACTTCACTGCTCATAAAATCAGTTATGAATAAATTGTTTCTGCCCTTGTAACTTTAATACTCTTCTCTGCACATACATTCGTGTTGTGTTCTCATACTAAATCATGGAAAGTAAATCCAAGAAATTACTAAGGTTTTGTTTCCTTTTTTTTTTTGTTTTTTTTTGTTTTTTGTGGTAAGAACTTTCCTTCTTTAATCCATTGGAAAGTTATTTAATCTGTGATGTTGTATTTCGTAACATAAACATTTTGTATAAATTGTGTCAGATTATATTATATGAAGCCTGTGGCCTCTGTAATTTATTATAAAGTCTCTTGCCATAAAAGAAGTGCAAACTGCAGATGAACTTTTATTAATATTATTTTTCCCACTTCAGTTGAAGTGTTAAGGTCAGCAAAATAAAACTTTTGACTGCTTCACAGAATACTCTATTTAGTTCATGTCTCTGTGGACATAGACTAAAATAGGGAAACAACAACAGCAACAACAACAACCAAAAAAAACCCCACCAAAAAATCCCCAACAAACCACCAAACAAACAGTAACAAAAGAAACTCCTAAATCCAAGAAGATAAATACTGAGTAGGTAGATCATGGCTTCTTTCAGGAAAGTATGTGGTCTTACTATCTTGTAGGAAACACTGTGAAACAACATAAGTGGTTTTGTTTAAGGAGGTGATAATTGCTGATGCCACATATCAACACTGTATGAGTTTTGCGGTGGTTGTTTAAGCAAGCTTTAATCTCCTGCCATAGACTGGATGCCCATTATCAACTGAAGGATGAAAAATGAACTTCTGAAGAACTTCTCTTGAACTAATTTTATCTAAAAAATTAAGGCTTTGCATTCAGAAACTGTTGTATAATTCAAAGAATGGAAACTTGATACAATCAGACCTTCTTCAGAACTGCACTTCAATAAAACTCTAAGGCACATGCAGTCTTAAAAGCTCTATGAAGCACATGAGCATTAGTGAGTCCCTTGTCTTTTTTTGAAGTGTTTCATTGTCCCAATTGCTGTACCTACAATCATTCTCCAAAAAACACAGGTAGATAGATGAGGATTCCCTGGTAGGAGATGGTAAGTCAATATTTATCATCTTGAATAAAAAAGTGCATGCTCATCTCTCTTGCAATTTATTGCCAGTTGCGTTCACATGTATTAATTCATACCAGTGGGGTCTAGTTAAACCACGTTTCTGGGATTCTGTTCTGTTTTGGGGCTAGAAAAATTAGAAACTTCTTTTCACAGTCAGATGCATTAAGATATTCAGCAAATACAAGAAGTAGAGTTTGTTTTTTTAAGGAAGAAGTAATATCTCTGTTAAGTTCATAAAGATGGCATCAACATATTTTAATATAGTGTAAAAATATTTCTTCTTACTCTTAAGTCCACATATTATATAATAACCTGAAAAATGACATAATATAAGCATAACTGGAAATATTCCAGAGTTGGCATTGCAAGGAAGGAAATTGTTTCAATAAGTATTTGAAAAGCTGTCATATGAAGGATCCTCAATCTCTTAAAATGTTAAGGTTGCTGAAATTTACGTTGGTATTAGTCTATGACCCTACAAATCTGAATGTCAACAGTGTTTTATAACAAGTCTTGCATTAAAGTACCTTTACAATGAAAGAGTTCAGAAAGTAACTTGGTTTATTACTTTATAGCAACTATTTGTTTTATAGCACTGCTTCAGGAAGAAGCTCTTTTGGGAAAGCAATTGCACAAACTGCTCTAACTACTTTCACATACAGATTCAGCATAGTCATATTCGTTTGTATTTTGCAGAAAATTTTAGTTTATGAAGATGGATGATTCAAAGGAGCCTTTTCTCATAGAAGATTGATATGTACAATTGAAGCTCAATATGCAATACAAATTTTTTTAAGATTGATTTAGGGAAGTTGGAGACCCAAGATGCTGATCCTTTATAGAGGTGTCACTTGCATGGTCTCTGCTTTTGCACTCTAATAGGGTACAGTCTTTATACACTCAGGAATCATTTCCTAACAGCATCTCTGGTAGGGTATGCTAGGTACAGCAGAGTTATCATTAAAGTTTAGGTGTTTGTATCCTATGGGAATGTGTTTATGCCTTTGCTTTCCAGCAGGATCAGAGGCCTATCATTTGTTCACTTTTCAACTGTGTCTCTGTGCATCTGTGAAAATGCACATCTGTTAAAAAAGCAAAACAAGCAAACAAAACCTAAAAAAACAACCCACATCCCACTTCACCTTACCCCACCTCTACCCCCTGATCTTCTTGTCTGTAAGAGGATACTTAGCCTCAAATCAACATTAAAAGGGGATAATGTAGTGCCTTTCATATCAGCTCTGCACTCTGCATATAACTTTTTGCCTTCACCTCCACAAGCTGATACCTGCTTGCTTAATTTTCTCAAGACTTTTGGTATGCTGACCTTCCTGTTGGCGTGATGACATGAAGGAGCCTGGTCTGACCTTTCTCATTCTTGTTGTTATTGATTCTTTACCTTTGTACAACAAACAAGCAAAATACATTTTGCCAGTTTCTCAAAAATAACATTTCCCACCTGACCCAAGCCTGGAGCATTCAGGATAGAGAAAGCATGTCATGTACTGATTGTATTTTTTGCAGCATGGAGTTCACAGTTTTATTGTGTCTGTCGTAACAAAGCTAAAAGTCAGCAAACACAATCTTACTGTGGCCAAACTCAAAAAGAAGAGTAGCATACAAAGCAGAGGGGGAACAGGGGCTTCTGATCAACAAAACAACTTGATTTACGGCACTTACCCGTGTACTGTGTTTGTAGCTGTAGGATTGCTGGGCTAGACATATGACAAGAGTCCTCTAGGATAACTGAAGCTGCATTTGTATTTTCTACTTGATCTTATTTTGGTAAACTAAAATCTTACATATTATGAATATTCCAGATGTGTTAATTACATTAACAGTGGAATAGAACATGCACAGAAAAAACAAGGAGATTCAAGATAATTAAAACTTGAAAGCAGGCTTAAAATAAACATAATGGGGTTGAAATGAGAATGCCTTAAGTTGCATGGGGAAAATAATTTAATATTTAGCTGCTTCTCAGCAGACAGAATTTAGTGGTGAAAACTAATGTAAGAATAATTCTGGAACTTTCAAGTATTTTGGGATAGCCTCCTCCTCACAGACTGTTCTTTTGGAAGCCGCTGAATGGTATTCCTGGAACATGGTTTACAGTCAGCACAATAAAATAATTGCCTCTTTGTAGAAATTATGAATTCAAGTTGAGACAGTGAAAATGGAAGAGAGAGGCAGCCCATGTGATATTTTTACATGTGAATATTAGATCTGTTTTCTGCAGTATGGTAATATTCAATGGTTATATCATTGTTTAATATATCTAAATACTTATTTTATTTTACATGTATTTTTCTTCAGTTTGCTTCCATGCAGTGTGTTATAAGCTGTATACATCACAAGTGTATCTGCACTGAGGTGGATTCTTTGCTCTTTACTTAGATAGCTGTGGTGTACATAGCTCATTTTATATGAGGATTTTCAACTGATAAAGAGAATCATTTCACCATTTCCTTTTAAAAATTAATTTGTCAACAGCTTCTATATCATAGAATATTATAGAATATTACAAGTTACTCTGTTTATTAGGATCTGACTTTCTGAGGCCCTTTCCTTCAAGGCTCATTTTCCTCAGGTCTCATTAATTGCTATGGAAGTGAAGGACAAGAAGAAACTGTGGGTTTATTGGATGTATGATCTCTAGGAGATATTGTCAAAGATAGAATAAAAGAAAGATATAAAAGAGTCTTATCAGTTGGTTTTGAGAGGGTTATCCTTTGGTAACAAAAATGGGTTAAATTCAAAATCTGATACATTTTATTTTACAGGTTAAATTAAAAAACACAAAAAAAGTGAAGTTACATCACAGCTAGAAAAAATTGCTCTTAAATTAACAGATGTATTGATATTTTTTTTTTGCCTTCTTACACAATAATTCTTTATACAACTTTATTGAGACTATGTTACCTGAATGGAGTTTACAGTCATCATTTCTTGTGCTTTTTAATAATTGACTTTGACCATGCATTAGGTTATTTGCAAGCTGAGAAAAAAAAATCTCCATTTAATGTCTCCGTTTACCTCAATAAAAAGGTAAAATATTTATGAGGGTCATGCAGAATAATTCCTAATGATAAATTTATTTTTTACACTTATGACATTTAACTTCATGATAATGTGGTCTGCTCTCATTAAGGAGCACTTCGAGCATTATTGATTTGCTTTCCCAGCTGATGGCTCACTGTCATATAATAGTGAATCAAGGGCACAATTTCTCAGGTAGGCTGTTACCAGAAGTCTGATTTTTGTGTGTCTATAATTTAAAAAAAAAGGAATTTTTTACTTTCAGATTCACAACAGAGAGTGCAAGCATGGACATGGACATGACTCAGCCACATTATACACACTGATTTTGGAATTCCAGGGCACCACCTGAAAAACTAACAAGGGAAGATAAATGAAAATAAGAGAATTATAACTCTGAATTGAAATTCGAAGGAAATTTCTGGACCATTTTGATGTTTAGTTGGTTTACATAACTTTTCATAGTCTGGGAATTCAGTGCCGTAGAAATCCAGGAATAAGACAGAACCATTACAGCTTCAGTGATGTTTGTCAGTTGACTGTTTGGAATCAGACTCCACAATCTTATCTTCTGATGTTACTATTATATTTAGTTTTTAAAAGAAAGAAAACTAAAAATTCCACAATCTATTAATAGGAAATTGCTTCACCAAATTGAGCTGAACAGAAAATTTCCTTAAAATATAATAAAGCTTGCTTTCCTGGTGGTAATCTTTCTATTTCCCTTTCTCCTCATGTATTTCTATTCCTCCTCACCTACTGTTCATGGCAAAAACCATAGGTAAAGGTACTGAAATCCCTTGAACAACTTTACTTCCATGCTCTCATAAACAGAAGCTTTGAAAGTTTCGGCAGAAAAATCCTTTCTCATTAGAATTCCATCCCAGCTTTGCAGATCAGAGAGACAATAACTAAAACATCCTAGTGTTTGTGTATGTAGGCCAGCTTTTTTATTTTTAAAACAAAACCTTGTTTCCTTTGAATCCTCAGCTATGTATCATGCAAAACTTTATGTTTAGTGGAGAATTTAGTTCCTTCTTCCCAAACACTTGAGAGAAGTTCAAGCTCTGATAATAGAAGTATTCAGTACAAATCTGGCCCTGAAGTGAGAGGAAAGGGAATTCAGACAGAGAAAACTGCCAAACCTAAATTGGTCACTAAGGATATTCACTGATGTTCAGACAGAATGTATGCCCGGTTTTTTAATTTTCTTTTTTTTTCCCCTTCAAATATTTTAATGATTCACAATGTCTTTCACTTGTTTTTATAAATAGGTCAATGTCAGGGTATTCTGTCATGGGGCACTGGCATCACATGGCTAAAATGTCTCAGTAAATATGCTGAAATCAATTATTAAGTTCTCATTTGTTAGTTTAACATTTGTATTTTGCCCTTACAAGGAAATTATTCTTTGATTTCATTGTGAGCTGTCAGTTTAAAATTTTCTGCTACATATTGAATCTTCTTCATTACAGAGAAAGAAAGCTCATTTTGAGAAGTCTAGAAATTTTGGTAGCTTTAACTTAATTTGGCTTAGTGTAACATACATTAACATGAATGTACTTTATCATTCGAGGGAAAATTTTACTGAACTCAGATCTCATTACACTCAGCAGAGGGTGCAGATATGCACAATTTGGTTCTAGACAAGACATAATCTCCCTTTTAGCAATGTGAAGATCAGGGACACACCTTTCAGAGGACATCCCTTCTGTATGCCCTTGTAGGAAGGACTCAGTGAGGAGAGCAGCATGCTAAGGACAGATGTGGAGGAAATTCAGACTCCCTCAACCCAGTTTGCCAGGGCAGCCAGTTGCACTGGGGGAAGATGTGAATTCCTGCACAAGTCCTATTATGCAGAATTCTTAAACTGCATTGAATATTAAGACTTTCTAGAAATGTTTGAAAAATATTTTTTTTTCAAAAGGGGCAAATATGGTACAGTTTGGATTCAGGGAAAGAATTGCATTTGACAACCTTCTTTGAAAAATTTTTAAAAATGTAATAAAGGGAAATATGGCACCAGCTTAAAAACCACAGAATTGTCTTGGTTTTACTGCATTGTCCAGAAGTCATTGACACATCTGTAAACTAGGATTTCTGGATTTGCTTCTGTAAAAAATGCATGAGCTTAACCAAAAGATTTGCTCACCATCTTTCTGCAGCTCTCAGAGATGTGTTAGGAATGCCACAGATTTTGAATATGAGAAACAAGAAATAACTTTTACCTCATTTTCCATGAAGAAACCTCAGTGGCATTTTAAGTTTCTGTTTATCTCACAGGAAACTTTTGAAGAAGGGCTACTAACTCCAAAGATAATTTGGTTTGTTAGCATATGGCTGTAAACTCGGATTTTCAACATTAAATTAAAATCTCATAATTTTGACATTTACTTCACATATTTCTTACTCTTCACATCCAGTGGTAGATTTTTGACTCCACCTCTTTCGAATGGGCTACAAGAGAAGGTTTTTTATGGTTACTAAAATATACAGGGTAGAGGTGAACGGACTTCCTATCTTTTTTTTAACTTACAATCCTTGTCTGTAAAGTACGAGAAGAATGACCCCTGTCCCAGCCTGAATTTATTTTCAGGTAAAATGACACTGGAAAGTTGTCACTCTTCCAGAAGAGCCAAACTGCATGTAACCCATCATACACCTCCATGCAAGGTGACACCCAAGATGAATTTCACATCTAAGAGCAATTCTGCAGAGACAGGGAGAGCACTCAGCTGAGGAAGTGTCTCCTTGTTGCAGATAATTGCAGTTTGCACTATGTGCTCTACTCCATTGGTCTGTCACAACAACCCCTGTGGACCACATTAGGTCAAGTCCATGTTAAAAAAAAACATTCATATGAAATGCTTCTAAGATATCTGAGATAACTGGAGAGTGCTGTGATTGAGTAGTTTTGATTGATTCTGCACCACAGTGGAAGCAATAGTTTGACAGTCACTTTTAGTGTAGATATCATTAAAAAGCTGTAAAAATAATCTATTCATCTGAACTTTCTGAAGTGCAATGTAAATCTACACTGGAATTAGGATAGAAGACAGACAGGGAGCGGGGAAAGGATCAAGTAGAGATCTTGTGTCAAACTGTTTCATCTCATTGAACATGTTCATATTTAATGGGAAATAGGATTTTCTGCAAAAGTATCTCATGATTTCTGCTTTATTTCCACTTCTCCCTTTCTTTTACTGCCTGCAGATTCCAAAGAGATAAAGCCTAGAACAACCAGGCCGTCATTGCTCAGTGCTCAGTGCTTCTCCCTCACATGTCCTTTGGTGTTAAGCAAAATATGGTAGATCCCTATAAGAGTACTATGAGTATGAGATCCTTATCCTACTGATACACTGTATGCCAAAAGTTGGTCTTTCAGTCCTTATAAAATATAAAAGCTTCTGTCCTTGTCTCCTGTGGATTTATACACTCCATGATAACAGCACTAGAAGTTAAAGAGAATTTTCTTATCTTTTGTATTGCTTGAGCCAGAGCCAGTTCTGCATTTTCAGAAATACAAATAAATTTTTTACTCTTTGAGGTTATCGGGGGCCTTAGGCACAGTACTTCTTGCTTTGAACAGGTTTGGGAAGTCCTTTGGCAGAATTTTGCATCTAGAAGTCAGAGTCTCTCCTAATAGTCAATGTAATTTCTTAGATCTACTGTTTATGCCAGAGTCAAAACATATCTTTGAATTAAATCTGGCCTTTTGAGTGATATATTCCATGAGGAGAATTGCCTATGGTTTTAAAATTATGAAAACCCTTATTTGAAATTATATCTAGCTTGCTTGAGCAGAAACTTTTCATCTAGTTTTCCTTGCAATAGATTTCCAAGGTCATCCATGGAGAGGAGCATTATTGATGAGTTTGCTAATACAATTCTAATGTTCTATAAAAACTCATGCAGAAAAGAGTACTGAGCAATTGAGGTAAGAAAATGAAAAACTTGATGAAAACTGTGTTTCATAATTTCTGAATCTCAGAGTACAGTTGAGTAATGAAACCTTCCAGGAGTGTGTATTTCATAAATTCCAATTTAAACAGAGGGTGAAACTTGCAAATTAAATTTCCTTTAATTGAATAATATTTTCAACAAGATTTTTTTTTTAAATCTTTGATTATTCCTGTATCTCAAATGTTGTGAAAGAAGGGAGAGAAGTGGTTTAAGTACTCCCACTAAACAATACAATTTTAACTACAAAAAATAGAAAGGGATGAATTTTCAACTTAAATTTGAAAACATTTTTACTCAGGAAGGACTGTAATTTCTAAAAAGGCAAATAGCATGAAAAAAGGCTCATTTCAATTGAATATACATTGTATGTTATATTTCATTTCATACTGCTGACATGGTTGTGTTGTATTGTTGAGTGAGTGCCTGTGTTTCTCTTGGAGAGCAGAAATGCGACTCTTGCTAAACAGCAGCTCAGTGCATTTGGACTTGAGGTACACCCTGCTTTCCAAAACTGCTCAAGGTGTTATTATAATCCCATAATACTTTGGGATTCATCATATGCCTTTCAAAAGCACAAAGCTTTGGCCAAACACAGCCTCTGACAACTTATGTCCTCAGTGTTATAATACTAGAGCATCTCTTCCTGTGTGATCAATCACTTCTTTCATGATAAGTATTTTAAACATTTACTCTGTGACACCAAATCTATGATTTTTAGTACTATCTATTATAAACTTAAATATTTTTGGCCTTATCCATTTTGTTTCAAACAATGAAGATCTATAGACTACAGGACTGATCTTTGACCTGTCTGGTTCTTTCTGTGATTTAAGATGTAATGGATATCACAGGAATATTTACATCTTACAAAGCATTGGTACAAGTAAGCTCTTGTACTCAGACTGTCAGAGAAATAGTCACTGACCTGTTGCTGTCCTCTAGTTGCAAACTTAAAGGAAACAAGAATGGTTTTGTGAGGTCTTTCATAGTTGGGCAATTCCCTGGTTACTGGGAAAAAAAAAGTCTCAGTTAATAGTGTTTTATTTATCAGAAATCTCCAAATGACTCTTGTCACGTCTATAAATTCTGGGTCCATTATATGGGTTAGTCTTCCACAGATAACACATACTGGAGATGGGTATAAAATAAATACAGCTGCAGCTTGTGCTGTATCCACAGCAGAGTCACAATTTATTTGTGTTATGCATGATGTGCACCTGTGTCTTGTGTGCTTTCTATGTGTATAAAAACACACACAGGTGTCCTTACTAGGGAAGATCTTTGCTGGTATTCTGAGAATTGCATTGGCCAGAACAAAATACATAGAAAGGAAAGCAAGTGTATGTAAATGCAAGTTCTGTGGCAACTATCATTAATATGTTTATTTCATAGGGGTTTGTGACCCAGAAGCCAAGCCATCTCTATTGGCCTCTTAAAAACTACTTAGAAGATTATATGGCTCTTTGCTGCATCAATGCAAAATTGCACTTAGCTGAAAAGTGATATCCTGTATATGCTTTTTCCTTTTCAAGTACTACCATTTCACTTGGTGAAGGGATTTGCATAACATGCAGTCATTACCTACTACTTCACCTAAAATATGTTTTGTGCTAGTTTCTTGTGGCCTCCTGGCTTTTTGGAAAAGCTGCAGTTCTGAGGGGAAAGCAAAATAAATGGGTACAATAAAACATTATATTTTTCCATACCACAACAATAGTTTGGTTTTGTTTGTTGGCTTGGTTTTTTTGATTTATAAAAATCTAATCCCCAAGTAAGGCATGTGCTTTAATGTAAGGGAAAAAAGTGATTTGTAAGGGTATATGTGTTCCTCCCAGATAACTTTGACCTATGGGAAAATAAATGGTTTAATTACTCCACTGATTCTTGTTAATTTAGTTATTTCTATAATGATCTAAAGGTTGATTGTTATCATAAACTATTCAATTTTTATCTGTGCTTGTGTTTTATATTCTGCATTATTTTATTTTGGTTTCGGGTGATTTTTTTGTTCCTTATAATGTTTTATTTCTGGGAAAGGAATGGATTGTGGTCTTTTGACCTGCAACATGTCTTATATAGTATTCAGATCCCACAGATTTTTGGACTGAGTAACTGGAGGAGAAGAAAGATCAAAACATAATGAAAAACAGAATTAACTAGCCCAAGAAATGTTCAAGAGAGCTGGAAATTCATAAATTTAGTTGGAGCTTTGTTCTCATTGAAAAAACCAAAACCAAACAGCTCCCACTCCCTACCCCTATTTTTGTAGCTCTGATCCATTCCTCTGTCACTTGTGCTATGCCTGTAGACTAACACTCCATATCTGTAAGGATATTTTTCATTATGCAAAATTATGTTTAGAGGTGAACAAACTTTTAATTTTTCAGTTTAGATGTTAAACCAAAGATTTGGTCAGGTCAAAACACAACATTTACAGCTTTTTCAGTAAGTCCAGGATATTTTGTGGTCAACAGTTTTCTTAAATTACAATGAAATGTTTTCTTTTTATTTTGGACATCATAGCTCTCTGTAAATTTTTCATAGCATGTTCAGAAATGAGAGTAGTACGTATCAAAAACATTTCAAATCCCTGTAATTCCTCTCCTTCCCATTTTGTTAAAAATGCACATTTGAGGATATTTAACTCTTTTACACCTCTGGCATTTCCATACATGGCATCAGCTCATTCTTTTTCTTGTTGTAGTTCACTCATCCATTTTAATGTTGTAGCTTTCCAAAGACAGTTTCAGAGTAACACCAGCAAAGTACAACTGCAAAGTACTACTGATAACTTTTTTCCATAATCTTTGTCTTAATTTGTTTGGCATGTATTCATAATTAGATTGCTTTTCTCCTTCTTGAGCTCTTAAGAGAACAGGCAAGAAACAAAATTTGCCATATTTTTTCATGGGTTTTTTGCTTAGAAATAGTTTTTCTATATGTTTGGATTTTCATGGAATGCTGTGGTTTAGATTATTGGGAAAAAATATAATATTTATATCCTATATATTATTAACCATCATCCAATACAGTTATCATGCTACTGACTGTTCATCAAAGCACAGATGAGGAATATGATCAGATGAAAAGCTAGATATTTTTAAATGCAGTCCCAACAAAACCAACATGCACAAAGGAATAAAGCTTAATGAAAATTTCTCATTTTATCTGAAATATCAGCTTAAAAATAAGGCTGTTCACTAAGAGACATTGTTTTGCTTTACACTAAAACTCTCTGGAGTGACGTTAGGCAACTCTCCTCCAAACTCAGTACTGATAGACACAAACTCAGATTTTGGTAACCCTGTAATTCTGAGGGCAAAAATTGAAAATGGACAAGATAATATTTTAAATGTCCTCTCTTTTTCTTTACTTGAAGTAGTTTCTAACATATTTTCCCATGTCTGCTTCAGTGTATTTTTTTCTGATTAAACTCACTTTTTTATATTATATTTGAAGAATATCTTGTAAAAATTAAACTTCTAAGTTACGATTTCTGTGTGAACTTGTCTTTGGCTTTGGGTTTGCTGACACTGAAGTTGCATTTTATGGTTAAGTTACACGGTATTTCTTGTTTTCACTTAATTCTTAGCTGGTATGGGAGTTTTGGCCAGAATGAGTGTACTATGGAAAGTTGATTTTTTATGCTGTAATTCCAAATAAAGTTTAGGATAATTGATTACTCTGTGCAATGCTAATGCCGCTATGTTGATTTGAGGGATTTTATTTCTCTCTGCCAAAGTCAGTAGCAGGAAAACCATCATTATCATAAATGTAACATGATATCCCTAAAAATTACATATAAACAAGGTCTTACATCAAGAAGATAAAAATCATGAATATGAAAATTTGTGTTTATGACATTCACACCTGTTGAGATAAAAAGTTTCATTATGTCTGTGTTGGGCTCACATGTTTAGTTTTAGGATAACCAAAGAGATTAATAACATTATTAAATACTGGTTTATGGTATGTTTGAAGTACTATAAAGTGCCTTGTTTTTTAAAAAAAGAACAATTATAATTAAGTGTTAAATATAAATGATAGAGTAACATAACATAACATAACATAACATAACATAACATAACATAACATAGCAAGTTACTCTGTCTAGGTAATGGTGTGGAATATGATCAGTCACAAAGCCATGGACTTTCAAAAGTCACTCCACTGTATGGTGATAATGCACCCCTTTCATATGCAGTGAAAATTACTGTATGCTAATGGATTTCTATTGAATGTCTTAAGGAAGTATAATTTTCCAATGCATCATTTCCAGTGCAGAGGAGGGAGTGGAGATAAGGGTTTTATACTCTTCTCAAAAGTGCCTACTGACAGAAGGCCATGGGCACAAATTTAAAAATCAGGAAATTTCATGTGAACACAAAACCACTTTACTATGAGGATCACCCAACACAAGTGGTTGTCCAAAAAGATTGTTGAGTCTCCATCCATTGATATCATCCAAAACCCAGCTGGGCATGGTCCCGCACAATCTGCCATGCTAGAGGTGCCTGAAGCAGTGGGTTGGACTAGAGGGGTCTTGAAAGGTGTCTGCCAACCTCAAATATTATGTGGCTTTCCAGAATTTAGAATGAGCCATACTAACAAATTTTTAGTGGTATCTCCAATCAGGCTTTATCACATCATTTTGGAGATGTATGAAAATTGCCTTAACCATCACAAACGCCTCAGTCAATTTTTTTCTCAGGAGTTGGCTCCTCTGCTAATGGCTCTCTGCCACATGGATTTTCTGTAAAAAGCAACCATAGCTTTTCATGTATTTAAGGCATTTGTGACAATTTGGTTGTGGTGTGGATCCCCTGACACTAATCAGATCAAACTGACAGTGAAAAATTAAAAAAACAAAATAAAGAGATAGATATCAATTTGGAAAGATTGTGTGTGCATGTGTGTGTGTGTGTGTCAGCGCACAGGAGCTTCTGCATTTCAAAGCTGAAAATTTAAGTATTGAGGTTCTGCAAGTAACCAATGTTAGCAGTGATTTTTTTCTTCTTTTTTGTACTATCCATTTAAAATATATGGATTACATTTTAACACTGTATTGTCACTCTATTTAATATTACTTTGAATACATGTTGAAACTAAACCAAAAGTTTAGTTCTATTTTCCTATTCCACTTCAATGAGAATGCAGTTCCTCAGTCTGTAAAATTCAGTAAGTACCACCATTTGAGGAGATTAATACCCTGAAAACAATAACTCCTCTGGAAATATGGGCCTGCACAAAGGTAAATATCATGGTCTGATCAGGCTGTGTTTAAGAACATGCCACTTTTTAGTCATGTTTGAAGGAAAAAATGAAATGCATTGCAATGAATACAGCCAAACTAAAGTCTCCTAAATGTCTTTTTGCAGAACTTGAAGCTCTAGACTGAAAGGCAAACTAAGGTTATCAGAGTGCTTTTGAAGTGTTGCATTTGAGGTTATCAGAACTGTTTCAATTACTGTTGGTCGAAATTATGCACACAGTGCACTGAACTAAAAAATAACTTACGTAAGTTCCATTATAGTCTTACAGTCCAGGGATGGCTGAATCTCAATACTCTAGATTTGAACCTAATGTTTCATGTGCGAGTTCCTAAGCTGCTCTCATTTTATGAGATGACTTTCCCTCACCTTCAGAGATGAACAAAAATTGTTGTAAAACATATTTGTATATTAAATACCATAAGAGAAATTTCTTGGCAGTTCACCCAATCAGAACAGCAGTTTGTCTAAATTCTTCAAAAATAGGTTGAATGTCTCATAAAGGCTCTAAAAGTTTATTTATTATGTAAATGTTTATAACAGTGATTTTGCTCAGTTTGAAATGCTGTTTTCAAAAAAATATAATTATCAGCTGAATAAAGCCTTTTGTCTGTTTACTTTTCAACAGCTAACAGAACCATTTTTTGTAGAATGTCCACAACAAATGCACCAGCGAAACAGTTATGTTGATGCTGAATTAAATTTTCTTTCAGCAAAACATCCTACCTCTGAAGATCTGGGCAAGGCAAATACAGTAGTCTAGAAATATACAATGTAACATTAAAAGAGTAAGACCAAATAAAATCTCTTGGAAGCAGTAAAACCCTAAAGCCATGATGTATACTAGTTAACAAATTTAAAATATTTAATTAAATTTAATTTAATTTATATAATTGCAATATTGATTTAAATGTTCTGTTGGTTTCAGTTGGAGAGAATCCCAGGGAATGCCCTGCCATCACTGATTTTGTGTGTGGGAATAAGGATTGCATAGAGTCTCAGTTCATCTGTGACTACAAACCAGATTGTGAAGATGTATCAGATGAAGCTGACTGCAGTAAGTATCTCTTCGTTTATTAATCTAATCTTCAGTTAAAATTATAACCTTAAATTCTGTAGCATAGTTTAGGTAACCTCATAAAGATGATTCACTCAGAAGATGATCACAGGCAGGTTGTCTTCTCCCCTGCTTGAAAGGTCTGATGTTTTCACATCCTCAGAGATGTTTGTTGCAAAAGTATTCAACTGTGGTTTAGTTGCAAAAGTGTAACTAACTAAAACCAAAGGTTAAATACTGAAAAAAACCCTGACACCAGGGCCAAAACCAGCTTAAGCATTAAAAACATACTTGAGGAATTAAATCAATGAGTTACAATAAAAATTAACCCTGTGAAAAAAAATGTAAGCTTGTTTATTAACATAAAAAAGGTGTTCAAAGGAAATATCAATGTCGAATGGAAAAGCTAAGCAAGCAAACTTATGTAAATAACATATAGGCATGATTCTGCCATAAAAAGGTGAATTTTTAAAAATAAGCTTGTCTTTCCCTTAAATGAATTCTGCCTTTATGATCAAAGTAGTGTGAGTACTGTTTCATTCGTTGTTCTTACTTCTACCTCAGAGCTCTGAAAATATTTTATTTTCATTTCTCTATTACAGAACAGTTGGAAAAAAATGAGTCTGTTTATCTTTTCCTAAGTCCTAATGAATACTGAGACACAATTTTTCTGAAGGCATTCTTTGCTGAGGCTGAGTGAGATGGGAGGACACAGCTCCATTTAAAAGTCTGGATCAAGTTAATGGGTTTTCCAACTTGGGCCTGAAACTCAGAAGCAGTAAAACATTGTGCCCTTGTTCCTGCTTCATATCTTTGTTTATTTACAGTTATGGTCTGGACTAGAAAATTGGAGTAGGAAGATTAAGTAGTCCATATATGCAGCTCACTAATCAGTCTAATTGTTAATCCTTGAGCTGGAGGGTCAAATTCTGCCATAATGCAGGTATACTCAAAAGTAAACTTGATAGATAGAGTAAGTGAATCCACATATCAATTCAATGTTCATTCTTTGTGAAAGGAAAAATACTTCATTGAAATAAGCCAGTATTTTGTGATCCCTTGAAAATCAAGGGCCTTTTTCCCTCCATGTTGTTGCTACATGCTCGAACTGAACAGGATTACAGAAGTAATGACCCTTTATTGGATGATGAACATTACAATGTTTTTACCAGGCTGCAGACTTACTTACTAAACAAGATGTTAAAATGTCACTATAGGAGATTTAACTTTGACTTTCTTCTGTTCATAAAAGTAAATAGCAACTCTGAAGTATAAAAGCTGAAGATAGTGCCACTATTTCTGATCTTTGCCTCCTGTAGTACTTCGTGTTGCAGTGAACTTTGTGAATCATATTCATGGAAATGAATTTACATCAAATAATAACTTAAAAATACTAGGTTTTTAAAAGTGGACTCCAAGATAGATTTTAAACATCTAATCTGTATTTCTTTTATAAAGTATTTAACTTTTTCAGGAGTTAGGAAAAGTAAGTGCAGCAAAGTACTCTGTAAATTCACTCTTTTAACATTTTCCAGACCTAACAGATACACACTAAATTTGAATTACTGTCCAAAGTGAACTGTTCAGTAAAGATATTCAGAAAACTATGGAGAGACTTGATTTATTCTCTAAATATTGTTAGAGAATATAGAAGATTCCTTGGGGAAGGGTGTTCTGTGTTTTCTGGAAGAACTCTTTTCTTAGTCAGGTAATAGATTGGAACATTTCAGGCCATAAATTATCTTGAATCTGAGTAAAGCAACTCAGTCTTTACCATACTGAAGAAAAGCTTTTCAAAGGCAAAAAAAAATTGCTGATATTCACTTTAAAAAAACAGACTGAAATATCTTTTTATTGTAGATGGAAAGGCTGTAGATACATCAAAATATTTTCATCAGTCTTTAGTCTTGCTGTCTCTACCGAAGTGTAATGCAGAGATACAGTAATCTGGCATTCAGAATACTCTGATAAGCCTCAGGTATAATGCTTCCCTGTCTGCTCTATTTTAGTTCCAACAAATGATGCCTTATATTAAGATAAGTACACTTTTTCCCTGAGCATATTTCTTATAGATGGGCATAAACAACATTAAAGGGCACATAATGCCTTCTAGATATGGAAATCTGATTTTTTAAATGAAAAGACAGCAGGAGCTGCTTAGTCAGAAAAGAAAGTATAACAGGCACAGAGAAATCCCTTCTTAGCCTAACCTGTCCCATCACAAGTGGTTATGGCCACATTTGTCTGCAGTTTTCTCCTTTGCACTGAGATCAAGGTCTGAGCTTATTTCACATTCTACTATAGTTTTATACAAGTGTGGCTCCAAAGAAGTAAATGGACCATAATCTACTCAGCAGCAATTCCTGTATGCAGGATTTACAACAGGACCTGTATGAAATGAACTGCATCCACATAGGCTGATAGATTTTTCTTTAATAAACTCATGGAAATTACTTACTCTGTGTTTCACTCAGTCCAGTCAGGCAATGTTGCAAAATTTTGGTTCTCTTTCAGTATGCTGCTGGAAGTACTGAGGTGAAAAAAGCACACATGAAAGCAGTTTCAATTTTCATGAATTGCAGCCAACTATACACACAGATTTGATTAATAGCAAACCTCAGTGTTGATGAACCAACTAGAGGAATGCTTAAATTATTGAAATAAAAGCAATTTTTCCAATGGGTGGAGCAATCTTCATCTGCTGGGTTCTAAATAGGGTATGCTTACCCATAAAAAAAGGCACCCAGCAGGTGCAGATAGATCATGTGACTTTGTCAACCCAGTAAGTACTATTCATAAATATTTATTAATAACTGCCTTCTGAGTGTGCAATTAATATATTAGGGTAAAAAACCTGAAGTCAGCTATTCTGTTGTGACTAGTGTAAATGCTAAACGGATTAGGACTTTGATGCACAAGAAAATATACTTTTTTTAAATAGTGGGTTCCCTTTGCTCTACCTGTGTGTGAGGTTGTTTATTGTTGGAGTTAGGCCTTTATTAGGCTTACATGATGTTTGTAATACAGCCCCAATGCAGATGCTCACTGCATTTGACCAGCATTAGCAAAATCACAGAAGGGTTGAGGTGGAAAGGCACCTCTGGACATCATCTAATTGAACCTTCTGTTTCAAACAAGAATTCACTGCAATAGGTTGCACAGGGCTCTACCACACAGGGTTTGAATACCTTTAAAAATGGAGACTCCAAAATTTATCTGGGCAACTTATATCAATGTTTTGCCAGTTAAAAAAGTTTTTATTCTTAGCCTTAAAAATTGCTTCCTCTATTTGTTCCTTTTGTCTCTTGTCCTGACACTGGGCACCACTGAGAAGAGTCTGTCTTTTTCTTCTTTAAACCATCCCAGAAAGTGTCTATGCACACTGAAAAAATCCAACTGAACATTCTCATCTCTAGCCTGAACAGTCCCAGCTCCCTCATTTTGTGCTCAGGACACATTTCAGTCCTTGCAGTACAGTAAGTACATTACAGGACAGTGCAAATTCTCCCCCTAGCACACAGGATTTTGATCCAGTGAATAACCTATATTGGATCAAAATTATACACATTTAAGATATTTGTCTTATACATTTAACTAAGGTGACACCTTTTTTTTTACAGAGAACAAAAGCTTACAGGGTTACAATGTGTGTGTGCAGACCTTGGTCATAAGCAGCTTTAAGATAATGATATTTTCATAAATAATGGCCTCAGTTTTTCTCTTAGCATCAAAGTAGAAAATAGGAAAAAACCAAAAGATGACTAGGAGGTAATTAAATATATTGTTTTTATCTATATCCATTATACCCAGACAATGATAAATAAATAGTTGTATTTTAATGTTGCAGAATACTTCTAGATCAAGAAACATAGTCTAAATCCTCAAACCTGTTATGTACAGTCACAGTCAGACCTGTATCTCAAATGCATGGCTGATTGTGATGTTTAATAGTTTGTAATATTTTTCCAAAGTCTCCTCACAGGTGTCATCCACACTCACACTCAGCAATTGTGTAGCTGCCTCTGCTTCATAACTAAGGAAAAGCTGTTTTGGAGCCAACAGAAGAGATTGTGGTGCTATTTGATTCATCTGTACCACACCATTTTTATAATTTTTTTGATTAATTAGTTTTCCAAAGTAACCTGAAGCAGCAGAGACAGAGCTAGAAATGGGCAGGTTAATTCAGATCTCCTGAATGTAGTCAATGAGTGTCCTAATCACTGGAACATCTCTCTCATCATAAAGCTGCCCTCAGACATAATATTCACAAGGCCAACATATGCTTATGAAAAATGCCACTGTGGAAGGGCAGTCCAGTTTTACTAGCTAATTGTCTGGAAATCATTCTTTCCATTTACCTTGGACAAGAACTAAATTTGGTGAAGTCATTGGTTTGTCATGGACATTTATCTGTAATAAAGTTTATACTTGCTCTTAGAGTGAAGAATGAGTTTTTCCTTTCCTCATTAACTATCACATATTATTTTATGTCCATGTAAAGAATTTAGGGAATCACAGTGTTAGCCATACAGAATCCCTTCCATTTCCATTTTTAGTGTGCACAGTATAGCACCTTTATGTAGAGCTGGCATGATAATTTACTTTTGCTGAATTTTCAGGTTACTACACAAGTATTCCTGGAAGCTGTAACTTTGAAACACAAGATCAAGAGTGGACAACTGTATGTGGATTAACACAAGACACTACTGATGATTTTGACTGGAATATCAGCAACGGTGCTGTCACAGGGCAAACAGATCCTCATACTGACCACACACCAGGTATTGCCATGTGATGTAGTACACATCACACTGTACTACATCACTTCTGGGAAAATAAAATATTCACTGAATTTAAAAAAAGACCTTACAAAAATTGTAGATTCATGCCAAGATAGCAGCACATCTCATTGTGATCAGCAGATTTGAACCATTCATGGGAATGTTTCAAAGCCGTGCCAGGAAAGGTTCAGACTGGACACTAGGAAGCATTTCTTTACCAATAGGGAGGCCAAACACTGAACAGGCTTCCTAGAGGTGTTCAGTGTCCCCCAGCCTTTCAGTGTTTAGGGGGCATTTGGGCAGTACCCTGAACAACGTGCTTTATCTTGGGCAGCCTTGAATTGATGAGCCAGCTGGACTAGATGATCATTTTAGTCTCTTCCAGATGAATTAATACTATTCCTTTGTATTCAAATCTAATAACAAATTTCAACTACATAATGTCAGCTTCTGACATTAAAAGATGAATTCTCTGAAATTCTAACTGGCTGTAGTAATACTCTTCTCCTTGTCAATATTTTAAATAATCTACTTTTCCTGGAGTGTGTCACCAGACTAATGAATTTTAAAAAAACATGCAATCATATGCAGGATGAGGAGCAAAGTGTGTGGGTGTGTGGGAAATGCTTGAGGCTCCTACCTTGATTTAACTTTTTTCCCTGACATTGGCTTGCCAGAAATATTGTTATAGGAGTTCTTCCCAAGATATTTCTGACAAATTGCTGCCAAAATCCCTGTTGATTGTCAGGAGAATGAAATATATTGATAGGCACTTACAGTAACCTGTGTTAGGTAGTAAGTATAATTATATACTGTATTACATAAATATTAAATTATATATTCTTTATATTATACAATATATCTGGGTGGGACATTATTTCCATCACAAATGTACCAATCTCTATTTGAGAAGTAGTTAACTTTCTTTCCAGAAGCCTTAATGGTTCGAATCCCTATCTTAATTTCCATCTAATCAGCAAAGTATAGTTAGTACCAAAGAAGTACCAAAATTTTTACTGTTTTTATCTTGGGTTTGTGAGAAGCATCATCTCCAAGTTTTGACTCCTATTTTTTGGATTTTATGTTTTCAAAATCAATAGAGACACCTTATCATGGGTGGCTGTAGCCACTTCTGTCCAACTTCTTTATCCTCCCTTTTCCTTTACTCTGGACCTGCTGCAGAAACTGCTCACCTCATCATGGGGGAACAGCTTATCTACCACAAATCACAGTTTTTGCAGACATTCCTACTACTTTATGCTGTAGGCTGTAAATCTGGAAGTGCATTCCTCTTGGAAAGGGACAGAACAGACAAGGTAGAGGTAGAAACTATTGCAGCTGTTCCAGGCAAGCTGTTTCTTGCAAATAAGTAGTTTGACTTGTTCCTTGCTGTTACTTTGATGCAATGTGATAACAAAACAACCACTAGCCCCTGGCTTTTTAAGGAGATTTTGTGTGGTTTTCTATTTCAGTTTCTATCATTTAATTAGTTCTTTGTTTCTGTGAAATTACCCAGCAACTGTAAGAAAAACAAACCGGATAAAAAGTAAAGCAAAAGGAAAACAAAATTAGAGCGAAGTGTTTACAAAATTATCCAGATTTTTAATTTACTTTTAAATTAGGCAGGCAAGATATATTCACATTCACTGCAGAGGAATTGCTTGTCAGAATTGTCAGCAGTCTGCAATACTTAGAAATATCTATCAGTCCATCAGGTTTAGGTTGGATATTAGGAAAAGGTTCTTCATCCAGAGGGTGATTGAGCACTGGAACAGCTCCCCAGGGAAGTGGTCACAGCACCAGCCTGACAGAGTTCAAGATATGATTGGACGATGCTCTCAGGCACATGGTGTGACTCATGGGGTGTCCTGTGCATGGACAGGAGTTGGACTTTGATGATCCTTGTGCTTCTCTTCCAAGACAGGTTGTTCTATGATTCTGTTTAGCACAAGGGACATCTAGGACAAGAAACATCTTTTTATACTAAAAGAGGAGATATTTACAATAGAAATTAGGAAATTAGTAAGAAATTATTTTCTCAGAAAGCAGTGAGACAGTGGAAAAATTTGTGCAGAAGCTGTGGATGCCCCATCCTTGGAAGTCTTCACGGCCAGGCTGGTTGTGTTTTGAGAAGCCTGATGCAGTGGGTGGCATCCCTGCCCATGGCATGGGGTTGGAACTAGATGATTTTTAAGAGCCCTTCCAACCCAAGCTATTCTGAAATTCTGTGAAATACACAAAGCATTACCAAGGAAGATCTCCATACAACCATGGTATGGTATACATGTATGTGGTAAAAAGTAAAAAAAACATTAAAAATGCCTAGTATCTGTGTTTATAAATGCTTATAAACTAAAGCATAAAATAGTATGGGAAAACTCTAAATGTTTTTTATTTTTTTTTTAAGGTACAGGACGGAGTTTTTTGTATGTCAACTCATCCGCCCAGAGGGAAGGAAACAGAGCAAGGATAATTACCATGAAGCTCTTCCCAGCTAGTCTTGGGGTCTGTAGAGTTCGCTTCTGGTTCTGGATGTTTGCTTCTAGGCACACAGGACTCTTAAAGGTAGAAGTCCTTCGACTACATTATGGCATAATAATACTTTAGTACTATTTGCATTTTTGTGTCTAGGATTACCAAAATCTCTGGAATTTATGTTAATACTTCATCACAACTTACTGCAGTTACACCTATATACAAATCATCTCCTGACAGGATCAAGTGATAATTCTGCTTTAGTTTTAATTCCACTTGAAGTCCTTTAACTACATGTGTAAGAATTAACACTGCACATTTGACTAGCATACTGAAACGTACCCAGTGCCAGCATAGTTGTATGCAGAATTCACTCTAACATCAAGTAGAGGCAATTTCTAATGTTTACTGGTTTAAATTAAATGTTTTAAAAATATTAATGTAACCATGTGGGAAAGGTGCTTTATTAAAACAATTGGAAATCAGGTATTTAACTGTTTTAACAATTATATCCCCCAGCTTCCATGAAACTGTCATCTTACTGTTCCCAAACATCCTTAAGAAGTACACTTTTGGTTGTTCAGTAATCCAGTAACAGTCCAAGGAGGGATGTGACCCCCTCGGCAAACAACTTACTTCACTGAATAAATGTGTTGCACACTTCCTTTTTAAATGACCTGAGAAAGACTCCTATCTGTGAGGTTTGCTAAATTTTGAAAATACAGATTATTTTAGTTTTCTAGTCAGTGACAGAATATAAATTAGTCTATGTTAAAAGTGAACAAGAATATTTTTGTAGTCTTGGACATTGAAATAAGTCACAAAGTTTTTTATCATTGTTTTCTCCACTGGAAAAGATTATCATAGCCCTGTTGCATGGGATTATAGTGCAATTAGGCTGGTAGGGCCTCAGGTCCAGCCTCCTGCTCCAAGCACAGTCAGCTACAAGACAATTTTGGGTGGCTCAGGAATTTACCCAATCTAGAAAATGTCCATAGATAGAGACTACTCAGCCTCTAGGGGCAACTTGTGCCACTGGTAAACTCTCCACCTTCTTCTCCTTCCATCCAGCCCAAGGATAATGTTAACCTTCATTCCACCTTTTTTCTTTTCTTTTCTATTTTTTAAGTAATATTTTCAGGATGGGGTTTGCATATAAATTTTATCTATAGCATCCAGTTTATTACTCTGAGTATTGCCGTAAATTTACTTATTGATTAAAAAAAAAGCTGTATTTCGTGAAGTTCATATAAGCAGCAGTAAAAAGCAAACATAAATTCCTTTTTTTTTGTCTGTTGATAGCTGAAATACTGTGAGATTATCTATGATTAACTATCTGTTTAAATTCAAGTATCCTGAACCTTACAGCATGCAAGATTGATGATGAGACCCTTTGAAGGAGCTTTTGAATGTTTTCAAGCATCACAGAACACTTAGCATTTGTGAATAAGGAGATGTGTGTGGCCTATGTGTGAGTTAGTAGGCTGACAGCCAGAGCCTGCCCTTTAATTGTTTTTTTTTTCTTTTTAAGCAAAATAGTTTAATTTACTCTCATTGCCTCAATTTCATGAAGAGTTGTCTGACTCCCACATACAAAGTTCCCTGTTTATGGCTTTGCTACATGTACTCTTTATGTAGAAATGTATTCACAACAGACTGAAGCACTCAGTTTCAGGAATACCATCCCATCACAGAATCAATTTGCCTCTGTGGACATTTTGCTCTCTTCTATCAAACTAATAGGCTAATTCAGTATCAACTGTTGCTCTTATTAAATCAAGAATATAAATTAACTGTAACCATTCAAGTGAAAAAGAAAAAGCCTAAAAAGAACAAAAAAGAAAAGCAATAAAATCAACAGCCCAAAACTTCTAAAACAGCTCTGTGAAGATTTTTTTTTCAGTTTGCACCGGAGGTGAAAGAAGTCAAACTGTAATAGGAAGTTTGAATAATGTGCCAGAATATAATAACATCAGTACAAAAGCTGATATAGTTCTTATCTGGAAGACAGCTATTTGGTCGAGTCTGAATTAAAAAGAAAATAAAAGGACTGCAGATATAGGACATGCTGAGATGTGTGGTTGAAATGACATACAAGGAAAGGGTAAAAGAAAGATAAAAATGAACATTGTAATGGTATAGGAAACAGACGTGGTAGAACTACACAAAATAATGGGAAGTTATAGGAACAATCCTATTCTTACTCAGAAAAGGAACTAGTCACTGAGGAAAGGGAAAAAGGAACTAGAAACATTTCTATTCTGTATTCACAATGCACATTTCAATTGCACAATTCCATTGTCATAAACTCTAATTTGTTCATAGGGAAACCAAAAGTCTGGGCTATTATTATTTTCAGAAAAGACACAATGTTTACAGCAACTTTTGCAATAACAGAATGGATGCTATTTAAAAGAGATCTGAATACTCCTGCTTCAATCAATCATTAACCAGCAGGAGAAAAGAATTGCTTTGTAATGATTAAGAACAAACCCATTAGCTTTCCCTAGAAGTATTTGGTAAGAGTCTTTGAAAGGGTAGTTTTCCAGCACTAAATACAAGTGCTAATATATGCTGGTCTAATATATCAATTAATATGCTCTGGGCAAAAATACCTCTTAATAAAACAAATCTTGCTGCATTATGCGGTAAATGTGAATTTAAAAAAAACCCCTCACATTTATGTTTACATTTTTATGACTACTTTGTTGAATTTAATGGTGTAGGAGAGTAGTTTCAGCAAAAAATGAATGTGGTTTTCACATCTGTTTCATTCCAATGGAAATTCTATTGATCATCTGTCAGTTACACTGAAACACTCAGTGTTTATTATGCTTCTCTGCCCATTTATCTCAGGACAGTCTACCATACTCATACAGTGGAGAATTAAAATTGAAATTAATTGCTAATGTGATAGTACAGCTAATATGTCAGTTTTCTGCCTTGGTATTTGTTGATACTAACAAAACTGGTTTATAATAAATTTTGGTATAAGACAGGTCAATTTTACTCAAAAAACCTAAATATTTCATTATTTCAAACTAATGTTTAGGCAAAATTTTTATTACTTCAAACAAAGCTTTAGAGGAATAAAGAGAAAAGAGGTAATGAATTTTTTAAGTGCTCCTCTATTGGGACAATGAAATATGATACACTTTTGTAATCTGATTTGTGGACTTAAAAGAAACAATTTCAGTCTGTCTCTGGTGGAACTTCAGTCCAAGGAAGACACTGAGGAACATGAAGAGCTCAAAGGCATGATTGTAAAGATGTAAAGCAGAAAACATAGCATCATTATTCACTGGAGTCAATGGAAATTTTCCTCAGCTGACACAAGTCTCTGGTGCCTAATGAAGTGAAAATACAGGTTCTCTTCCTCAAGATTTTCCTGTTTCCTCAGCCAGCAATTAAAGACTCTAATTTGTCAATGGTGGGAGAATACATCTCTTATTATGCACCCTTCAGACATGCTTTGGTTTCTTATTTATTTAGAAATTCAGGTGGAATGTAGTACCTTCCAGCATTCCAACTGCTAGATTCAGGCAAGATCAGGAAGATAATACATCATATTGAAAATTCAGGATGAGGGTACAGAATAGCCATGAGTTGTAACTGCTGATTAACAAAGAGAAAATAGTTTTTATTTTATGACCTTGAAAAGTACTTTCCCTATACTCAAAATGAAACAGAAGCTGGAAAAAGAATTCAGAAGTTTCTAGCACAGAGGATATTCTGTGGAGAATTAGAACTAAGTCATGACTTTAAGGCGGTAAATAGGATTTTCTAAAGAATGTTGTTCTCTGTGGATCAGCTAGATCCACAGAGATCTAGACTGGAGAACAATCTTATCAGACTGATAAATACAGAGTTGTTCAATGGGATTTTGCTACAACTTGTTTGGTTGTTTTGAGGGTTTTGTTGTTTTGGGGTCATTTCTTGTTTGGTTGTTTGTTTTTTCGGTTGGTAGGTTGGTTTTTTTGCTTGGTTGGTTTTTATTTGGTGGTTGCTTTTTTTCCATTACATACCATATAGTGGGATTCATCTTGCCAGCTTTTTTCTCTTGCACATCTTAAGCTGTTTTCACTACCAGGCTAGCTTATACACTTCAGATAGGATGCTGTGCTGGAAGGTGGTGCTGGAGGCATTAAGCCCCACCGAGTTGTTCCCTTCCAGGGCTTTAGGGAGATCTTATCCATGAAAATTTGCTCAACTTTTCATATGCTGAATATGTTTACACAGGCCAGCAAAAGTCTTGTATACACTTGAGGTACTTCCTGATCCAGAAGATGCTCAGGCACTGAGTGACATGGGTAGCCCCAGGAAAGAAGATATGTTTCTTCACTTTCACTGGGCACAGCCTCAGAGAGAATAAGACCTGTACCCTCTGCTAAAGGAATAGAGTCCTTGGGTTTCCCACTTTTCTGAACTCTCCTTTAATCTCATTTGACTTTGCATGTATTTTCAGTTATGTGTTATTCTTCTAGAAATTTCATCTAACTTTTTTAGAAGACGTTTAAGAACGCAGACACTATCCTGGCACAGATGTGGATAGAAAAAGGTTTGGAGAACTCAGGTGTTCAGGAATACTTGAGCAAGTAGTGGGATTGAAGCATTACCCCAGGAGGATACATGACAAATGAAGCAGAACTGGGAGTTCAGCAGGGATTTCCCGTGTACCAGTTTAAAGATTTACACTAAATGGAATCAGTTCACTCAATTAGTTATGTGATTGTTATACATCAGCTTTAAACTTTAGCCAAACCTAACTGAGGACAAAGTGACATAAATTACCATAACATGTTAATTAGTCCATTAGTAATTACATATCTGGACACCCTTACTCTATGGTAAATGTAAGTTAAATTTCAAAGAAAAGAAAAACAAGGCATGTGAGATGACTTTGCATCTATGTGAACAGGAGCTGATATCATCAAAATATCACATTTAAGACCCCCCAGTCTGACTTGCTGCCATCCCAGACCCCCTGGCAAGCCAACATACAGCAGGATTCCTGGCAGGTTTATTGTTTGTACTGAGCTGGAGCTGCAGGGTTGATCTGTATGTGCTCAGAAATGGTCCTTGCTGCGTCTGAGACCAGACATTGTATAGACAGAATGAAATTTCTCCATACACATACAGACCTGTTGAAGCAATTATTGTGCCTTGAAACTTTTAGTATGAGAAACTTCTCCTACTAACCTGACCAAAAGAACTGGAAAAAAGAAAATCCGGCTTTAAACAATGGGACAATCTTTAAGTATCCTGTAAGAAAGATACTAGTATTGTCTTCAAATGTTTTGGACTCTTCCCACTTTCCCAATAGCTATTTGTGCAGCTGTGAGACTTTACCATGAGATATACTGAAAAGGATAGTACCTCAGTATTTACCTTCCAAAAGCAAATATCACTGCTTATAGCTAAAACTGTGTTAACATTGTTATATGCTGTAAAACTCTGGATCTTCAAGATTGTCGTATTTCATGACCGGTGAAATAGTGAATGGTTTCAGAGACACGCACAGGTGTTAAACATTGTCTTAACCTCACATGAAGGGTTTCTCTAACTAAGAGTTTCAACTTATTAAGACCTCAGAGCCTGGTAATGTGAAAACACACAGTTTTTAACTATACTTTATGGGTTGAGCCATCTCTTTCTTCTCAACACCTGTCCTTTTAGCCCTGCAAGAAGGCTAAAGTAAAACAGCGATAAGATATTGCTGTTACACAGTCCAGTAGCCAAATATCAGGCTTGGGAAAATTTGGTCTGGATTTGAATTACTCTGTGTCAGTATTCTTCCTTGCTCCCTTACTCCAAAAATAAAATAACTCACAAGAGTTTTCAGGTATCATAGATATTTTAATCAATGCACCAAGTTCTACAAAGTATGTGGGATTTAGGGTGCCATTTGGGTTTTTAGCTTATTTGTCCCACCATGTGGACTGGGACAATCAAAGGTATTGAACTATACAGATCATTAGCAGGGGTTCAAGTTCATAACTTTTATGGGCCTCAGGGTTCTTGTTTCATTATTAAACTGGGACATTCAATTGGCAACATGAACCTACAGGTCACTGGAAAATTAGTTTAAGACAATTAAGTTTCCAAAGAGGATATTGATTATAATATTCAGTCCCTTAAAGGAATAGTTATTATCTGGAATGGTTAGAATATGCTTACTTTCTTTACTCTAGTTCTTTTTTTTTTTTTTTTTTTTTTTTTAACCTGGTCAGATTGTATAAGGACTTTTAACATCTGAGTAGGAAAAGCAAATATTTCTGTATTCTCCAGTTTCATGTTCTTGGCATAAATTCACTAGTTGTTGGTTAATTGGGACTTCATTCATTGCTATACTTATTGCTTTCAGTATTTAATTATTTAATTTATTTTTATTCATGGCTTTGCTAAATATGTTTGCAATAACTTTCTGTGACTATCTCAAACTCTGTATTATAAATTGCTTGTACCAAATGACAGACCTAAATACCTATTTAAGTCTTTTATTTATATCTCTAAAATCTTCACTCAGTCTAACTATAAGGAGCTCACCTTTTAGAGGTGAAAGCATAGCTTGAGATCCTTCTCAGTCTTTCCTCAATTTTTAAATTAATTTGGGGTTAAGTCTTTACGCATTATCTTCTATATGTCAGGCTGAGACTGTTTGTAGATTTTGCAATTAGTGATTGGATTAGCAGCTCTTTTTTTTTTTTTCTTTTCACAGTAGCTTTATATTTGAAGCTGAACTAGCATTAGCAAAAGTATTCAGTAGCATTTGGTCATCACCAATATGAAGTGGATCTGAACCATATCTAGGAGGGTTGGTGCTGCCCAAGCAGGGAGGTGGTGCCCTGCTGCACTTGTGCTGTGTTACTCCCCCAAGCTGCTCTCCTGTTGCTTAATGCTGATTCATCTGCATCTCTTGGGTTCTATCAACAGGTATACACAGTTGAAGAGCATGGAACGGATATCCTTATGTGGTCTTCTTCCAGAAATGAAGAAAACAAATGGATGTATGGAAGTGTAGTTCTCTCCAGTAACAGCCTCTACAGAGTTGCCTTTGAAGCTGAAGTGGGGTGGAGTCAACCCACAGAATTTGCTCTTGATGATATTTCTTTCACCCCAGAATGCGTTGATGCAGGTATGCTATTACACAAATATATATCATATGTATATATCATGTTCTTTTTTCAGAGGGCAAGGAAAATTGTGGCATTTCATATTTCAATGTATATCACAGTTTAAAAATCTGACATATTTTCTATTTCATGGTTGATAGAAGACAGTTTTGTGTTTTAGCTAGAAGTTGAACATACAAATAATTATAACAACTCAGAATATTTCTGGCATTGAGGGCCTGAACCATAGTTGAGAGGAATTTACTGCTGCTCCACTATATTGGTTTTTCCCTGTATGAAAAAAGTCAGAGAAGACATTAGTTTAGGATCAAAGAGTTTTATGAGTATCAAAGTAGTTCATGATTATTTTCAAAGAAAGTTGTTAGGTTTTTATCTTCACTCTCTTCATAAAATACAAACGTGTACCACATTTGCCTCACTAACATTTTCTTTGAGTATTTACAATCTCACTTCTGCTATACAAGTACACTATCTATGTAGAAAAATAATCCAAATGTCTTAAAATGCCCTGGTTTTTTTCTGTGAGAAAAGCAGTGGTTTAGTCTGAAAACAAAATGTAGCACACAACACCATATCATAAGAAAAGGAGAGTATACATGCAAATACATATTCTGATAGAAATATCAGCAGAACTTAATGACTAAGGGACAACTACGGATTATTATGGTTACATAAATGCCAATATGATGATGATAAAAATCTTCTTTGATAACCTTTCTTTCTATTAATACAGCTCTTGTTGTTCAGATAGGACAGCCTAATTGTCATGCTGTTCAAGAAACTTTTTCTTTTATTATTTCTATTGTGATAAGCACCTCATGGAGGAATTAAGCACATGCTGACTAAAGCTTCAAGTGAAATAATATGTTCATGAGGGTGACATTTGTTCAGTCTCAAGCTGAATGAGAGTTTTGTTTATTTTCTCTAAAGAGGCTCAGGCAAATAATATTTTGGAATGTAATTCAGTGAGCTGCAGACTATGTGCATAAACAGGCATTTGTTCTACCCATATTACGTTAATCACCTTTTTTAACCATATCTTAAGAATTACATAGGCAGTTTCATGCATAGTATATCATAATAGGGAAATTTTCAAATTATATATTTTAATTAACTGTAATTCTGAAATAATAATAGCTATAGAAATAATTTTAATAGAGCAAGAGTTTCTAATGATTTTAGTTTTCTCCAGAAATTTTCCAGTTGTGGAATACTTCAAAGTGTCTAACTTGTATCACAATCTGTTGCTCTTACAAATGTGATACATCAGAAGTTTGGCCTGGAGAAAATTTGTTGGAGTTATATTGGTTACTTACAGTTTGTTGAATACATGTGTTTTTTACATGCCTACATTGCAACTTGAAACATAATCTCCTCTCCAGACAAAAAAATGTATCTAGATGCTGTTACTTAAGATTGGTTTCATACTGGTCCTTGGAAGAATCCTATCCTAATAATCCTTGCTGGCCTGGTAGAGCTTGTGAAGAGGCAAGTGAATTACATAAAATCCGTGTAATACAATAAACCACAGCAATTTAGGAAAAAAAAATCTAGCTCTGAATTTTTAATACTATTCTTGACAAAGAGCTACTTAGGAGGAGGTGCTGTTTTTTACTAACTTTTTTTCTCTCTCTTTTGTTGCTAGAGATCTGGTTAAATATTCAGATGGTAAAATTTGAAGATATTACCTTCCAATAGTATAAAAGCCCTGCCCTGTAGATATTTGAGCAAGAATATTTTTCTGTAACAGAATCGGTGGGAAAGTTTATGTAGTCTACTGTCAGTCCTGCTTTGATTGTTGCTCATTAAGTTTATTCAAAGACCTAGCTCAAAGAAAAGTATTACCTGCAGTGCAGGTTTTGTGCAATGTTCTTCCTTTCAGAAGAGAGCTATACTACTGCAGATCTTTTTTCCTCTCTCTGTATTATTATTTTTCAGCTTGCCTTTAATTACTTTGAGTTTCCAGAGGCAACACACTCTAAATGGAAGCAATCACAATTTAACTGCTTGGGAGCTCTAAGTAATAAAGCAGTGCCAGCAGCTCTAATTCAGCTGCGTTTTTTATATTTTTAAGTATTCAGTCCATATTAGCCATGGCAGTTCCTAGATATCCAATAATATTTCCGAACATTCAAGCAAGGTGTAGTCAAGGTAGTGGTAGGCCAAGCTCGGCCTACTGCAGAAGGAGCTTTCAGCTGATGATGATGCAGAGGGAGCTGTTGGTGGCACAAGACCTCTTTCAGAATTAGCTGCTAAATGATATGTATTTGCACCACTTTTCAAGGTCCATGACTTTCTGCTGAAGTTGTGTGATGATCTTATTTTACATCCTAGGGACCAAAGAATTTAATTGCTACTTAGTTGTAATGATCTTCTTCAAATTGGTAAATAACAGCTTGATTTTAAAAATCCCACAAAACTTTATTTCTATTTAGCATCTACACTTTTCAAAATAAAAGTTGAAAAACATTTCTATTTCTAGTTACAGAGGGACCAAAAATTCCAAAGCATCAAGTCACATTTTATATTCATTAATGTCTTTCTCATGGTATTTTCTAGTTCAGCTGAAATAGGAGGCGTTACAGAAATTCTAAAAAATTATTGCTATATCTAATTTAAATCCTAGCATTAACCCAAAGATGCCTAATAACTAAACTTTATTCTGCTTATGAAGATAAGAATACTATATTTTGACACTCATTCATAACCAGAGAAATAAACTAGATGGACAAATTCTGTGTAATTTAAATAGCACTTCTACATATTGGAGTAGTATTCTCAATAAACAAATAAATAGTAGATATATTTTGTGATGCCTTCCAGAGATCACCCAAGTGAAACATTTGTGCTTGTAGAGATCTGATGGAAGAAGGTAAATCTCAGTACAAAGTCAGCACTGAATGATGCTCCAGCTCTTTTATGCAGTCAAGTTACCTGCTGGGCCCTATTTAGCTGCAACTCTTTGGGAACTTATACCTCTAAATTGTACTGCTTTAACTAATTGCTTAAATAATTTTGGTTTATTCAAAAAAATAGTGTTGACACTCTTATATGAATATTTGGGATGAATCTTGGGTATAAAGATGAGTGCAAATATGTGACGCCTGAGGCTCCTGCATATTTGAGAAAACAGTATTTGCTTTTCCACCATCAGTCATGCTTATACCCACTTCAGTATTAATATTGCTTACTAAAGTAATTAATTTGAATAAAATTAATCTGGATGTGCTTCTGTGTCTATTCTTCTACTTCACCTTTCCTTATCATTCTCTCCTTTTAAATTTCTGTTTTAGTCTGTTTGCTGCACAGTTTATTTCTCATAGCTGCTCAACATATCTGAAGTATTTTCTTTCTTTTCTTCCATTTTGTGAACCACTTTTTATCAATTTTGATCATTTTATTTTAAAATCTTTTTTACTTCTGAGCTTTTTATCATGCATTCCCTTCTTTATATAACATTTTCAAAAAATGTCTCTTTAGCCTATAAACTTAATACATGAGAAAGGACTGTCACTGTTACAAATTTCCCACCACACCCCACTGCACCTTTCCTTTCACCTGAAAGATTTGTTTCTAGTAGAACATATTATTATAAGGATACATTGGACTATTCAAATAGTGCAAAACATTCAGCACAGACAGGACATGTCATCCCTAACACTGTGTCATCTGACCGTGGTGGAGTTGTGAATATAGGAAGTGCTATTTCCCAGATGCAATGGGTTGGGGCTTTTTTCTGGTGTTGTCGTAGTTCTTGACTTTACCACACAGGTTACCAACAAAACAGTCAGTTATTTGCCCCTTAAGACCTGAAGTACAGTCAAATTTTCAGTGATTGTTGGCAGCTTTCACTTAGGCAAAACATTTGCTTTGAAATGTCATAATTCTTCCAGGTCTCCCCATTGCTGTGTAGCAAAGCACAAACTAAACTTTCTGTAAAGGTTGTATATAATCCTGATAATGAACAAGCTTTCACTTTTGAAAAAAACAAATAGAAGAAACAAATCAGAATCTGTGAATTATAAGACAGGTTTTAGCTTTACATTCCAGCCCAAGGGTATTTTTAAAAATGTGTACTAAGTCTTCCCAGTACCCTAAAACCTAATATCCTCCAAGAACTGAATTCTAGTTTGTCTGAACTATCATAAGACAGTCATGAGATATAGCCACATCCATCCCTTTAAATCACCTTTCCTAGTTTTCTAGAAGAAATAATAATGCAAAAACTGGGTGACAGACAAAGGAAATTATATTCAATCAAATTTAAGACAGATATACTCAGAATTTACGGTCGGCCACAGTAAGTAAGAAAAAAAGTGCATTTAGAAATATAACCTGTCTCCAACAGTTCTGGATACCAGGGAAAGAGTATAAGAAAAGGAGATCTATGTGTACTGTTTTACCCTAATACATTTGCAGCCATTTGTAATTCAGTCTTCCTGAGCACATGTAGTCTCAGAATAATGATCTTCAGGTTTTTTCTTTCCCTTTGAACTTATCTGTTCCCCTTTTAACATCAGGGAAATTTTTAATATTCAGAAATTAAATTACATGCTGCTGCTTGTATGAATCTAGGTTTATATTCATGAACAGAAAAGCTGTTTAGTGCTTTCTCATTTAGGCCTTGAAATGTATGAAATCTTTATTTAAACCTTGGTGAGTCACTCTTTTTTGTGGTGAGTAGGATTTTCTTAAGACATCTTCATAAAGCAGTTTCAAATCTCACAATAGATGTGTGCTATAGACCCAGTCCTGAAGTTCCTTCAGTGTAAAATAATTTGCATTGACTTCCAAACAACACCAGAATATATGCAATATCAGACCAAAAATTGTGCTGGGTGCAGGTTCAAGCATCAAGATAAGAAGAAAGGTGTCCCAAAGGGCCAGAGCTATAGGCCATTCCCTATGTTCAAGGTGCAAGGAAATGCACATTATAACTGGCACCTAATTTAAACGTGTTTATGACTGTTTATAACTTGAACATAGCAGAATGAAGATAAAATCTAATACTTTTTCATTTAATAACTTAGTAAAAGAATAGTGACTCTGAAAACTATTTCCATATAACTAGATAGTGGAAAAAAAGTGGTAAAATAAAAATCTATGTAGATAATCATCTGATAATGAGTCAAGTTTTTCAAAATCAGTATTTGTCTAAACTACTATAATTTTAGATAATACATGATATCTTGAAAGTATCTAATTTTCAGGAAAAAAAAATGGGAGAAGCATTTCTTTAGAAGTGATTTTGTGATTTTAGAGAAGAAACCACAGAGCAGAGGTATATATGTGTGGAAATACTAATGTCATAACACCTTGCCTAGTCATTATTTATTCGTTTTTCACAACACATATTCATAGAATCACAGAACATCCTGAGTAGGAAGGCACCCACAAGGATTATCAAGTTCAATTCCTTGTGGTGCAAAGAGCCATCCCCAAGGGTCACACGCTGTGCCTGACAGCATTGTCCAAACACTCCTGGAGCTCTGTCAGGCTGGTGCTATCGCCACTGCCCTGGGGAGTCTGTTCCAATGCTCAGACACATAGTGAGACTTTTTCCTCCCTATTTTATCTCCGCTTCATGAAACACACTCTTTGAATCCTGACTGTTTATAAACCTCCCCTGCTTTTCTGCCACAGATTTCCATTTGCTTCAAAACAGGGTCAGTGTGTTTATATGTAAAAATAATCTTTAACCACATTACTGAGTACTATTTTTCTCAGAGCTCTCTTTTCTTTTTCCAATACAGAGATGAGAGATAATTAATGAGAGATAATTGAATATTTTTGTTTCTCTGTGCACATTATTCAGATATATCTTTTACTGCAGAATTTCTTGTCTTTATGAAGAGTTTTTCTAAAGGGCATATAGCTACTGTGTCCAAATATCTGAAAAGTATTTGATAGCTACCTGCATAACTACTTTTTGTTGCATAATGTTATCTACCTGACAAACAAAAAGAGGATAGGATAAAAAAACCTCTGTAATTTTGAGTACTAGTTTGGAAATGTCCAAACCGTTTTTGTTTTCAGACTCCTAAAAATAAAGAACCCTGAATTGACCGGAAAAGCAAAATGTTGCTTTGGCAAAAATTGGCAAAATGTTTCCCCTGTGCAGACCCTAAACTGGCAGACTAGCGATAATCTGTCTTGAATTAGGGCAATTTAAAGAGGAGCACTTAGACAGTTTAGAGAGGAAACTCTAGAATGAGTTACATCTCCTTAGTCTTAACTAAGGGGATGTACCAATCCCTTTCCACTAATAAATAAAGAATACTAGTAGATGTAAGTGAAGAAATACTATTTACTAACAAGCAGAACGGCAAAGGGCAAAAAAACCCCAGTAAATAACTACTAGATACTGAACATTTCTCTAGCTCTCAGGAACCCCACAGGTGCAAAGAGAGACCCAAAATACCAGAAATACCCTTCCCAAGATGTTGTTCATATATCCTGAAACACAGAGGGAAAACGGCGCCAGCTTTCTCCCCAGGGTGGTGCTCCCCAGGTGGCCCATGATCTGGGAGGCAAAGGGAAGAATAATGGTGCACAAAAAGATCCCTCCCAGGGAGGAGGCAGCTCACAGAGGTTTCCTATGGCAGATGAAGGCCTGCCAGTGGTGTGGGGTCAGCTCTGCGCCCGCCGCTTTCCCCTGTCACCCACTGGCCTCTGCCGGTGTTGGGGCTGATGTCCCTGACCCACTGCTGTGCTGGGGGAAATCCACTCTGTCGGTGCTGACACGGAGTGACCCAGCCCCATGGGGTCAGCTCAAGCTTCACTGCCTGTGGAATTTGCAAGATTCACTCAAAAGACAGTTTCTAATTGCAAAATGCAGTTTTTCCAAGTTGCTACAGTGGCAAGCCCAGAAACCCACCCAATGCAACCCTTTCAAAAGGGCAGCACTCACCTTCAGCAAACTCCACCAGGCAAAGAAGGGAGTTAGCTTAGGTGTCCCGGCCCTCTAAAGGGACCGGCATGTCCCTGCTGCCCCAAAATTCTGGTTCTAGGTGTGCTGGTGTCTAAAGAGACAGTAAGAGATAGATGTGAAATACAATGACATTCACGTTACCCATGACAGAAGCATTACAAACGAGCTAGTCAAAAAATTAAACAGCTCAGAAGTGAACCATTCGCAGGTAATTTTATATGCTCTCCAGCATTTTTAGTAGATCCCATTTCACAAAAAGAAAAGCATAAATGACATTTTTATCTAAGTAAGAGTCAACAACCCAAAAAGTAGTGTGTGTTTGTGAGAGCTTTGTGCAAGAAAATAGCTGAGTGGTGCAGAGAGAATCTTGTGGAGGGGTGAGCATGTGCATGTATCCATGTGTGTGTCCATCTGTATGAATCTGAGTATCTCTGTGTGTGCAAGTGTGTCCGTGTGTGCCCATGCATGAAGCAACACAGGAAATTCTGTAGGACTCATCTGACAAAACCTTAGACAGAGTCAATGATCCTTCTCTGAAACTCCCAGAGCCCAAGAGCTGGAAATACTGGAAGGGTTAACTGCCTGAGCTGCTGCTACTACAGTGTTAGATCATGGAGAAAAACATTGTAGAGGAGACTTAACTTCTGATTTCTTTAAGTTGCAGAGCCAGGGGACTCACTGTTAGCTTCTCTGCTCATGCTTGCAGTGAAGCAGAAATCTCTCTCACATTGAGTTTCTATCTCAGAGAGAGAGGAAGAAACTCAGAGAGTTTCTTTCCTCAAGGGCAGGAGATGAATCATGGAAGTCGTTGTAGGGGGAGGCTGCTCACAGAAACAGAGGGGAAGAGGAAAGCAGGATGAGTAGCAATAGAGGACTGGAGATACCAGGGAAATTTGTGAATAGGTTATTTAGTCAATTAGCTTTTCCCTGAAACCAATCACTATATGCTTTAGATCTGTGTCTCTTTGCAGAGATAAGGCATTTATGCATTTTTAAGGACTAAAAATTGTGATCCAAGGCATAGTACCTTAGAGAGCTTCTTCAGCCTGTTCTTGTGCTACAGCTGGCATCAAAAGCCTAAACTTTTTGTGGATTTCACAGAAAAGAAACTGGGAATAATTTTAGGAGAAGATAATTGCACAATATAAACTAGGATAATTATTGGCAATTCTTGAATGCAATTATGTTGTGTATGTTTAAATTAATAATTATACTATCTTTGTCCAAAACCTTCAGTTTCTTTCTGCCTTCTTATAACTTGTCCAGAATACTGAAATCTTCTGCAGCAAGCTACATGCCTTTTGGGAAATTAAAATTCTTTGGATTTATTAAAAGTGTATTAAAATAGTTTTATTAATATTGAACCTCCAAACCCCATCTGTTTACACCAGAAAAACTTCAAATCACACAGATGATATTTTTCCTTGCTAAGTTCATTCATAAAAATCAACATATTTCCTTGGAGGGATGTAGAGAAATAATATTTGGAATGAAATGGTTTCATGATGCTATCTTAAAGAGCAGAAAATTCTAAGACTCTTCCTTATGTAAAACCTACTCATCTCAATAAGAGTAAGTCTTCAGTTCAGATTTATCTCAGAAATTATATCCACTTCATTTTGTGGAAGACTAAAATTTAACAGCTTTTCCACTTTGTCATTGCTCCTAATAAATAAACAAACCAACAAATCCATTACATTAGCAGGCATAGCTAGCAATTCCCAGACTGTTCTTAGCAGAAATATGGCAAATATTGCCATATTCCTGTCACAGATAGTCAGTGTGTTCCAGCCAGAAGCAGTAGTTCTCTGAGTGAAGACTAAATCATAGCTTGACTTTATTGGCAGTAAACCTGTCTTTTTTCCATTATGTTTGCTTATTAGGAAATTGTGATCATTTGAAGTAAATTCTGAACAGACATAAAGATCTGAAGTCATTGGGCCATGTTCTGCTTTTTTTCAATTCTGGATTTGTTGTGGGGTCTCGGATCCTTCCCAGCACCCTGCCCCATGCCTCTCTCTTCTCATGAAGGGAAGAGATGTGAAGATTCAATTGGCCAGACTCACTTTCCTTTTTATTTTTTTTTTTTTGTCTTTTTGAAAGCTTGGAAATAAACAGCAGGAGCTTTATTGTAACTGATAAAAACTCATGGAAAGATTGTTAAAATATTTGAATAGTTTCAGTCCAATTAATTTTTGTACCAAGTTTGATTCCTTTAAGCCACCTTGAATGGGTTGATTTCATGCCCTGATCCAATGTTTACTGAACTGAAATTGAGGACTGACATCTATTTCAAATTAATTAATGCACTGGATTGGGCCCGTAATTAATTTATACTCTTGTCTAATGAAATCTATTGGAGGAAGTTATTTTTGAGCTCTTTTAGCTACAGTTAATAGGTCCACTGTTTTATTACATTTACTAGGCAAATTACTTATGCAAATATATCAGACAGGTTATTGGTTTTCAAGGGTCTGATGCAGGGCCCATTAAAATCAATATGAGCTATCCCATTTACTTAAATGGGCTTTAGAGCCAGCTCTGATACAACTGAGGTAGTGCTGCCTAAAAGTGTGTGTGTGGTAACTTTATTTTATGCTCCCTGGTGTTGAATCTAATGCCAATGTCCACTAGTCTTAACTAAAATTCACTGTTACAGGTGATATATAAAATAAATGGGGACCTACTCTGTACCAGAGATCTTGGTATTTAAAGAGGGAAGGCAGAAAAGAGGAGGATAGCCTGGAGGTTTTGCTTCATTCAAATTAAGCATGTTTGTGTGTTACTTGCTGTGATAATGACTGTGTAATACAAACATTTATTTTATATTAGCATTTGGGTAATAGCAGTTCTATGGTTTTCTGTGACTGAATCCTCTTAATTCATGAGCAAAATATTCGCAGTGCCAACCTGTCAAACAGGATCATATGCTCCATGGATGACAAAGAAAATAAACAGCAAAGCATAAGTGTTCAGAAAATGCTCATCAAAAAACAGTAAGCCTTTAACAAATCCCTATCCCACAAATATATAATCGTGTCCTTGACAATAAGCACTTATTAACACTTTTCATATTGCAAAGGCTCTTTTCTCCAAAATCATCAGCTCATGAGCTCTATTTACCATAAACATGGTTTGATGGTTAGCACATTGCAATAAAAATGTATTTAAAAACACCTGTTTGATCTGACAACAATGAAATACAGATATATGCAGCTGTAAGTATTGCAGTTCATGGAGCAGTATATACCAAATTTTATTTGCTTTAAGCACTGGTCTGATTTTTATGTTTTTTTATATCTACCTCAGCTACTTAACTTCTCTTAAAAGTGTGAAGGTGCTTGTGAGGTAGTACTTCTGGTCTGTAGATTATAACTCAGCCGGCACAGTAAGGTGAGTAAGTTTCAAAAGACATAGGACCAAATGAAAATGTCAGGTTTTAGGATCTAATTAAAATGTCTTTTTTATGATATACAAGTAGATGTTATATGCACATTTTTAAACCCTTTCTTTAATTTTGGGTATTTGCCATATGCATGGTAAAAATAAGTGCAAAATAAAACACTGAGTGCAAAGTGAAATAAATAAGAACATGTACTCAGCTTTCTACTTAAAAAGTAATGATTTCTTTAGCTATAACAGAACACCAACAATTTACTGCTGTTTTTCACGTGGATCTAAATTCAGACTCAATGCATTGCAGTGCAGAGGTTATTTTTGCTGAAATTGTTTTTGTTTAGTTTGCTTTTCATCCATGTGCAAACACTGAATTCTTGAGGATTTTTAGTCCTACATTTCAGTGAGCATGCAGCCTTGATACAAAAAGTTAAAGCTTTTATGCTCTCTTCCTTAGAACTCATCATTTTCAGTAGATTTATCTCCAAATCCTTAAACAGTTTCAAACAGGTATTGCTTTTGAAAATATAACCTGTACAATGTCTCCTGCACTCCTGAATGTGGTCTGAAAATGAGAGTCACATGGCACTCAGGAGATGAGTGCTGCCTTGGGAACATCTTTTCTGCATTTGAGAAAAGGTGAGGGAAACATTTTCTTGGCATGTCAGTGCTAGGCAATTGTTGAATGAAACAATATTAAGTGACAGAAAAGATGTATGGGCCACAAATGGTACAATTTACATTGAAAAGCCTCCACTTCAGATTCTGCTGTTTAAATAATTTTCATATATATGTACAAGAGGAAAATATAAGGTTCATAGATGTAAGTTTAGTTTTTATTGCTAAATTGGGTGACCGTACTACTGTGTGAGTCAGCACATGGAGCGTGTTTCTGACAAGTGTCTCATTAGTGCCAGCTCGTTTTTCTGCAAACCACATTGTAGTGTTAACACCTTAGTTTAATTCTTCACAGTGGCAAGAAAACAGAATGAATATTCCCACTTTTTAGAAGGAAATGTGTCAGTAACAGATACTGCAATGATGAGCTTAAAATAAATAATTACATAGATGGTAGCTTTGAATACAAATAATTAGTTTTGCATTAATGTTGCTTGAGATTTATTTTCAGTTGGAATTAGTCAATGATTTTCTACATTTGCAAAATCTTAATTAGCTTTTTTTTAGTTGTTAGCTTTGTGCAAATTAATGTTTTTATAAATTTTCTGAATTTTTACCAGGCACATTTCATTTATAATTAAGAAAAGCATTTATAAGCTATTTTATGTAAAGAAAATAGACTGAACTTCAGGGTAGAGTTTTGGCAGACCATTCAATAACAACGTCTTATAGATGTCATCCAGAGCAGAGTTTTTCTATTGTATTTGAAATCAAACACATGTGAACCAATGAACTAATTAACACATAACATGAGTTAATAAGAAAGGGATATTCCTATGATCTTTGAAGTACATTCTTATCTCATGCACTGCTCTGATCTAAAACGATTTTACTTATTTCAGGGTATGACTTTGGATTTTTTTTAATGTAGTGCAAATGTAAAACAGACCTCAATAAGGCCATAAGACCCCTGGTTAACCTTACCCCTAAGTCAGCCTGGACACATCTTTGTTGCCCTTGGTGAATATTCTGCACTCTAATATAACTGCTATGCAAGTCAGGAAGAACTTCATCCTACAAATTATTTTCTATCAACCAGAGGGACTAATGATAGCAAATAATAATAATGGAAAAGTATTAATTTCCCATTCAAAAAAAGCCTTCAAGTATTTCCGTAAATACTGAATTTAGCACAGGATTATTTACATGCATAAGGTCATTATATGATTGGGCTCATAAGGCTAAACTGATCAGGGTTACAAAAGTCTGAAAATAATTTAACAGTCAAGGCCAGATTCATAACAAGCAACACATTCAAGAAATATTGAGTTTAAGAGGGGATTTTAGTTTACAGAACAAATTTGAGTAGAAGCATGTGAGTAAACATATCATGAACAGGAAATTAAACTGGGTTAGAAATGCTCACAAATGTATTATAAATGAAATCTTTCCTGCAGCATAAACAGGCAACCACAGGAAAGTCAAATATATTGTATCTGTGTGGGGTTAATTTCCATAGCATCAGAACAAATACAGAAAAGCTAACACAGGACTATGCAAGGACAAAAGAATGTGCATAAGCAGAACTGACTGCAGCTTAAGTCATTTTCACTGCCTAAATGCCCCCTAGGCACTGAGAGGAAAAGGTCAGAAATAACAGAAAGAAGAAAAGTACTATCAAATACAATCGTACTTTTTTTTTTTTTTCCCAGACAAGTTCAAACTAAAATTAAGTATATATATATATACTCCACTGTGCAAGATTTGACAGCACTAGTTCTTTATCAATGGAAAGAGAAATATGTTCTACCAACATTTCATCGGTATCTTGGCAGAATCACAGCCTTATATACAGTCTTTATATGACATAAAAATTCAAACATCTTTATGGGCTGCTACTATTTTCTAGTAAAGTATAGGACCCATGTAGAAAAATGCAAAATCTAGAATACTTTTGATTTAATTTGTACAAAATCAATCCACTATGTGATTTAAATGTCACTTATCAACTAAACCAAATTCCATAAGCCTTTTAAAGTAGCATTTAAAAAATTTTTTAGACTAACACATTTATAAAACACATATGAAACCAGAATCTTTTCAATCCCATATAAAAAATACACGTCTTTGAGGTATTCATGGCATAATTCTGATTACAAACAGGACAAAAGATCATTAGGTTATAATTCTCATTTTTGTTATTTTATGTGTTACATTATATCTAGTGAATCAAATATATATTTCTAGTAGAATGATTTGATTTAATAACATTAGGGGCATAAAATAATATCAGGCATGTTCTATTGTATGAAGCTTTTCAATTATGATTTTTTGATATAAGGTCAGCATGAAAATCAAAGATTCTTAATCTATAGAAGGTCTGTATAACAGAGAACTTTGAGCTTTTTCTCCTTATAGCTGCTTCACAACAACTGGATGGTAAAATAATGCCAGTATCCTGTTTATCTGAATGCATTAATAGTTCATTTATTTTTACAAAAAGCTATTGTTATTACGATGGAGGTGTCTTTGAAACTGAGCATGTTTCAACAAAGTCCTCATGCTGTAAAACCTCAGCCTGGTATTGCAGAACACGCAGACACACTGATATGACCAGTGGAGTAAAAGTCATAAAATCATGCCAAAATCCATGTACTCCCTTACAGAGTGTCATGCCTTAATGCAGCAGTAACACTGAACATCTGAGGTCAGAGAACAATGCTTGCTTCATTTCAAAGGACAAGATGAAACCTACCCATGACTTTTGTGCTTGTCTCCTTTGCCTCAGCCCACGCCACCAGCAAAAGTCCTCCTGTCTTTTACAGAGGAAGTGACATTAATTTGTCTTACCTTGCCTCTAATGATCTTATTATATTTTTTACTCAGCTGCTGCAAATTGACCTAGAAAGATTAAATGTATGGAGCTAAAATCTGGAGATTTTTCTCTTTTCCCTGCACATAAAAAGTACAAGAATCCATCACATTGCTTCCATGGGAGATGCTGATGCTATAAAGAACACAATATTAGCACAGCCAGCTCCTTAGAAATTTGTTTCCACAAATAGATCTTATGCTTCTGCTAATAAAATTCAGTTGTAATGGTTTTCATAGGAAAAAAGAAAGACTTAAGTATCTGGGACAATTTATTTATATACATGTCCACAAAAAGCTTTCCCCAGTATTTTCTTCCAGTAATGCAAGTAAACATGGAATGTTTTATTTATTTATTTATTTTATTTCTTTCTTTTTTGTCAGCTGTCTGAATTAGTTAAAGTTAAAAATTCCAAACCCACATTTTTCTTTACTTGTATCCTGGAAACCTATCTAGTATTTTTTGAATTTAATTCTCTATCACATCAAGCTAAGCTAAAGAGTCAGAGTGATAATACACTAGATCAATAAAAAAATTTATTGTTACTTCATAAAAATCTTTTTCTTAAGTTAACCAAAGTTATGACTTGACGGCTATTTTAAGGCTTTCCAGATACCGGGTGAAAGACAAGATTTATTAATATTTTGGTATTAAACCTTCTATGTGTACATGGCAAAAGAAGTAATAGGATCAAAATAAATGCTGAACTTGAGCTTTAGAAGAAAAATCCTGCAACAACAACAACAACAACAAAATTGTTGAGACAAAATGTTGACAAAATATGAGACAAAATGTTTTTAATGCTGTGTTATGCACTCATGTAGGATCAGCTGTTCCACACCCTCCAACCTGCAGTGGTGACGAGTTCCCGTGTGCGTACGTGCAGCAGTGTCTGTCCCACGCCGCGCGGTGCAACGGGGTTGAGGAGTGCGTGGATGGAAGTGATGAGATGAACTGTCCCATGGAGACACCTACCACCACAGCTCCAGGCTCCTGCAAGGAGACAGAGTTCCTGTGTCCTTCCCAAGGATGTGTCCTGTCCCTCCTGCAGTGTGATGGTGTGCCCGACTGCCACCTCAGTGAAGATGAAATTGGCTGCCGTAAGTTACATTAATGGTGGTAGTTACGGCAATGTTAACTTACCTGCCTAATCCAGTGATGTTTTGGGAAGGAAAAAGAGCAAAACAGGGAAGTTTAGTGTAATATTCATCATTCCCTTGTCAAACCCCCCCCCGTTTGTGTCACATATAATGCATTAATTGAAGAGATGCTTTATATTTCTAAATAATTTTGCCACATCTAATGCATGAATTGAAGTGATGCTTTATATTTCTAAATAATTTTTCTTATACATTTTAATTTCCTGTCTATATTCCTGGTAAATGTTAGAAAAAAATTGCAATTGTGTTTCTGTTAATATTTACAAGCACATTTTTTCCTTAAATCAGTCAGCTGCATTTGCATTTCCTCTGTAACCTCTGATTATGATATGACAGAAAGATAGGCTTCTGCAGTTCTGTACTTCAATAATATTTAAAGGAGTCCTGACCTTTCAAGGATTTTGAAATCAAGTCTGTTCATGAAGTAACAGCGATCTCTGCCCCAAGCAAGGAAAAGGGCTCACAAAAAAAACACAAGGTCAATAGGTTTGAAATGTAACTGCAATGAGACGCCGTGGAGAAACATCTGAAGCAGATAGACACTAAAGTGAGTGTCTGCCCATTTAAAAATATTTCACTATTAGTAGATGAACTGAGGCCAACTGCATCATTCCAGGAATTTCAAAATAATTAGCTACATAGAAATAAAAAGTGAAAGAGGCTTTTTGCATAAACACTTTTCTTCCTATACCTATCATGCTGTAAAACCTTTTTAACATTTTTCTCATCCTTATCAGAATGAAAAAAAAAAGGTAAAAAATATCAGTTTCCAGTGGACTAGGAATTAATGTTCTTTAATATTTTCTATCAAAACCACTAAATATAAATTCAGGCTACTGCACATGCCATTCATTTTAGCAAACTAGTCTACCAACTGGCATGGATTTGGCGATCTATGTACATCTTTTGTTTAGAAGTGAGCTCTGTGGTTTTCTTGGCAGAAGACATAATTTTGGAGATAACTTTGATGTTGAATTCTACATACTCTGGTGACATGTAGAAATTTTGCATGTTCCTTTTGTCAAATAAACCTCTCATGGTTAATCTTCATTTGACCTTGTTTCCTCCTCAGTCTGTCCTCTGGTAGACACAGCCATGCTGTGTTCTACTACATTCACATCCTAACTCCACACCACAGAAGCTGATGTGGAACCTCAAAATCTGAAAGCCAAAAGATTTCCATGATTTTCTGTATTACCCAAACAACTGAGATATTGCTTTGCTTTGCTTATTTTACTGTTTTGACTTCCAAACAAAACCCAGAGATTAAGAAGAAATTAAATCCTGGTCTATTCAAAGAACAAATATTCTCCATAGATATTTCACAACTTTGGGGTTCTCACTCTGAAGGACTTGTGCTTCATTGTTACTCCAAAATTTGGTTTATAGTATATAAACATGTAAGCATTGATAGCATAAGATAGAAATATGGAAGCAGTAATTCTTTTTTCTTCTCTGAAGAAGACACTTTAGAGAAGCAAAGCAAAGCAAAGCAGGGAAGAAGGCAAAGCAAAAAGAAAGTGATTTGTGCTAGTTTGGAATGAAATCAGTGGAAAGCTGATTACTGTCACAGGTGGTGCTGAGATACAACTGTGTATGCCATGAGAGCATAGTGTTTAATCTTTAGCTTCCTAATTTAACAAGTGAAAAGCCAGAGAAGTTTGTCAACTGGGAAGGTCAGAGACAAAAAGTAAATATCTCAGAAGTTTTATTCTTTTATTGAAATTTATGCATGATCCATAAAATTGATTGTTGTGCTAGTAACTCCAACCGATGTGTACTCTAATAATAGCATAGATTGAAAGTGGGGGTTTATTTTTTAGATTTTAGATTGATTTTTTTCCTTGGTGCATATCAAGTCTACCTGCTTATTTTAAAAAACTTCATTTTAGAAATTACTGACACTTTTCATTTTGTGTCCCATAGCAATTTTATTCATTTAAGTGTAAAACAAAACACTTAACACTATTTAAGTGTAGTACAAAAGTGTTCTGGGTTCTGAATATAGGAACTCCTCAGGAAAGTTTTCTTTTGGGATAAAGACTAGTTGTCATAATTAATCTTGCTGAGATTAAGGATAAAACTCAAAAGGAGGCCAGGACAAAAAAACCAACTAAACAAAAAAAATTGGTCAATTCTGTACTAAAAACACAGTTTCTACCACAGAAATGCTTTTGTTTATGACAGAGATTTATGCAGACAGAATTTCCTGTGGAGTTCACATAGCAGTTAGGTTGTACAATATTATGATAATACTGTTTTATACCTACCAGTGTAGTGGATTTTATTGCCTGTTGCATGTAACAAAAAAAATTCTGGACCTGTTTTCCTGTTACGGATGTTCTACTTGGCTGGCTCTCTTCTTGATGTCAGTTTTAGTGAAGGCTATATTACCTCACCTCTTTACTCTTTAATTTGCCTGATTACAATAGAAAGGGTGTAAACCAAACATATTAACATCCGTGGGATATATACATTAATTTTCCACAGACCAACATATTTTTCTATCTGCATCATCTGAATTGAAGTGCTAATAGCAATGAATTAAAAGTAATTTCTCAGTTTTCTGTAGTGCACCAAAATGTATCTCTTGTAGCCCTGGTAAGTTTTAAATACCTATGAAATATTTAAAGTTTTATACTTTCAAACAGGCTGTGATATCATTATCCCTTCTACTGGTTTAAATATCATTATCCCTTCTACTGCACCTGGAAAATTAAATATAGATGAAAATTGGATCTTTTAATTTTCATATCTTCACTGTTTTTTAGTGCCATGTGGTCTTAATATTCTTTACCTCAGCACCAATAACTTGGTGTCCTTGCCCTTAACTGCAAAATTTTCAGCCGTTAGTCCATGGCTATGACTGTTCTCTCTGTAATATTAAAATAATGTGTAAAAAAATTGATTCCATCATTTTGAAACTAGTAGTTGAATGAGAGTTGATTATGTTTTGTGATATATTTTTTATGAGTTTTTTTTGGGATTTTGCAGTGTATGTTCTCAACATTGTAATTTAATATGCACTCCTTCACAAATATTACATGGGAAAATTTGGTTTCTGTACCATCTGTGCTCTGTATTTGTTTTCTTATTTAGCATCGCAGTAGTAAACTTGTATGTCTTGGAAGAGGAAAGCTTGTAGAGGTCACACGTGCATATTTATATCCTACAGTACGAATCAAGTTTTCTGCTAGGTTTTAACAGTGAGAAAAAAAGTACAGCTGATGATAATGACCATATTACTTTTTTGTTTCAGCCATTAAAGACTGTTCCAATGGCTCTTTGTTATGTGCTTCAACTAATCAATGTATACCACTCTCCCAGCGTTGTGATGGAATTGCAGACTGCATTGATTCCAGACTTGATGAGTCTGGCTGTTCAGGTACTTACTTTTACATAAAAATAACATTTGAAACAAAGAAAGTATAGTTATTTCCTACTGAATCTTTTGGCAGTCCTCAAACTCGACTGAGGTTCCTGTGCTAAAACTTTATCAAATTATATTAGACCTGAATTTTCCTGATGAAAGCATGACATGGATGAAAATGAGAAAAGGATGAACAAGAATAATATGATTAACATCTTAACATCTTCATAAAGGGTGTTTCTTTCTGTATAAACACATTATTCAAAAAACCCCAACCCTTTGTAGTATACTTTCAGGACTTCCCCTGATTTTAGCCAGTTGAGTTTAGCCATATTGTTTACTAAAAACATTGCTTATTTGTGGGGTTTTTTCCCCAAGTGTATTACAAATCCAGGTTGGAAAATAAACTAAATAACATTTTTTTATGCCCGGTGCATTTGACACAATATTCAGGTTGGATCTGCAGTAGTTAAATGGTGGAGAAAGATAAGTACAGGACAATAATACACATTCGATGTGAATTAGATTTCTATTAACAAAATCTAACAATTTTATCATGGTGATATAAATAACAAAATCTAAATTCAAAATGCCCCATTCAATGACAGAAAGGTACTGCAGCCCTTCTCCAAGACAGATGTAAACTCTTGACCAGTTCTGTGATGGCAGTACTCTGCCAGCTTTGCTGAAGTTGCTGAGAATTTAACTCTCTCTCTTTTCATAATTTTTATGAGTTATATGATAAAATTCACAACATATAGGCATTGCAATGATAGAATTCATTAGAATGTATTAAATTTCTATTCACAAACCAAAAGTTTTACAAACAGTTATTGGTAGTAGATATCCACAAGTTTCTTTGGGAGGGAAACTTGACCAGAAGTATTGTGTTCACTGTCACTCATAGCATCGTAAAATGGTTTGGGTTGGAAGGGACCTTAAAGATCACAATGCCCCTGACTTGGGGAGGGATACCTTCATGAGCCCAGGTTGCTGATGTGAGAGAAGGAATCATACTTCAACATTAAAAAATACTGCTTCTATAATGATGAGAGAATCCATACTTGGCAAATTTGATTTTTAAAAATGATTTTAAATTGAAAGGAATTTATTCAGAAATTAGTTCAATATAGAAGAATATAGAATATAAACTACTATACATGCATAACTAGTATACATGCATAACAGTAATTTAAAAATCTTCTACTATTTTTTCAGAAAGCAGATCTTTTAAGTAATTCACTTTTCAAAATTTAATACTGAAACGGAAAATGTCCACACTGAATAGCACTGTTAAATGCTGCAATAACCAATTTCATTTTGCATATATCCAAAAGTTTTTAGGCCTAATTTGTATAGTACCAGTTATTTTCTTACTAAAGAAGGTTGAGGGGATTCTTTTTTGATTTTGAGTTTTTTCTTGCTAAAGCAATGTAAAACTAAGCTTCAGTAAAACTAAATGTGATGATGTGGAAATCCAAGTTAAGGGACATCAAGAGTTTTTAAGAGAATATCACTAAGAATATCACTGCTTAAACACCTTTTGTCTTTTAAAGCCTGATTTCCCTTGTTCTTAGGAGAATACGATTCTAAGTGTTAAAATTCAGTATATCTTTAATAAAAGGAATTGTCACAAAAGAGTTTCTGTTCACCAGCCCCATATAAAAGCTATTATTAATAACTTAGACTTAGGTACTAATTAAATATTAGTTCAATTCTTTTGGGTCTTGTTTTATCTATTCCCATTGTTTGAAAATCAAGTAAGTGGCAAAAAATCCATTTCTGGAGTCAGATGAAAATCTCCTCTGAGAAAAATTTGAAGCCTGTTCATGTGGAGCATCAGGATTTCAATAAGCTCAAGAGCACTCCACTGCTTGTAATATTCTTAAGACTTCACACTTGTATCACCAAATCCAGCTCTAAAAAAAAAGAAGTTTTGGACGTGGTAAGCACGCAAAAGGACACGTGTGAATATGTTGACATTCTGAAAATCAGATAATGACAAATGTAATAAAAAAGAGGGGGAAATCACAATTTTTACCTTTATGTTTGCAGCTTGTCCTGAAGGATACTGCAAAAATGGAGGAAAATGCATCATCCAAAATGACATCCCATTATGCCAGTAAGTTTCATTGGCAATTGACTTGTGTTTGAGGTTGGAAAAAGCTGCTGTTGAAACAGGTGGTTTGCTCCCCAGAGATTGAAATGATATTCAGTAGAGACGTATTTTAAAAAGTCACTGTATCTCTACACTATTTTTATTTACACTTAGTGAGTTAAACCACATTTTGAGAAGAATGTTATTTATCAGATAGAATTTTCTGTAACTTTCATCTGTCATTACATGAGACAACCTGTTGGCCTGACACTCTAAATTTTCTGTCTCATGTTTCTCATCAACATTTAAAAACACGTTTCTGTGCCTTGTTTGCAGCAGGGTGTTGTATGCATCAGATGAGATTTTACAACAAGCCACATACTCATCTTTATTTTCCTGTCAGGTATTTAGAAAAAGAAAGGGTTTTTTCCACTTTTTCCTGCCCAAAAAGGGGTTAAAAATATGCTTGCATTTTTTTCTGGAAATACTCTCTGATGAAAAAAATAATGTATGCAATTCCAATGTAGAATGTACCAGCCATTAGAAAGAGTCTCAGGCTAATGCAATGACGCATTTACACAAGATATCACTCTGTTTCCCATTGGGAAATTAGAGGAGACTTTCTAAGTGCAAAGAAATTGATGGTATGTGTTATCATGCTTTTGTCCTTCACATGCTTCAGTGGAGCTTGCCAGAGTTTGCCAAATTACTAAAGAGGTAACTGCTTTATCACAGTTACTATCTTAGTTAAGAGTATATGCTAAGGTTGTCTCCTAGTCACTAGAAAATGCACATTAATAAGCCTGCTTTGTCTTTCAAGACAGGTTGATCCTTTATTGGCTGAAGAAATATTATATATAACATATTCAGAAAATATAGGGATATTCATATAGGGTATTTCAATTTGGTTCTCAGAAAACACTGTTAATTACCTGCAGAGTTCCCAAAAAATTTCCACTATAATAGAATAGGGAATGGTCTCTTGTCAAGAATGGCAAAAATCTTGGAATTTCATCAAGGTGGCTGCTTCAAAATTTCTTTGAACACATAAAGAGAGAAAAGGGACAAAAACCATAGGGAAAGATTGTGGAACGAAAGGTCAGAAGAAAATAAAGGGATTTGCAATAAGAGGTTTGTGATTTGTAGACTAAATCATTGATCAAAAAAATAATTGCTTGTAGGGACAAAGGTCTGGGGCAGTAATTGAGATTTTAAGTATACAAGAGAATTATGAGAATTAAACGTCTGTTCAGACCTGCAAGAGAAAGTCTACCACAAACTAGCAAATCTTTTTTTATCCACAGAAACAAAAGATAGTTAGAACAAAAATAGTAAATTAAAGTAGTAAATAGGCTACTTTCCCTCAGCATTCAGTAAGAAACATATTTAATTCTGATGTAATGCAAAGGCAATCAGAGCAAAGGCACAGAAACAAAAATTCCTTAACTGAGAGGTTAACATAACTTCAAGAGCTGTACATGCTTGTGTTGGGGAAATTGGTCGTCTCTACTCAAAAATGCCATAACACGAGTGCATGTTGCAATAGGCTTTCTGAAAACTGCCTGTAGGGGAAGTGGCTGGAGAACAACAAATGGAAAAGAAAAGGGATAGCCAGATCAATAGTCTCATGTCAGTACCATTCAAGGCTTTATGATATTTTTAAGGAATTACTTATAATAACAGGAGGGTAAAGCATTACGAAGATAAACTTCTGCACAACTTTTTGAAATTCCATGTCAATACAATAAAAAGACAAAGAAAACCCCAAAATCATACCTAAAATAAATGAAAATGTGGAAGTATACCAGTTTTTAATATCCAGGGGGGGGAAAAAACAAACTCAAAACCAAACAAACAACCCCCAAACAACAGCAAAAAACCAAAAACAAACAAACAAGACCCCCCCAAAAAACCCAAAAAAGTGCAAAAATAGAAGTTATCTTGAAAAAAACCTATTTTTTTACCTTTTAGTTCTCAGTCCTTCCTTTAAATTTCCTGAAAAATAAAAGATAAATCTAGCTAGAAATATCTTCCTCCCTTAAGAGCAACTGTTCTTCTAAACTGCAGGATAGGTCAGGAGAAAAAGCAGAGTGTGTAGGAGTGCAGGAAGCCTGTTGCACAGCAAGGAGACTCCTGAAAAGAACAGAGTACAGATACTGCCCTGCCACAGAAGTGACAGTCTTCCTAGATACCCAGAGGTAATTGTGTGGGGATCAAAGTGCTCTTAAAAGTCACTGGGTTTGTCTAATACTATTCAGTGACACAGTGGAAAAGGACAAAAATTGTTAACATATCCTTTTCTTACTATTTTATCTGTCAAAATAGATTCTGATCTTCCCCCATGTGAGATGATTGTGCTCTAGTCCCTATGAAACAAAACCTGAGTGTGGAGTTTAAAAGTCATTTTGACCTCCCTAAGAATGTTGGTTTAACAGAAAGTAGACTTGACAGGTCTCAAAGCTTCATTTGTTCCATCATGTTCCTATAAGAACTGAAATTGCTGCTCATTTTAGGTTAGTTGGAGTTACACTGATAAAAAAGAATAGAGTTTCTGGAAAACATTTGTGCTGCTGATAACAGCTGACTTTTTCTGTGGTTTTAATGCAGTGGGGTTGAAGTAGTTGACTGTATAGTCAACTTCCAGTAGTTTAACATGCAAGGGAGCAGCAAATTTGCAGTAGCTGCTTAGGCAGAAGAAAGCATTAGCATTTGAACTACTTGAAGAGACTGAAAGTGGATGGTAGAGTTTATATATTTGGTACTTCTCAGTTCCTTCGATGCTGTATGTTTTTACATGTGTGAACTACTGTAGCTTAGATATATATAAAGTTAATACTTAGGGCATCACCCTGTCTTTCAACAGTATGTAACTAAGTGAGATCAGTAGCAGTGGAGCTCTGAAATCCCTCTCTGAAGAGAGATCTGTAGACCTGGTGAAAACAAAAGCAGTGGATTCAAGTCTAGATAAAATTTCAATATATATTGGAGTGGGTAAGAAAGTTGTTGTATCAGGTTGTTATAAATTTTGTTCATGCTAGCTGAAAACAGCTTCTCTAGGTTGGTGCATAATGATTTCAATAACATCAGTGACAGTATTTGAGAATGGGACTACAAGGTTGGTGCTCTGGTGGAAGTTCTCAGTAGAGTATGTGAGTAAATGCAGGGCAATAGTGCCTGGGGGTGATGGTTTTCTTCCCGCTTGGACAAAACACAGCTTGATGGCTGCCCTGGTTCTGCTTGGTATTTGAATTTTTGAGTTAGCTCTGAAAGTCACTTGCATTTGTTTCTGTTGTTTGGTCAGAAGAGTAATTGGGGTGAATATCAAACAGATTTATCTTGTACTTTCTATTTCATGGGTATTTTCTTTGCCTGCCAAACTAGATGGAGCTTTAATCTGAAATTCTATAGCCACTCTCATTTGACAAAATGTGACTCCTATTTGTCCTGACTGAGGTCTCTTCTGTAGTCAATGTGCAGCCAAGTGGCTGGTGCTGGCAATCAGCTACTGTGATTGTGGCAGCAAATCATGATAATTTGAGCAATGATGACTAGAATTTTTGCAATTTCAATCCTCTGATTTCAAAATCATCCCTTTGATTATATGTATGCTTTCCCCAACTTTTTTCCAGTGTTTCTTTGTGTTTGTTTTATTTTTGCTTTAAAGTGAGATCACAGACTCCTGGAAACATAGGAGAGGAATATAGAGAAGAACAAGCAAGCTGGGAAAAGTGTATTCCTAACACACTAAAGTGGAAGGGTGAGGCTTCAAAGGTTGTACTAGTGTTGAAAGAAAAAACCCACTGAGAACAGAAAAAAAATCAAAACACCAAACCAGACTCTTCATACATACTTTTCATTCTCATCCAACTGGACAAGAGTAATACTAAACATGCACATTCAAAATGTATTAAACTTCACATATAATAAATATTAAATCATAATCAGATTATGAAATGGTTTGGGCTGGAAGGAGCCTGTAAAGTTCATCTAGTCCAACCCCCCTGCAATGAGTAATTTCATCTTCAATTAGATCATGTTGCTCTGAACCCCATCCAACCTGACTGTGAATCTACCACATCTCTGGGAAATATATTTCAGCACTTCACAAAGTTAGATGTAAAAAATTTCTTTCTTATATCTAGTCTGAATCTCCCCTTCTTCACTTTAAAACCAGTATTACTGTCCCTGTTCTGCAGGCCTTATTAAAAATAGAATTGTTTAGGTTGGAAAGGACATAATATAATGCTTGACTTTATTTTATACAAATATTTTCAACAAAATATACCAAATTTCAGAGTAGTTACACTGACTAGTACTAAAGAGCATAATGAGAGCACTTTTATTATTGTCTGAACTGTAGGAAGGTTCTATACTTTAGCAAAAAAAGTAATTACATTCACTTAATTGAACAATCATATTGCAGATTAGAAATAAATCATTATTAAACAGTTCTTAAATTCACTGAATATGTAGCATATAGTCAGCTGAGCTATGGAGATTGAAATTGCAAGGACTCATTATAAATAGATAATTAAATATTGTTGTCTTCATAGTTGTGTATCTAAATGCTGATTTGGCTCAAAATACAGAAACTGAATATTTTTTTGTTTCTTTTATGTGATAAAAGTAAAGAAGATTACTTTCTCTTTTGTTTTTTAGAAAAAGAATTGATTTTACAGTGTAATCGTTCATTCTGAGAAGTGGAATTCTTGCCTACTCTTTTTAGAAAAGCTACAGGTTAATTGGTCCTCTATTTTTTCTTCTTTCCTTCTCATTTTTCCAATGAGCTTATTATCGTAACAGATTATCTGTTTTAAATTTCAAACAAAGTATTTTATCATGAGTAGTACAGCTGTACAAAATTTAAAGAAAAAGGCGGGATGGAGTTTGGTAGTTGAGACATTTTTTCAGAATCTGGTTTTGTATTCAAAATACTGGCTTCCAGTAAGCATGATGAATTTTTGAGGGGCCCTTCAAGTGGCATGCAACATCCCATAATGTCTTAGTAGACTGTTTGATATCTTTTCCAGTTAATGCATATGTGACAAAGGGGGTAAATCCTACATCCTCACTGGACAAAATCTTTCAGTGAGGAGCATGGGATTCCTCTTGATTTTTCACCTGAACATGTTTGACTTCAGATCTACTCTTACTCGTTCTGCGTTACTGGATTTTTGAGGACGTTTGGTGGCAGTTATCTTGAAAAACTAAAAGTGTGAGGATTTTTTTATATCACATAGGAAGTCAGGAAAATATGGTGATAATAGTATTCCAGCCTAAGAAAATAAAATGTTTGGAAGAATCTGGAATGTGGTTAAATGGAAATATGAAGTCTAAACACTGACAATATAGAAACACCAATCCATGAGTAAAGAGAGTTTATAAAAAGAGAAGAAAGCAGTTTCCATTTCAGCTACACTTTCTCCTGCTCCTCTCAGAAATCCCCACCTGAGAGGGAGGATTGCTGACATAGCAGCTGCTGATTCACTACAGATTATTAACTGTTCAAACAAAGCAAATTGGTACTTATTTCACTTCTTCCCCAAGAATTTTCTTTCAGGTTCACTGAACAAGTGGGACATGGGTAAATTGATAATGCTAGATTGAGCAAATACATTTACTCAGGAAAGCTGTAGTCATGCAAATCAATTGTATATAGAGGAGCAATGAAATAAAGATGTAGCCATGAATCAAAACAAAAACCGTGATGAGTAGTCAAAAAGATAAAACATTGAAAACAAATGTCATGCTAAGATTTGGATTTTGGGAAGAAAAGATATATCTAAAAACATACATAGGTAGTAAAGAGAGGAGGTTTTTTATAACTTTCCTTTAACATTTGAAGTCTCATTTGAAAAGCAATGCTGGTGCAATTTAAATAACAAATTCAGGTTACCTCAGTTGAGTACAATTAAGAATAGGAATACAAGTTAACACATTTCTCCAGAAAACTTAGACACAATTTGTCATGAAAGAAAATATACAATATATTGATGGAAATGCATTTTAAAGATTTGCTTATAGAAAACTCTTTCCTAAAAGTTTTATTAATAATATTATTTTTTGTTTAGTCTTGATCTTATTTGGAAACATTTCATGACATCAAGATGCTTGATACAACAATACTCCTGTTGTTTAGTTTGTCACGTTTCTAACTTCATAGCCTTTTCCAAAGGAAAATCCCACAGGGATTATGGTGCAATGTGACATAAACTCAGATTCCAAAGGCTTAGCATTTGGTCTATTTTGCAATAGTTGGGATGAAACAGCTTTTGCTTCTCATGCTGATTGCCTGCTCACAGGATGTTCAGTGATCATTTCACAACCCAAAAAGAAAATAGAAAATCTTTTGAATCCTTCATATATCAGAATTCAGGAAAGAACATTCCTTCATACAGAAAGATGTATGTCAAATTTGTTTAATATGTCAGGGTTTGTTTCATTTAGATTTTCCCCACTTGTACTGAGTGACTTCAAAGTAAATACATTTGGCCAAATTAGCTTTACCTAGTGAGAAACTTGCCATGGAGCAAGTTTGTCATGGAGCAAGTTTGGCATACATCAATGGCATACACTGGCTGTCTTTGCTATTTAGAAACAGTTCACTTCAAGTTTTGCTCTCCTTCTTCCTCTGCAGATAATAGTATGATCCTGAAGTCAGCTCTTTATCACACTGAAGCCAGCTGCTTCAAGCAGTTTGTAACTTCTAGAAATGATGAAAAAAACCCTAACTGACATTTATCTTAGTCAAACCAAATTGAATACACAGGGCAGTTTGTCACCTTCTGCAGGGAGACAGGGATATGCTATGAAGTTCTCTTTGTGAGTGGTCTGAATCAGCTGATTGCTGAATCCAATGATTTAAGAAGGAATGTGTCTTTTTCTGGTTTTTTAATTATAAAACTGAAACAAGGTTGTCTCTATTTAACTGCTAAAGTTTGACTGCATATAACTGAAAGTCAGATGTTAAGAGTCAATTAAATAAATACAACTTAATAGACAAAAAGCATGATCTCACAACATGTTTTGATCATGTTTTTAGAAATCTCTAGCACTTGATTCAAATGTAAATCAGACTTTAACCCTTTCATTCAACTCTTAGGTCTTGGTGGGTTTTTTACAGAAAAACAAATTTCAAGGTATTTTTAAAACTGGAAACAAACTAAGTGGCTTATAGTCTTTCTCTGTTTACCTGAGGTGAAATATTACTGTGATAAATGGAAAAAGTTTCACTTGAATGACCCATTGATAGAATCGGAAGAGCACTCACAGTGAAAATGCTTATTTTAAATGAAGCCCACTGGTCATTCTGGAAAACAAACTGTGAACTATGTATTTTCAAATTGCCTCTTCATGATATGTTTGCTGAGTGGAGAGATTTTTACCTGTGAAAAACATCAGCAAGGAATTTCTGGGACAATTTTAAGTTGAAGAACTTGATGAAGACTTTGTACAACCTGCTCTTGCAAAAATGTGATGTTGAGAGGTGCTAACATAGCTTTGGGAATAAAATTAACTGCATTTTTTTTGATAAAAGGTGATTTTCCTACATTATCAACATCATTGCAGCTCTCAAGATCAGAGAGAGAATTATATTTTGTGTCTGAACACAATAATTGATGTTTTAATCTGGAGATACTATAATCTTACTAAGAAGGGTATAATTTAGTAGCTACAGTGAAAACTACTTGAACATAGAATAATGATTAAGCAAAAAAATTTCTCCTCAACCAGATCAGCAACGTTTAAGTTGCTGAAAGCATTCAGCCTCTCTGATAAATATCCTATATTTCTCTTTTGATTTTCAATTCATTCTTTTAAGAGATTCAATCCAAAATGAGGAACTGCAAGGTGTAGGAAACCACAGCTGGATTTTTATTATTACTAAGAGCAATGAACCTTTACCTCAGAATGACCTGTACACAAAACTCTAAACTTTATTGCATTTAAAATTCAGGAGATAGGTTTGTCTTCAGTAAGGAAATGCTTAGGATATGGGAAGTGTATGTGTAGGAGAGGATGTATTTTGAGTAATGAAAGATTTTTACATGGGAGAATGTTAGTTAATATTGGATATTGGATGTTTGCCAAAGTATGGAGGGTCCCCTGAAGGGTTACTCCTACTAATACTAGGTGCTCAAGAGTAGGAAACATGGATAGAAAGCTTTAAATCAAAACTTTTTTTCTCTTTTGTTCAAAACAGGAAAGAATAGCAGTAAAATAATAAATACTTTTCAAAACAGAGAAAAAAGAGAACAATTGAGGAAGTATAAACAAGTAGTGCAAAGATTCTTGTGCTGCAGCCACTCCTCCTTCGCATTCATGTGATTGTCTTTTGTCTGCAGAAATTTAAAAACATCTGGGTATAACTATTCATAGGCACATAAATCACTCTAAAATTTTGGATTATATTAAGTCAAACAATAATTTAGAAGTCTGGGTTCAGATAGTCTTAGACTGAGCAACAATCTTTTTTCAGATTCAGTCTTCCTGGATTGAAGTGAAAGTAAGAAGCAGTACTTGGAATGAAAACCAGTCTTTTCACTCCCTAAGACTACACCTGTGTGTCTGCATATCAGACTTTGTTGTCTAGAATGACAATCAGTTCAGAGTTAGAGTCCTTCCTGTGGGAGGCACCTGGACGCTGCTGGTTGGATACACTTAATACTATACAGAATGTGTCAGAAAAGCTCTAAGGGAGACTTTTGGAAAACACATATTTCATGAAGCATGTTGACAAGAATTTTGAAATGTGACTAAAGTGAGTACTCTGATGCAGATAGGTCTGAGGTGAGGTTGTCAGGAAAGATGGGAATGGTGGAGGTCTGTGTTCGAGGATCTGTGCTATTGTGTAAATCATGTAGAAAAGACATACATCTTGTATTCTGTACCAACCACGTCCTGACATTTGGCCTACTCAGTCTGACCCACTAGACTCACTGGTGTCACAATGTCATCAAGCTATGTTTGCAATTTTCCCTGTTGTTCAGCCAGTGAGAATTTTAAGTCTCCAAGAATTATACGTTTTGTGTGGTTGCTAGGTGGCTAAGGGGTTTCCTAAAAGCAGCAAACACTACTAAATTAAGAACTTTTGAACTTTTCTTGCCAGCTTTTGCAGTGTTGACTGATCTGGAAAGCTCCATGCACTTTAATTTTAAACACATACAAACACTGAGGATTTTTCTTAATGCTTGGAAGGAGCTTTTCATGTTTGCTATTGCTCTAATCAGCTACTAGGCTACATCCCTAGGAGGGAAGCAGTAACTATGTGCTGTTCCCACACAGAGACTTTATATCCTTTTGGGGAAAAAGTACACATACCTTAAGCTAAAATAATTTTGTCTGCATCTGGTGTGAAAGTCTTATTTTCAATGTACCGAAATATTTTTCATTAAAAATATGTATTGGATTCTAAGACATAAATGAACTTCAAAATGTCCTCTGGAGTATATCAAGGTGATGTGGCTCATGCAAGAATTACACTGTGGATCTCAACACCACTGTTACTGCAGGAATAAATGTCTGTGACCCTGGTGGGTTGACCCTGGCTGGGTGCTGGATGCCCACCAAAGCCACTCTGTAACTCCCTTCCTCAGCTGGACAAGGGGGGAAAAATATAATGAGAAGTTTGTGCATTGAGATAAGGACTGGGAGAGATCACTAAGCAATTACCATCACAGGAAAACCAGACTTGACTTAGGGAAATTATTATCATTTATTACCAATCCAATCTGAGTAGGCAATGAGAAATAAAAACTAGGTTTCAAAATACCTATCCCCCCACACCCCTCCTGTATTCCCAGACTCAACTTGACTCCATGATAACTAGGTTAACTGCAATAGGACAAAAGAACATAGTCTTATGTTGTTCTAGGGGAGCTGTAGGCTGAACACATGAAAGAAATTCTTCACAGAAGGAGTTATTAGATATTGGGATGGCCTGCCCAGGGAGGTGATAGAGTCAATGCCTGTTACCGTGCTCATTTCTCAAGCCAGCTAGCCTCGGCACCAGTAACACTCCAGTGGGCTCTTTTTCACTCAGCTCCGCCCGCATGGCGATGGCTGGAGGATGTGAAAAAGGGGGGACTCCGGTACGGCTGGGTCACAACGAGTTTATTGGAACCCCGGCGTGGGGTCCTCACCTCAAGTGTCAGCATGCCGAAGACCTCGACTGACCCTTGGGTGAGACCTTATAACTGGGGGTGTAACATAGAGAGGGGACCAATAAGGTTTTACAGGGAGGTGGCTCATATCATAAACAAACATATAAAACAACCATACATTGAACACTAGAAGGTGACAATCAGGATTCTGTCCAATCACTCGATGCCTCTCTCAGAATCTTCCAGAAGTGGGGACCGACCTCAAAAATGATAGACAGCAACAGGAGGCTATCTATGAGGTGATGGACAGATAACTGTCTCCGGGGGGGGAAAACTTAGGGAGAATACAGAACCAATCACAGAACTGTCACTGGGGAAAAAACAGGGATAAACCAAAAGTGCGTAACAAAGGGATACAGGGAACAAACCATTTTACAAAAGAACATTAACTTATGAATCAAACTTAAAATTGAAAAATGCACTCCCCCAAATGCCCCTTCAAATGTTTAAGGAAAGACTGGATGTGGCCCTTAAAACCATGGTCTAGTTGAAATGGTAGTGTTGGGTTTTAGGTCAGACTTGATGATCTCAGAGGTCTTTTCCAACCTAATTGGTTTTGTGATTCCTCATTTTCTCTGCTTCCTCTGCTCTGGCAGAACAGGGGGATGAGGAATGAGGGTTGCAGTAAGTTCATTGCAGAGGCAGCCACCATGACTTATGTGCTCAGCCTTGGCCAGTGCCAGGTCCATCTTGCAGCCAGCTGGCATTGGCTCCATTGAACATGGGGGAAGCTTCTGGCAGCTTTTCACAGAAGCCACCACCCCTGCACCCCCATTCAGCAGATACCAAAACCTTGCTGTGCAAGCCCAATAAAACATTAATCATCAAGCTAAGCTTCAGAGTTCAATAAATTGCAGGAGGCTGAGATTTTGTTTGTTAGATTTTAAATTATGGAGATGAGAAAGGTTTGGGTTTTAATGAACTATGTTTGTGCAGTTCATTGAAATTGAGTTTGTGCAACCAGATTTTGGTAGCTGGGAGAGGGGCTACAAGTGGGGCTTCTGTGAAAAGCTGCTGGAAGACTCCCCCATGTCTGACAGAGCCAATGCCAGCCAGCACCACTGGCCAAGGCTGAGCCAACCAGAGAAGATGGTAGAACCTCTGTGATAACATATTTAAGAGGAATAAAAAAGTTATTGCACAGATGTAATTGCATGAAGAGAAGAGAGTGATAATATGTGAGAGCACCAATTCTACAGACACCCAGGTCAGGGGAGAAGGAAGGGCAGGAGGTACTCCAGACATCAGAGTTGAGATTCCCCTGCAGCCCATGGTGAAGGCCATGGTGAGGCAGCTGTGCCCCTGTAGCCCAGGGAGATCCATGAGAATGCAGACATCAACCTGCAGCCCATGGAGGAAACCCACACCAGAGCAGGTGAAAGCCTGAAAGAAGATTGTGACCTGATGGGAAGTCTACACTGGAGCAGGCTCCTGGCAGGGACCTGCAACCCATGGAAAGAGCAACCCATGGAAAGAGCAACCCATGCTGGAGCAGCTTTTCTGGCAGCACTCATGACCCCGTGGGGGACCCACTCTGGAGCAGTCTGTTCTTGAAGGACTGCACCCCGTAAAAAGGCACCCATGTTGGAACAGTTCCTGAAGAGCTGTAGCCCATGGGAACCCAGGCTGGAGAAGGTTGTGGAGAATTGTCTCCAATAGGAGGGACCCTTCCGTGGAGCAGAGGAAGGGCTTCTCTCCCTGAGCAATGTCAGAAACAACCTGTGATGAACTGATAATATGGTCATTCCTCATCTCCCTCCGCCACTAGAAGGAGAGGAGAAAGAGCCTGGCAAGAAGAGTGGAGATTGGGAAAGGTGTTTTTAAGATTTGTTTTATGTCCCGTTGTCCTGCTCTGATTTTGATTGGTAATAAATTCAATTAATTTCCCCAAGACAAGTCTGTTTTGCCCTTGATGGTAACTGGTGAGCAATCTCTCCCTGCTCTTATCTCAGCTTGTGAACTTTTGTGTTATATTTTCTCTCCTCTGTCCAGTTGTGGAGGGGAGTGATAGAGTGGCTTTGGTGTGCACCTGGAATCCAGCCAGAATCAACCCACCACAAAATTTTCCCCTGAGGATGAGGAAACTAACTCACCAGGATGTTTGATATTTTATTTGCAGTGTGCATGTTTTTGTATTCGCAGACATAGATAACAAATTATCATATGGCTTCCTAACTATGCTGAACTAAACTGTGCCTAAATCTCACTCTCTGGGCAGCCACATGAAAGCAAAAACCACGGTCATTCTCTCTTTGACCAGGTAGAAAGGATTGTCATCAAAACCAAGGTGTCTTCCCCATTTTAACTCTAGTTCTGTACATACTTAGGGTACCTTGGCAGCCATATAAATTCCTTGCATAGAGGAATTTATCAGTTGTGCATAAACACATGCATTGCACCTAGGCTAACGTCAACAAGTGCCTTTGTTGGAAAAGAAAACAGTATTGGAGCCAACAGTATGTGACAACGGCTTCCTTAATATAAGTGCTAGGTGAGATTATACAGTAAAAATTGTCTAAATTCTAAGATTAAATGTGTTTGAGCTCTGGGTCATTACCTTACTATATTAGAAAATTATTTTTATTGCTTCATGAGTTTCTTCTTTCCACTTAGAACTTTCCAATTTCTTACTTTAATCTTTTTGCCATTCATCCTTATTAACTGTTGCATTTTCCACTGATGAAATGTCTGCTCAGCTGAGTTTGGTGGCAAAAGTTGTGCAAATTAAAGAAAATTCCTTAGGGTTGTGAAACGGAGCTAAGAAGATGACTACCTATAGTAAAATGGAGCCTGTGTTATGCAGTCCTTGAATGCTTGAGTGTCCTATGCAAGCGGCTTTGCATGACTAGGAGCTGAACAAAACTTTTTAAGCAGTGCTACATAGAGCTGAATATCACAATGCTTGCTTTTCACAGAGCAGAATTCCAGTTTAAAAATAGTTATAGTTATTAATATTTTTTTTCTACTATTTTGCAATCAACTGATTTTGACTGATTTTCAGATAAATTAAAGTGCATGGTTTGACTTACATTATAGTCTATCAAAAAAATTTAACAATGTAACAATCAGCAGAACAGATGGGGAAAAAAGCTTTTCTTTGCCTTGCTTTTCTTTATTCTTTATCTTTTGCTCATCAATATTTTATTAATGTAAATTTTTAGGCACTTAGGAAAATGGAAGAAACATCTCTTAAAACTTGTTAATATTTTAGTGTGTAGAAAATATAATATGTTTACATAGTCATAGAAATTCACAAAGATTATCTTCCTGCCTCTCTGGCTTTTAGAATTTAGGTGAGGTGATTTGGCAGAATGCGTTTTTAGAGGCTACACAGCAGCTACTCAATATTATATTTCTAGTGTTTTAAAAGGTGTCATCAAATTTTTCGTCATTTATAAACTTCCCTTATGACGTCAGTAAAGTCAATTTCTTTGTTGCTAATAAGATCAGTACAACACCCCACATACTGAGTGTCGTACTTACTGGACACAGCTGAGAACTTTTTTCTGACAGATCATAAGATAGTAGGGGAAAGCTAAAAATGAACATACAGCTATATAGCCAATACCATTAGCATATATATATATATACATAATGCTCCAACAACTATCTTTCTAAAACTTTCTACCCCAAAATTTCTTTTCAGTGTGCTGTTACTACAGACGGCAGGATAAAAGTTTCTGTAACCACAGGAGTTGGTGATATACTGATTACTTTGTTCTGATCTACAAAAATCATACTGCCACAGAACTATGCACACCTCATTTCAAGATGGAACTATACAACAAAATTGTGTATTTAAATATAATGTAGAAGTTGGTATATTATCAAATTACTCTTTCTCAACTTTTTAAAATTATATATTTATTTGTATTTTCATTGAAACTTATCAGAGATTAAGGCCAAAGTAAGATTTTAATGGGTGTCAGAATAGGACCAAAACAACAGACCTTACCACATCTTATTTCTGTCTGTTCAATGTTTTGTATGGTAAAGCCATTGTGTATTTGAAAAAGATGGTGAAACAATAATCAGCTTTCCCTGTGCAGACTTATACCTACTAGAAGGTCAATGTCATTCGAATTTTAGTCTTGTGAAAAAGTCTTCCAGAAACTTTTTATTTAATCACGCTGAACTACTCTGCATTTCTACACTCTGAACTTCTAATGGTACAAGTTGTATTTGTACCGTGCATGTTCTTTCCTGATTTTTCCTTTTGAGATGCATTCTTACCCATCACATCTCACTAACATTTTGCCCAAATTGTCATCATCATGCATCTCAGTTAATTCAGCATTGATCCTCCTTGCTTGGATGACTACAATTTTTTTAGGCCCATAGCCCTCAAAAGCAGCTGCAGAGAGGATTCTTCCTTTTTTTTTTTGTCTCTGCTCCCTCTTCCTTGTTGCATGAAATGATAAATACTGACCCTGCTTTCCTAGACTTCATAATTTATTCCAAGTCCATCTACAGTTTCTTATTTAGCAAGCATTATTTGAATATGTTTCAAATACTGATTGCTCGGACAGAACATGTCCCCTACCCAGTGCAGAACAATAGCAATAGATTGTTTATGTTTTAACAGGTCTCTGCACTCTTGTCGAAGTTTAGAGAACAATTAGACAAAACTGGTTTTACTAACTGAACAGAAAGTATTTTTCTCTTTCAAAATAACTTCTTTGCAAGTGTTCATGAAACAAGGACTGAGCACAGGAAGGAATTAGGCATATGATTTCCTCATAAATCCCAATAATCAAAACATAGGACAAAAGTCTTGCTTTTGACATTTGAGTGGCTTTTACAACTTATTTCTTTATTCTCTACCCTTGCTTTTTAATTATCTACTTTGTTCCAGTAGTGTGAATTCTTTGCAGCTGATATTGGCATGCAAAACATGGAACAAGTTATTTGGCAAATGTTCAAGATTATCTTTATCTGAATATATCTTCTTACATCTATGAAGAATGTACAAGTAGTCACAAAAAATGCATGGCAGTGAACTGTACAATTAATTTGTTCAGGCAGGTGAGACTGCAAGATTCAAAGCTGTGTTGATATTTCAGAAGTATACATGTGCCTCAATATTAATCAAAATTGAGCTTTCCCATATTTAGGCTGGCTTAAGAAAGTACTTTATCTTTCACAAGGCCTTTGGTAAAATAAAGAAAACAAACAAACGAAAACACAATGAAACAAACAAACCCTCCCAAACCCAACCAAAACTTAGTTACATGGGCTAAACCCATTCATTTATATCTTCTTTTTCCTTGGAACTGGGAGAAGAACAATTTCCATTCAATTTAGATGATATTAAGGATATTTCTTAAAAAGGCAGATTTGCCCTGTTCTATAAACTCCAATCTGTTTAGACTTTGCTAAATATTACATGATCGAATTAAATTTAACTTTAGTTAGAAGGTTGATCACTTTTTCTCCTTTCATCTTTCCCTCTCAAGGACATGTTAATGAAAATGAGAGTAGACTCACAGAGTCATAGAAAGGTTAAGCCTAGAAAAGACCTCCAAGGTTGTTGAGTCCAACCATTAACCTAGTACCACTGTGTTTCTCCATGACCATGTTCCTAAAAGCCACATTCACAAAATTTTTTAAACATTTCTAGAAAAAGTGACTTCACCACTTTCCTGGGAACCTGTTCCAATGCCTGACCACCCTTTCAGCGAAAAATGTTTTCCTAATATCCACTCTAAACCTCCCCCAGTGCAATTGAGGCCATTTCCTCTTGTCCTGTCACCTGTTACTTGGGAGAAGAGGCCAACCCTCACCTGGGTACACCCTCCTTTCAGGCAGTTGTAGAGAGTGATAAGGTCTCCCCTGAACTTTCTTTTCTCCAGGCTGAACATGCCCAGCTCCCTCAGCCTCTCCCCATTAGACTTGTGCTGCAGATCTTCCCACAGCTTCATTGCCCTTCTCTGGATTTGCTCCAGCGCTTTAATGTCTTAATTAGGGTTATCATAGTGTTATTCTTGCTCGTAGTGTTATTCTTGCTTAAATTGTCAAGGTAAGGAATAATTTTTTTCTAGAATAAAAGCATTTTAAAGTTTTCTGGTGAAAAGCAGAAATTTTATAAAATACTTTGAAAAATGCAATGCAGTCAGAGAAGTGTCTACATCATTATTTTGGACAGAAAATATACCATCTGATGAAGCCAAAACCTCTGGAGTATTTACAAAAGAAGAATACTTTTATTTATTCTTAGACTGTTTCTTTCCATACAAGCCTGGGCTATCACTGCACAAGCACATCAGGGACTTGTATACATTACATAACAAAGGGGAGAGGTTCTGAGGAGATGGAGTAATCTTTCAAAATATGAAAAAATAATTTTTTGTCTTCTGAACATAGTCCTCAATAGGAAGCATTTCCATCCAATATCCCATAATAGTCTCCTTTCAAATGTTACCAAAATACAAAAGGTGCTGGAGGACTCTTGTATGTGGCTCATATTGTGGTGTGGTGTGGTGTGGTGAGTTGACCCTGGCAGGATGCCAGATGCCCACCAAAGCCACTCTATCACTCTCCTCCTCAGCTGGACAGGGGAGGGAAAAGGCAATGAAAGGCTCATGGGTTGAGGTGAGGACAGGGAGTCATCACTCACCAGTTACCATCATGAGCAAAACAGACCTTGACTTTGGGAAAATCACTGATGGGCTCAGCCTTTGCCAGCAGCATGTCCATCTTGGAGCCAGCTGGCATTTTCTTTGTTGGACACAGGGAAAGCTTCTGGCAGCTTCTCGCAGTTGCCACCCCTGTAGCCCCCCCATTTCCAAACCATTGCCACACAAAACCAAAACATGTAGCATTAGTGAAACAGGAAGCACAGAGGAACTGTAAACCACATTTTTTTAGGAGTTTAAAAAATTATTGAAGCTAAGTACTCAGAGCAGTGCCAAGTGTATGCATTCCTTGTGACTAATTTCACTCTTCGGCAACAAAGAGCCCACATGGAAATATTTTTTTTTGCTGTTGTTATTTTTAGGGCAGTTCAAACAGCAATTTCAGACACAGCTTTATGAAACCTGGCAGTTCTGAGAATAATTGTGCAAGTCTGGAATTGAGGATTTCTGAGCTTAGGATGTGCAGCTTCCCTAACACAAAGTCTTCCAAAGCATACAAAGTCTTCCAAAGCATACAAACAATTTAAAAACCCATATCCTGCCTACTTTCAAGAGGCTTTTTTGATGAAATGTCATTTAAATATTAATAAATTTCACCCTTTTTATCTATGACTTAATCAATAACAAGCTTATAATAGTGCTATCTCTCTTCCAGAACTTTTAGTGTGCTGGTTTCAGGTTCTTCATGAGAGGTACTCTTTGGATTTTTGTTTGCCTTGATGAAATCAGACCCAGATATAATAACAAACACAGGAACTGCAGTAGTAAATTTTAAGTACCTAAATGGATGTTAAGTTTCTACACACTTAGAGATTTCTGATTCTCAAACAGTTTTTGGAAAAAAACAATCTTTTGTATAACTGTGAAAGCAGAATACATTCTTTGCAGAACACTTGGATTTTCTTGTGTACTTAGATAAAAAAATTGAAAACCAAATTAATTATCAGTACACATGTTTGCTATTTATTTTTAAATATTACTGAAGACTAGTGTCAGAATAAGGCAATGATAAATGTACATAATAGTTTGATGAATAGATTCTGCAGGACTTTATTTGTGAAATACTCTGTGAGTAGACTCTAGTTAAGAATATTCAGCAAATCCTATGTTCAGTCACGTACTATAGCAAAACTGTAATGATTTCTTCTGCCTGGAATCAGTGCTCAACTTTCAATGAGGCTTTTACTTTTTTGCTCATAATGTCCCATATTATATGCAGGAATAAATCAGATATCCTAAACAGCAATCACTATATTTCTGTCTTTAATTTCTACTCACTTCTTTTATGTAAATGACAGTTTGTGTTCATTTCTGCTTCCTTAGAGATGACTATGAACTAAATCCCTCATAGGAAAATATCAATGATATTAATAGAATTACCACATCTTGATCTAGGATAGATTTTACACATCTGTTATCAACGAATGTATCAAAATCCATCTGTATTTTCCAAAGAAAGCAAGGATCAGTTTGGAATTGATGCAGATAGAATAGCTCTCTAAACAGTTCCAACCTTTCCAAATAATTATGCTAAGCTTTCAGCCAGTTCAGGCAAACCACAATTATATGTAGATCATAAGGGATGGAAGGATTATTTGCCTTTCCATCCACATTCACTTTCAAACCCTATGTTTATGAAATGTCATGAGAAAAACACTGCGTTTACTGACCTTCCTTATGATTAAGTAAGCTGGAGTTTAGGGGCCAGAGAATGACTTTCTTCCACTGCACGGTTACCACAAAATAAGTACATCTGCTGTAACTTTAAGTGTGGATCCAGTAATGCGTTCCTAACCACCACAGATATGGCACACAGGACATTTCTCCAATTCTTGGCTCTGGATTCCCAGTGAAGTCACCACCCACAAAGTATTGTCTGTGCAACTCAGACTTTGGCAGCAGGCTCAAGAGCAAAGGCTCAGACCCAAAACCATAAGAGATATGTCAGCAAACAGTTTAACTTCCTTTTTGCTGTGTGGGTGACCAGAGCAACAGGAAGGCTGCTTTTATTGAATCCTCATGGAAAGTAAGTTCTCAAAGTCTCTTTCTTGAGGAAGAAATAAAAGAAGAGTTGGAACGGAACTGCTTAGGGACAAGCTCAGGAAAAAATAATTAACCTCAAAGATAAATAAAATCACATAAAGGTTTATTCACAAGACTGCCAAGTGCATGAACACTAAGTGTGGATCTCAAGTTAACCCTTAAATCTTCAAGAAAAGACTGACAGTGTGAGGTACTGGCAAAATTTTAGTGGTGAAATAAAAACAATATTCAGTTCTCAGTTTATAAAACTGAGAGGATCCTTCAGTTTTCCCTAATGTTCATACAGGTTCTACAATATATATATGCCTGCAACAAATACTGTTTCCACTCTTGCCAATACGTTATCCCCACAGGCTTTTTATTTTTCCATTCACTCTTAAGCTCTAAAAAGAAGTTTGTAGTATTAAGTAACATGACAACAATAAAAAAACCAATTCTTCACCTGATGTAAATATTCTCTCCACCTAGAAGTGTAAAGTGAGCCAGTCAGCCTTACACCAATGTTGACTTCATCAATTAGGCAGCTTTTTGCTCATGTCTTACCAAAAGTAATTATTTTGAAATAGAACTTTTTTCAATTCGTATGTGTTAGGCTTGAAGAGTTTCTAATAATACCTTGGATCTAATTTTTCCTTTTACTTTTGAATTTGTTTCTAAACAGTCTTTCACAGAGTTAGACATTTATTGACCTATATAAACTACAACACTTGACCTTAACGTTTTTCAAGCTCTGATTTGAAATATGTGATGAAGCCCAGCCCTTCAAGTACATGTTCTGTGTTCAATTGGCAGTTGCCATTTTTGAATGTTCAAAGAATCATTTCTATAATCTTTTTGAAGGGATTTCACATATTTAAAATTCTTGGATTTTTCTTGTAACCCTTAACATGGCTGATTTGATTTTAGTCTTTGTTATAATCTTGTTTTGCCATAGTTTTAATATTTTTATAGTTTTGATATTTAGATTACTTCAGATCCAGCACAATACGGTTGTTAGATTTTTTAAAGTAATACAAGCCAAGGCTCTATGATGTGAAACCAATGATATGGGTGATATTTTCATGTGCATTTAGAACAACTCATTGCTTTGGCTTATGGTTGGTAAGTTGGCCTTTCTTCCTAACTTTTATTTCTTGGTAAGATCTTCTGTGGAAATATCCTACAAGGTAGTCATGTGACATTTATCTTCTGTCCTAAATATAAAATATTAAGAAAAATACTTTTTTGTTGTCATTCCAATGGAAATCAAGTCAAGAGGCTCAGAAAATACAATCTTTAAACTCTTATGGATGAAGGGCACTTTTACTCTTCCATCTTCAGTAATCCTAACTGCTCCAATGTTTGGGAATATATACCTATCTAACTGTTGGCCTTCAAAGTAAGTCTTGGAACATAAAATGAGATTATAAACTTTTCTTTTGCTCCTGGATATTTGAGAAAAAGAACATGAATTGAATTTCTTATAATGGAAGTCGCCATAACTAACTGCCTAAGGCTGAAAATCTATATATCCATGAAATGTTACAAATACATATATATGTAAATCAGACTTTGAGAATTGCTGTACAGCATCCCAAAAGGTACTTTAAGTACTGACACTTAAAAATCTTACTTATTATAAGCAGGTTAAAAAAATATTTAATTATTTTTTTGTTTACTTTAATGCATTGAAGATTAGAGTTCAGTTTTGGCTTTCTATTCCTCCAAATAATTTTAGAGTTTATTAAAAATCCAGGGAAGAGGGGTGTCAGGGGCATGTGTATGCTTGAGACCTGAGCCAACATTTGTTCTCTGAACCATTTCAAATAGCTTTTACTCTCAAATGGAAATTATTCACTGTCCTTCAAGTCAATTAATTTAACTTTTCATGAGGTCAGCCTGAGAAAAGAGCTGAGTTTTCTGTACTCATTTGGCTTAGTTAAGCTCAGGAGAAGGACATGCAAGGATCAGGCAGCATAGCAAAAAAATATCTCTGGTAGTGATCTGTAGATGTGTTTCTAAACTGCTGGAACTCTGAGTGATTTTAAAATATTTCTAAGACCTTGTGCCAGATTAATGGAGAAAAAACTCTCAATTAGGCACAAGAAGTATGATCCTGATTATATGAATGATTAGGATTAGGTTTATTGCTAATACAGTCTCTAAATACTGCCAATGCAGTATATACCACAAGCAAGTCTAAAGGGTTACACTGTAAGCAGGTTCACTGAGGAACAGACAGGCTTCATACTCTGCCAAGAAGCATGCACAGTTAAAAGGCAACAAAGCACCTGTGTAGCTTCTTTAGAATTTTATCTCTGTATTTGACTGGATCTTAGCGCTTTTACTCACCTGTTCAAAAGTGAGTCCCTGCTGCTGCAGGGATCCTGGCACCTGGAAGATGCCTACAACCTGCTGAGACCAGCTGGCCCAGTCTCCAGCAGATTTTCTATACACTTGCAGTGCACTGAAGTCAACCACAGTCATCACAGCTTTCACACTCTGGAATCATTCACTGTGCAAGCATCCAGACAGTTCCTCCTGCAATTCCCACCTGGTCTCATCTTAGGCCCAATCACATGGTCCATTAGGGACGTGAGGGGGAGAAGGGGACAAAGACCTGACTATAGACCTGACTGTCTGTCATTACTGCCACAGACCTTTGAAATAACCAAGGGATATGTTTAGTCATTAATGGAAATTGGGAAATACCAATCATAGATGTGGAGAGAGATTATTTGAAGAGCTAAAAATTAAGTTGAAGGTAGTAAATTAATGACAATTGCATGACAGAGGTGTAAATATTTATAAAATGTTACTTTATCCTGATATTGTTCCTTACTGTGTAAGAGTTGAGAGAAGAAAATAGATTTTGTTTTTCTTTTCAATTTCATCTGGGGTGATCTTGACTACAGGATTTTTGACAACTAATTTTTAGGGACGGGAGAAAGGGCAACAGGGAAGGGAGGAGGGGAGGGGAGGAAGGAAGCCACAGTGTATGCTGTCAGCTGGCTACACTAAAAGCATGTTTGTTCATCAAGATTTCCTCCTGTGCCATTCATCAACATACAGTTCTGGCACAGGGCTGCTCTCTGGAATTTATAGGAAGCAACTGCTGAGCCTTCCCTTAGGGTATTCAACTGTAATGACTTACGAGAAAAGATGTATGTTTGGGACACACAAGTCTTAGTAGACATTGGTCACAATTGAAAACAGAACAGAAAAATTCTGTAATTTTTAAATTTCTTTTTGTCCTGATACGCTAAGGAAACAAAGTTAGTGCAACTACTGCAGTTCTATTTGTCAGACCATTATTCTTTCCGTGTAAGTCCATGGTCTGTCAAATTGGACCGATCTTGATGAGAGAGAGAGAGAGATGACCAAGATGTGATATCCCTAGAACTTTTTTAAAAGAATATTTGCTAAGGAATGACCTGAAAACATAATTTTTAGTCCTCTGCTGTCTTTAAGGCAAAATGGCAGCATGAGCCTCAATAGTTGTCTATCCCCTTTGCCCTGCATGTATTTGCCAACACACACCTCATGACATAATGCTAAGCCTTGTCAATGTACTCATCTGAGAGCGTTGAGAGTACTGTAGTGTCCCAGTTTAGGGCAAATTTGGGAGAAAACCTCCAAATGGGGTCCCTCCAGAATAGCAAATTCAAGTGGCCTCCAAGAAAAGCTTTTCTGGGAGAAAAGTGGAAACAACTATTTATTTAACAATCAAAGTATCCACAACCAGAAAAAAAAATTAATAATATGGAACAAAAAACTTCTTGCTGTTCAAAGAGATGGCAAACCCAGAAAATCCTTGCCATGGAGTGTAGCTCATCTCAATCTCTTATCAGCTCCTTGGTGCTGGAAAATGCTGAGGCTCTGGCCCCGGTAGGCAGCAGGTGTGAGCTCCTGGTGCTCTGCTGGGTTTTCAGTCCAGAGCAGGTATAAACAGCTACAAAAAAACACAAAAGCCACCATCCAGGGAGCTTCTCTGCCTCTGCTAGCCAAAAACTAACTGAAAGAAAAGGAGATCTCTGTCCCGCTGTCTGTCTGTGCTGCAAACAACACAGTCCAGGAGTGGAATGTGGAGGAGTGAATGCAGTTTCTGAAAACAGACTCGGTGCTTCTCTTTCTCCCACTTCACTCTCAGAACCATCCTTAAAGGTAGAGAACACAATATCCAACATAAACAGAACAGATAAATGGGGATACAAGCATCATAAAGTCATCCTAGGACATGTAGAGATCTTGATAAAATGGGCTAAAAGTGGAAGAAATCATAAGGACATGGGAAAAGTAATTTTTTGAGAGTATGAATGACTTGGAGCACATTAAAAACTAGCATTATTAAATTCAGTGCTAACAAAATATATTTTTATTACATTTGCTTATAATCACAATATACAATCTAATATTTAAAGATATTAAATTTTTAAATAAAGATATAATTTAGAAAATAATGACAATGCAGGGGTTTTTTTCACTTGTGCTGTTATTAAAAAAAAAATTTAAAAAGTAAATCCCAAACATTGCCTCACAAACAAAGTCCATCATGCAGGATGTTTTCCTCTGCTTTCCACCTTTTTAGACAAGCAGAGGCAGGCTCAGACTCCTGCTGCTTCATAGCAACTGCATGTTTCCTCTTGTTCTTGTGCATGGCAAAACACCTGCAGACACAGCTGCTACCTTAGCCAATCATTTTAACTGGATGTTTTACCATATTGTCACACCCAAAAGGCGGGAATTCCTAAAGGAAACTAGTTCCACAGCTGGCAATGTTGCAATATATTATGACCTACCCTGAGGCCAAGAAAAAAAAAAGCCTTTTTTTTTCCATAATAATATCATCGTGTCATTTTTTGATCCCATGAGATGTGCTTGCAAGATGCTCTATCTTAAAAGTGGACGTGCCCAGACTAAACACAAAAAACGCTTTTAAACTAAAAGTCAACTTTTACTCGAATCTGAATTGGAACACTATTTAAATTGAGAAAACTCAGTGTGACTAGGGACAATAAAGTAGAAATGAGAACATTTACTCAGAGCTTCCCCCTTGCCTACTGCTCTCACAGATGTGTTCTCACTTCCCTGTTTGTTGCAGTTAACTCAGACATTTTCTGAGTAACTGCAAGCTCTGCTTCTTCTCCGTCTGTTCCAAAGAAACATCCCCTTGGCTCTTTCCTTGGCTCATCCTCTTGCCTCTCTCCTCTCCTTACAGTTGTTTCTCAGCCTTTTTTGGCTAACCATAGGCCAGCAACTGTCCAGTGTCTCCCTGTCCTGCCCAGTGTGATTTCATCTGCACTCTCTGCTCTTCTCCCCATCTCTCTCCTCTGGCTGGTCAGTAGCTTCCCAGGAAAAAACAGCCTCCTTCCTCCATCAAGAGGTTCAAAAAAAGCTATCAAACCAATTACATGAATTTAACATAAAGCTGAAACTTAATACGCACATTTACATTTGGAAACAAACAGGCTGAGATCTGCAGAATTTCAATATGAAAATCAAGCATTGACTGTCCTGGATAAAATGGTAAAAATGGACAACAAATTAGCCTTGCATTATCCTATCACTATTTCACAACTCTCTGCATGTACTTGGTGCTCACAACATATCATCTGGGCTTTAGTAGGCTAGGTCCAGATGTAGTTCTGATGGTGAGTTGTGGTTAATATCACAATACAACCAAAAAATTATGTAGTATAAGTCTTGGAGGGAGAAAAAGGGTAGCATAGACTACTGAACTCTAACATGATATTTCCCAAGATAATAAAAAGGACAGAAAAAAATGGACAGGAAACTTACATGATAAAACTGGAAACTGTAAAGTAGCAGGTCATCAAGTACTTCACAAGAATAAGGATAAATTTTGGGTCATTCTTGTTTTTCACATTAACAGCGTCAACAAAAGTGCTGTGAAAAAAATCTTTCTAGGGAAAAAAAACTAGCAAAAGAAATTGAAAAGATCAATGTCTAATCTCATTCAAAAGATAGTAAATTATCATATGCAATTAAGTTCAATCTCCTTTTACAAATTAGGGAGTTGATTACCTGAGGTCATATTTGAGAATATATATGTAATATAATACATTGTTAATTTATTTACTCTAAAAGAAAAAATGGAACTGATGTACATCAATATGATACATTTCTTATTCTCATTCTTTGAAAACATTTGTGAAAATAAGTTGTCTTGTCATGGTTTTCAGCTATTTGATGTTGAGTAATAAAGGGCAGGGCATTTTACCAGCTTTGTAGCAGACTGTTTCAGAAGCAGTAAAAAAAAAAAATATCTACTAGGAACTCCGCAGAAAAAAATACACACTTTTTATTCCAAATAGATGAAAAATTGCAATGTCTTTAGATGACGAGAAGTGGGTTAATGGAGTCACTTTTTCAGCTATATAAAAGCTGACTTCAGCTTATATAAACACCTCAGTCCTGTGGCTTTACAAAATGTAAATATGCCCCTTATTGATACAGAATGTTTGTCATGGCTCCCTGCCACCTTGTCCCAGCTGCTGACATAAAATCATCAGTAGAAAAACAGAACATAGCAAGGATTCTTTGATCTTACAGATTTTTGGATACTGCCTCTGTCTGTTAGGGCTGTTGACCAGCAATGTAGGCTAACTAGGCTTTTGTTCTGCCTGGCAGTACATGCTAAAGGAGCATAAAGGCTGCTCTGGATTGTTTTATGTACAGTGATTCGTTGCACAGTAGTGCAAACATCAGGGGAATAGTTCTCATTTCTTCATCTGTACTGGATATTCATGGCTGTAACCAAGAAGAGACTGTTGAATGGAAGCTGGAATGCTGTTAGAATTTTTTCTATCATTAGCTATAGCTCACCATATGTTATTACAAATATGTGACATGTGAACCACAGGAAAGATTTTGCTTCATCAAAGTGCCAGGTATAACAGTTGAAATTAACTCTGCTATTAAATTAATTCAAATAAGCAGCATTTAGACCTACCTATTCTCCTTAATAAAAGTTTCAAGAATACACTTGGAGTTCAAATTTCTCTTCGTATCAACAAATAGAGTAGTATTAAGTGCTGAAGTTTGAAGATTTAGGTACTAAGAACAGAAGTGATGGTTTAGCTATTTGTAATAACAATTGGGGTTTTTTTATGTTGGCTTTTTTTAAACTATATTCTATTAGGTATTGTGAATTACCTGTGCAGTGTGCCATGATTATAATCATGTTGTGATGCTAAACACTGAATACTAGAATTAAAGCTTTATATTTGGGAGGGACGTGCATGGCAAGTTTGTGATCTTCCAATTCAACATGTGCTTGAACAGGCATACCTGAGAGTTTGAATTGAAATTGCATGGGAATCCTTAGTTCCAGCTTCTCCTAAATTCTCTAGTCTTGACTCTGTAACCATAACAACGCTAAGGGAATGTGGAGCTGGAAGAAAGGTTGTGATGAAATTATTTTTATTGCATCTAAAGTGTCTTAGGTTCTCATAAATTGTTTAAAGGTCATTCCTCTGAAGATTTCATAAATTTAACTTGATAACAAGAAACTAGAGAGAGAATTCCCCAAGCATCTGTGAAATTCATCTCTAATACCTGCAAATTATGCAGAGACAACATCCCTGAATTATTTTCTATGAGCCACACTGGCATGTGTAGAACTCTGCAGAACTTAAGTCTTTTCTGGGTTCTGTGCAATTCAGTGTAAACCACTGTCTCTCTGGTACATGGATGGTAAGCAAAAAAGAAATTTTGTGTGTTTTTTGTTTGGTTTGGGATTTTTTTTTCATATAAGCATACCTTTAAAATACAAGCAGAACATTTTAAAGAATGTATTTGTGTTGATGTAATCTTAGCCTGTATTTGTGCACCTCCCTTGCACAACAGTGAGAAGTAGAATTAGATGTTATTGTACAGTGTTGTTGCCTGTGCAAACAGATACATTTATGACTGTCTCAGAATGACAAAATGATTTATAACGTCCAATATATACCACAATCCACCTGCCAGGAGCAATGTCTGGTGCTGGCAGGCTCTGGTTAAAGGAGACCATTTCAGCTGATAAAATGACTGAATCAATGCTGAAAAAGGGCAGCAGATAAAGAAAGAAAACAATTTTAGAACTTTTTTATTATTATTTGTGCCAGGTGTGTAGTTTAATATAGTGAAAGCACTTCCATGGCATAAGCTTTTAAAATAACTATTTAATTTCACCTGTACATTGTAGATTCATGCACGTGAAAGCTATTCAGATGGTAAACTGCAGTCAAAAGCAGATACATTAACTGACTGAAATAAATACCTATTTTTTCTTACTTGGCTACAATGCAGATAATAATGTAGTGAGCATGTATTACTGTTAGTTAGTTAGTATTACTGATTAAAAGCAATGACCAAAATTAAAAAAAAAAAAACAAACACTCCCAAAAACCTCAAAAGAAACAAAGAAAAAAAAATTAAAACAAAACAAAAACTAATAATAATAATAACAACCTAACAAACAAAAATTTAAAAAAACCCCAACCAACCAAAACAAAACAAAACCAGAAATCAGCCCAAAAATTCCAACCCACAAGCTAGGAAAAAAAAAAAAAAAAGCAATAAAAGGATGGTCTCTGTGGTAAAATACAGCCACTGTAAATATATTCAGATCTTTAATCAGGTTTTCTACTTATAGAGAGCTCTATCTGTTCTATCACAGCATTGCAATTTCAGCAAAAAGCTTTTTTTCTCTGAAATGAACAGGTCTCTTCTATAATTTATTGCATTATTTAATAATCTTGCTTAAATGTGAAATCAGTACTGGTTTTGAAAGCAAAATAATTTTGCTAGCAGCTGTCAATGGAGCTACACAGCCAGATTTCTGTCAGGTCATTCCTTAATCTCTATTTGGCCCTCTAAAAGTTTCAGCTAAGATCTATATTTGAGACACAGACACATGAAACATGTTTTCTAGAGGCTTTGTTTCTCTTCTTGCCCTCTTTCTCTCTGTATTCTTCCCTTACTTGGAGTGTTCTTCAAGAACACTTCCCTTACTCGGAGTGTTCATCAAAGATGAGCTTCAAATGCACCTTCCACAAAGAGGAAGGAGGGAAAGAATAGAACAGAAATATAAGAGGGTCAAAGAGAGAAAGGCATGTAAGTTTGGACGAAAAGAAAAAGAGGAGGAAGAAGGAACTGGGAAACAGGATGGATAGTCAGGCTGGCATGAAGGGCAGCTTCTTCTCTGTTAGCTAAGGAAAGGTTCTTGTCTGTCAGCTGATTTAAGCTAAGGTGTATCTCTTCAGTGAACTTTTTCACTTTGCTTCAGCAGTTTAGGTGTTGCTATTCTGCTACAGATCTCTTGGGTAGGTTCTCTTCATAAGGCAAATGGTAATGTGTAATGCTGCAATCTCCAAGGTTCCTTAGAACCAGAGAAGGTGCAGATTACTCACTTTTCTCACTAGTGAAATGTTCCACATGCTAAGCACATCTCTTGGAGTACTTGCACCAAACTTCCCTCAGCGGACAAGGGGCGGGCCCAGTGCTCACAGTATGCCATATTTTGATTCTAGTTCACAAAATGACTAAGCCTGGTTTATCCAGGCTTAAAATTATAACACTATTTTATGGACAACATCATTAATTCTGAGGGTCAGTTTTTGCAAGGCACATCTTCAGCAGCAGTGGGCTGAAACTCAGGATTTAACTGTAATTTGGACTCTTGCCTCTGGCCGTCAGTGATCAGTCTACATCAGATCTACCTACTACATTGTTTCAAGTTGTTTCTTTCTCTGTTGTATGGATGTCTCACTTCAGCATCAGGTAGAATTAAACAACATGCTTGCTGGTGGTTTGACCTTTAAGTAAAGCTGTTTTGTTCTAGGAAAAAAATAATTTTAAAAAGCACTTTTTTTTTCCTTAAGAAATCTCTAAGACTTTAATTTGTTTATTATCTAGCTAAGTGAATAGTCATTTACCGTCTGAATTTAGCACAAAATTCTTTCTTCAGTGCCAGGAATAGCTTCACAATTTGTCCTAATGGACCTTTTAACTCAGTGATATAATAGTGAAAAATCTGTTTTCAGAAAACTATTATTTAAGAAGGTGGGAAAAGGTAGCATAAAAAAGAGTGTAATTGTTTAAATGGTGGATTTCAGGTCTTACCATCTGCTGTGAATACATACTTCTGCTTCATTGCTATAGCTGAATAAATCTGCTCCATAAAACAGTGCATGTCACATACTAACCTTCAATGAATTCTGCTGGGGCCTATTTCATCAAACACTAAGAGCACAAAAGCAAATGACACAGCAAATAATTTCCATATAAGCTGCATTTCCTTATTATAGAATTAAACACCCTGAAGAAAACTCTGTCATGTGCAAGATTATCAGAAACTGGTCTGAAACAGAAAGAATTTATGGAAACAATAAAGTAATTTGTTTTTCAGATCAATGTAATTCTCATAGAATAACTTCAAAATTTTACTTTATTCTGATATGTTTAGGTTAGGAGCCAGAAAGTATTCTGATATGTTTAGGTTAGGAGCCAGAAAGAAATCAGGAAGATCAGGCAAGTTTCAGGCACTGACATAATTTCTTTAAAATTTAAATTCTAATTCTCTATGAAATATAAGCCTTTTATATAAGCCTTTTAATGTATCAACTAATTTCAGTGAAGAAATTTTTGCTCTGAAATTTTCCAGCCTCTCTGTTCAAAATGACTGTCATTAGAGAATGAACTTACCCTTCCCCATGAAATAAAGGGTTTGCCTGCACAGGAAGTCACCTACAAGCTGTCCATGATAAAAATATCACCTTCATGCTCTTCATGCTCACCTTCTGTTCTAAAACCAGAAGTTGCTTATTTTCTCTTTCAACATTTCACAACAAACATTAAGGTGTTTTTCCTCTTGCCTAGCTGTGAAAAAGCTAAATGTACTTATTTAGTCAGAATTATTCATTGTGACACTGTTACAGACAATGGTAAAGGACCCAGTGAGGATTGATCTCTTTATTTGACATGGTCTGTTTGTCCAAACTGTCCCTAGGTACCTCCCTTTTCAGGTGCTTAATATTACAATAATTAAGTCCCCCTCTGAACCTTTAAACTGGTTACCATAGTTTCATTGTGTATCTCTATAAAAAGCAATTAGATACACTGACCTCATCTTTCCTTATAACAGTTCTCCTATTCAACTCACGCTGTAATTAGAACCTGTCATTGTGGCTGTAAGAGCAATGAGTAATCAGTGTGTCATGCTAGGGACCGGGGAGCAGGCCCCAGCACACGCTGGAGTAAAGATACATGTAAAAGATAATGATGCCAATACATGAATTTTCTTCCAAATTGCCATCAGTTATCGCATTGAGCTCTGCAATCTCTAAAGAGTTTCATTATCTGATTTAAGGAGCTCTCTCTACTACATATCATTAAGTTCCTGGCTTTTAAGACTTGCTGTGGGGCAAGGACTCCCTCAGGTCAGTTAAGAACTGTGTGACAAATAGGTCCCTTATTATTAGTTTAAGATGTATTTCCTTTCGGTTTGATTGAATATTCTAGAAGGTAGACAGCAACACACAATTTTTCTTCCATTTACCATATATCATTTTGTTTACCTTCAGCATATCTGCTCCCACTCATCTTCTGTGTAAATTAAATCTGATCTTTTCAGTCTGCCATATGACTTTAATCACTGTAATCTCTAAAGTCTTATACCTTACTCATTATGCATACTGCATGCTTTTATGATACAAAATAAGCCATTTCTTTCCTTGAATAATCTATGAGGTTGCATAGATCTTTTCTCAGAGTACTTATAGTTCTTTTAAAATTTGTTTATACCTCATATTGCCCTCCTTCATGTTGATTCATTTGTATTTGCCACCTATGAATTTTCACAATTTTCAGAATAGAAGCCACATCTAGGTCCTCAAATTCCAGGCCTTTGTTACCATACACAGTCACATCATATAATTCTATTCAGAAGTTTAGTCAGCTTTCTTTTATGACCATTTATAGGGAGCTCTTGTTTCTCTCTTGTTCCTTGCTCCTTACGGTGATCCTGGGAGTTTACAGCATCTGAGGATCTTTGGAGTATGTGTGCAAAAGGATAACTGCTTTGCTAAGGTAGAGTTTGCTTCTTCCTTCATAATGGAATGAAAAGTTGTTCTGATCAAGAGTCCAGTGAAGCCTTGTTTACATAATATTGGTTGCAAAGACTAGTAAGCAGAGAAACTTCTGTACTGATATAGCAAAGGGATGTAAATTCTGTTTCCTGCAAGGAACTGGAGTTGTGGTTTTGGTGGTTTTTTCCCCCCTGGATCATCCAACACTACTCCTGAAGAAGCCTGCACTGCAGTACAGCAGCTGTCCAGCATGTAGGCACACATGGCTCAGCTCCCAGACAATGTCAGCATTCACATGTAATGTTCCCCATGTAATGCAGAATAAACAGAAAATGCATCAGAAACATGGCAATGGCAAATCTGAGCACACACAGAAGGTACTGGCTCACTGCATTGTAGCAGATTCATAAGAACATTCTCTAAAGGATATTGTAAAATGTACAGTCATGTTCAGAGGAATATATAGCTACAATCATCCACATATTACCGCATTAATCTACATACTATTAATACCATGTGCACTACATAGCTGGCTGAATAGCTTTTGGTCATTCTAAACATGCACAAGGCATAACAGATTAGGTTTTCTGTACAACAAATTTTTCAGATAAAAATAGGAAAAGGAGGTGTGCTTTGGTATTCAGAAATGAAGCACTGTATTAGCCAGACATGTTCTAGTAAATTAAACCTGTCCTGACTGAACATCAAAAACAACAAACACCTTGTCTGGTTTTTATTTTTCATTCTGACTGAGATGAGCCACAACTGCAGGCACAGGATGCAGCAACACAGGCAATGCTAAGTCCTTTCTTCTGCATTACCAATGTGTATATGGGGAATAATTAGCTGGAAATCCTGGAAGCAAATCTGAAGGGTTAACATTCTCCCTTCCAGGGTGACTTTTCTATAAGAACTTGCTAATAGCAGAAGACATTTTGTCAGGCAGGACAGATTAGGATGTGCTCTGGGATGGAAGCATTCAAGTGCTACTTCATCTGTCTTTCTCTGTTGCTCCTCCTGCTTCAACTAGGAGGAGTTTCCTGTCTAAATGGATTGCAATGGCTATATCTGTATTTCAGATAAGCTTAAGACGTGTGTAAAATGTGGTGCTGCTAATTAGTCAAGATGTCATTAATCCAAGGAAATTAATTGTACATAAATAATGTGGAATTTCAGCTTCATGGCTCAAGAGATAAATTCAGAGTCTTTTCAGAATTGTCCATCTTAAAAATAAAATAGCAGAAGAGGATTATTAAGGAAGCTCTTCAAAATTCCCATTACCCTGCTAGTGAAGATTTAAACATAGCCCAGAAACATGGTTGATCTGTACTCCTTAAGGTCCTTACACCACAACAGCATTGGCATATCCCTGGCTGCTCTCACCAGAGAGAAAAGCAATCGTGACTTTGAGGAAGCAGCTTATTAGCCTAACAGAAGTACAGTCCAGTCCATGCTCAGCAGTGGATGGGTAGTTAAGAGTGTTCTCCTTCATTATCTGGACTTCAAGGGAGTCATCTTTTGAGTGCATGCAAAGGCTGCTCTGACCTGGTGCTGTTAGAGTAATTAAAGTTCCCTTCAGGATGGATTGTCTCAAGGATTTCACAGTACAAAGGTGAAGTTTGACTTGATTGCATATAAAGATGCTTGGTATTATTACTGTTATTCACTGATACAACTTTCTAGTAATAGTCAAAGGACCAAGTCTGAGGATTGAGACTATTTTTTTGTGATTGCAAAAGCATAGGATTGTGTATTCTGCGCCCTCAGTGCAAACACCTAGGGAAACCTCATCCATCTCCTCAAAATCACTGTAAATTTATACAATGATTGTCCTTGCCATCTTCCCCCCCCCTATATTTATATTTCATTTCTCAATGAAAACAGGGATATTTCCAGGGTTGGCCTGAGATAAAAAGGAAGTCGGAGTATAGAGAGAACGCAGATCAAGCCAATATGGTTAGCAGCTACGTTCTGCTTTATTTAGCTAAGATGGCTACTTTTATACAGTTCCATATAGTTTATAATTCACAGCAGCTCTTCATTGGCATACAGCAGAGAGAAGAATGCAAACACTTATTGTTGACCAAACTCTTAAGGCAGCTACTGGTGTTCAGACTACTTACTGTACATGTTATCTATTAGAAACCTCTGTGCCTTGTTAACACCTTAAGGGGCAATTCTCACTGCACCAGAGACTTGGCAGCTGAATTTCCACCTGCGCCACTGAGGCCTTACAGGCCTTCATCTGAGGCCCAGGCTAGGTGATTCACTCACAGTCCAAATATTCACTATCTTCAAAAACTCTGCTACACAGGGACTTTTCCAGTTTTTTATCAACTGCCTAGTACTTCATGCATTGGACAGAGTGTGAAATCAACAGGAAATGTTACTAGATGAGAAGAATATAATTTCAATACCCAGCTTACACAGCTGCAAAGGTCTGCACAGGCAGAAGGTTGTGGAGAGTCAAACTCAGAGAAGGGGGTACATGGATCTCATTTCTTAAGATTGATAGGTTCTGTGTTTTGTCTTATATGTTTTTCATAGCATCTAACCAACTAGTTTGATTGCTTGGTTATCATCTGCAATAGTTTCTGGATTTTGTTAAATATAAAATAATACATTATTTATATATCTTGTATATATATATACACATATATATATGTACATATTTATATTTTGTTAAATATTAAATAATATAGTAGTATAGGATTTTCAAATGTAAAAGATTGTCATTCTGCTTTTCTTAGCAAAACCTCCAACTATCCTATAGAAAACCATGCCTAAAATATTTGTTTGTTTTGAAAGTACCCCTCAGCTGTCTAGTAGAGTGAAATAACTGGAGTAGTTTGATAAAAATTATTTCTATTTTATTTACCTTCATGGTCTAGAACTGTTATCTTCTCTTCTTCTCTGATCTAAATTATTGGCAGATATTGGTGCCAGAAATCTCATTCTATCCTGTCCTCTCAAGTTACAGAGTGATTTCTCAACCACAGCTATCACTGTAGTCAGCTAGCGTTTCTAGAGATGATAGATATAAATAAAATCTTGCAAGACACCTATGAAACAAGATTGTTTTGAGTATTTAAGACAAGTCTCCCTCTGTTCTGGTGACAGAAATGCTTGGCTTCATTAAAACCTGGAGGCAATGTTTGTATCAGCTGAGAGCCAAGGATATTAATGAGCAATTTTCCCATGTTTTTCTTGGAGCCTCACTGAAAGTTGCAGGCTTCTAAACTAGCTGTAACTCTTACTTTCTCTTGTCTTTTTTTTTTACTTGAGAAGATGGAATTTTGTTAGTAATGAAAAAAAGTCTTATAAAGAGTTGAACGAATCACCAAATTATAACCCAGTTTTTTCTGACAGTCTTATATTTTACCTCAGTGGCAGAGACAATGCCTGAGATCCCCTGTCATAGTTAAAAAATAACAAATAAATTAATGTGTAAAGATACATGTGGGAGAACTTAACTAACATATGTACTCACTCTTAAATTATTTTGTTGTTTAGCACTCCTTCTCCATCCTGGTCTTTAAGGATTAGCTATGGTGTCTTTACTATCTTCACCCTTTTTGCCTTGGCTCCTCCCTCTCCCAATAAAATGATCCCCATGCTTCATGCTTTACAACATTTTCCCCATCTATTTGTTTTTGAATTTGTCTTTATAAATTACCAAGTTTCAGAGTTATTATCTTTGCTCTATCTTAATCCATCTTTACCCTTTTTTTTTTTCCCAGCAAATGTCAGTGACACTTATGGTAACAACCTAGATGGACATAGTGGAAAATCATTTCACTGGCCAAAATTACACCTCGATAGTCTAATATCATGTTCATAAGTGGTATGTGTCACGTAGTATTCAGAGATACGAAGAGGGATGAATGGCCAAACCTAGACAGCTAGTTGTTGATCATAAAACCTGTGTGTACAGGAAGATAAACTAAAAGATTCTTAACTTTTTTACCCACAATTCAAATAGAGCATGAATATGTGGAAATTCTTCATCAATAAATGGAAACACAGCATACAAAGATATATTTAGATATTTCTGTACAGTAGAACTTTCCTATAGTCCTACCAGTGCACACACCTGCTTTATGAGAACTACCCCTTTGCAGCTCTCAGGTGAGTTATGTCCTGGTGCCTCCAAACCAGCAAATGGCAGCTCTCATTGCCACTCCGAGTAGTGCTTGTGCACAGCTGCAAATCTGTTTTCTTATTCTTTCTTTTATAGTCAAGTTCTGCAGTGACAAAAAAGAGGCCAATTTTGGTTAAAAGCATATCTAGTTCAACAGAATATCTGGCAAACAGGGAGAAAGGAAATTATACAATTGAGAGCAATCAGAAAATTCTTTTGATGGGTGATTACCATCGGATTGCAATGTTTCTACATGGATCCACAGAGATTGGTATAAGCCCAGCTCCAATTTGACATTTTTATAAGATCATCAGTCTGCATAAAAGAGCAGCTTATGAATAACATGATTTTTTTGTAGTATGCTGAAGAAGAAGGAGGATTGAAGAGACCAGGTATTTTCAGTCACTGAATACAATGGGTCCCCAGCTCAGCCAGAGATGTCAGCTGAAATTATACCATTTTTTTCTTTAAAGTTAGCATGTCAGAATATGCTTCTGGCTCCAGTTTCTAAAGCTAGGATTCATTAGTATATCAATTACTAACCTTGAACGAGGTAACCCTTTAACCACAGAAAACCCATCTGTGGTGTAAATGGGTTAAATAAAATCTTTCTCTGCCCACTGTGTTCAAGTCGGGCTGGTACTTCCCTTCTGGCATAGTCTCTGCCCAGAATTTTTCAGTCACTGCATTGTAACAAATCATGCACCAGTCTCTTTTGGTCTGTAGTGAAGACTTCTTCCTGTCATGTGTGAAACTGGGATACTGATCTGGTTTCTGACATGCCCTGATCCTTTAATGATTCTTATTTTCAGTGCAGCTACAAATTCTTGCTGCTCCTATCACCCCACCCTTCCTCTCTCTACCTCCACCACTCTTAAGTGATTTTCTTGGAAAATGAACTACTCCTGTCCCTCTGAAATGTCTAGTTAACTCAGTCTGCAGCTGCTAGGGTAAGGCATGTGGGCAATACCTTGTGCTAGACTGTGGCAAAGAGCATGAAGTCCTCTCTCACATGTTCAAATTAAAGAACCTCAATATAAAGATTTAATTGTGTCTATATGAGTATTGTGTCTGTGTGTCCATTTAATTGAGTATATGTGAAGTTTCATACTATATATATTTAAGGAGAAGAAACTACAATTTCAAAATTGCATCTTAAAAAATGGTGACTATGTAAAAAAATCATGGTCTTAGAGTTAGAAAGCATCTCAATATGTATTCCAGCCCACATTAATAGTTTGTGAAACTGTAAAGAAAGAAATCATAAATTAAACAAATTTTCTATGCGTTTGACATCAGTAGGACTGAAACTGGACTACTGTCATCACTTCTTTCTGATACTCCCTTCTAAAATACGTTTAAAATTTATGAAGCTCATAAATCAGCAGCCATGCATATAATTGGAAAGCTAGTAGAAGTCATTCCATCAATACACTCAGGATGGGGTTCGATCACCATGTGGGGTGCTTGAAATGAAGGTGTCTGTATGTGGCTGTTCCCCCAACAACCCTTTGTGCTGCAGCGATTTTGATATTCCCCAAACTGCCTGTGTCTCAGCAAAGGCAGCCTACCCTCACCTAGGTGTCCAGGGTCTCTTCATTCTCATTGAGAGAAAAGGCCACAAAAAAAGCAAGTATACAAAAGCTTAACTGAAGCAAATTAAAGTGAAAAATGACATAGACCTTTTGGTGAACGTGATTAACGATTAAGCAACAAGTATTAATCAGAACAGCAGAGTTTGCGTCAGATATTTCATATTTTGGTCGCATCAAATCAAGACTTAATTTTACCAAATAGAAACTTTGGAATAATTTTACATGGCTGCAGTCAAGGGTAGCTTTGGTTTTGACAAGGTATTTGTTGGAGAGGTATCATTTTTACAGAAAAATAGAAAAACAAGAGAGGCAAATTAGGTGGCGAGAGAAAAACTTCTTTCTCATATTCTAATTGTGTGTCTTTCTCTATATTAGGGTCCCAGTTCCTCAGCTCAGAAATGTATTTAATGCTCACGTGGGGGATACATGGAAGTTAGTCAAATTTCTTTTACTGTGAGGGAATAATATGATAGCATTATGGACAAGGAAGTCAATTCTAATCTTTGAACTTAGTCTCTTTATCTCTTAGTTTGCTTTGTGTATTTCCCACTTAGATTCCATTATATTAACTTTGATGCTGCTCTTTGTGATTCCTGGATAAGTTTTAGTCACTAGCAAAAGTGCTCAGAACTTTGGCATTTCCTCTGTGCTCATCACTTATGAGGAGTTTATGATCCTTTCTTCTCCTTTCTTCAAAATTCTTGTGTTATTCACAGATGTGGAAAAGGATGGATAGGAAACCGTTGCCACATAAGTGCTAAGCCTCTCCAGCCTCCAACTTCAAGTCTCCTACAAAATGGTAGGTCTGTAAAAAGAAAGTAATATCTTTCAATTCAATTCTTTGTGTCTTTCATTTTACTTATTTCTGTCTTTGATTGCTCTGATTTTGCAGATATTTGGATTGGATTGGGTATCGGTTTCTTACTGATTAAAATTACAGCTGCTGCCTTGTATTTTCTTTTGAAGAAGAAAGTGCCAGAAACGTAAGTGAAAGTTTTATTTTGCATATAGCAGACACAAATGTGGCACAGAGCAATGGCCAACTGCCCAGGCTCATTGGTTTCAACTTTTGAATTTCCCCACAGTCTGTCTTCATATGCAACACTAAGCAGAAAACGTAACCTTGCAACAAAAGCTGACCTTAGTGGACCCAAGTCTGGAAAAGATGAGCAATGGCTTGATTGCCTAGAATGTTTTATTTTGGCACTGTATGAGTATTCTTAAATGATAAAACTCAGGATGTGTTGAAGGATATGCCTTGAACTGACAATTCACAGATATATTTACAAGAACTTCCTGTCATACCTCTGATAATTTCTGCTCTTCCTCTTCTCTGATAATCTCTGCTTTTTTTCTCCTCCCTAATTTAAGATTTTTTTTCTGTTTATTTTACTCTATCTTCTGTATTGCTTCTCTGCCTAGCTCTCAACTTATTTTGCTAGATCCTTCTCTGTCAGCAAGTACCTAGCACTGTCCCTCCCTTTCAGCAATTCGTGTTGCGCATTTCCTTGTCCATTTTTGTGTTGTTAGATTTTCCTTACCCTTCATTTTCTTCTCCAGAATTCATCTTCAAAGCTGTCTCTTTTCCTTTAAACTTGTTCTCTGCTATAGACTTTCCTCTCTTTGGGGATGTTGTTATCTCCCAAAGTATCTACTAATCTGTGCAGACTCCTGTCCTGATGTTATTGCTGCTGACATGTCTCCTATCTCTGCATGCTCCCCTGACAGGTAGAGCTGTCTGTGGACACAGAAGCAACATGTTGAAGCAGAAACCTTTATTGGTTGTGCTTCTGTTAATTGAGTGCACAGCTTCGCCTGCATTCCTTACATGTCCTTCCTCTTCCTTGAAGCAGGAATAACATTTCCTTATCTGATTTCATGGGGCTTTAAGATTTAATTCATTCTCATTAATACAACCTGCTAAGGCACACATATGGAAAAGCACTTCAGAAGTGCAAGATTACTTGTATTGTAAGAGCTGCTGAATTTTTTCGTGATTTCAATAGTTATCTTTAAAAAAAAAGAGTTCGAGAGTCTCAAAACATGTTTGATAGTGTTTTAATTTAAAACATATTGTTGTTTCTTACACTACTTCTTCTGTGCTCTCACTCAACACTGTCTCCTACCTTTTTCTTTCACAAATGTCTATTTAAAGGTTACTGCACTGCTACTTACCCACATATCTGTATCTAAGGAATATTTTTTCTTTTCTTTTTACTATATATGCTAAAAAAAAAAGGAGTCCTTTTTTGTACCCTGTCACAATATGATGCTAAGCAATATGGTCCTATTAGGTATAAGACAGGGATGAATGAGGATCTTCTTAAGTATGGCTCCAAGAATATACCACAGCCTTTATATGCAGAGAATCAGAGCTGTGAAAGAGAGCATTAGACAAGCTTATAAGACAAAGGTTATTCTGGTCTTGATTGTTTTCATTAAAGCTTCCAGAAAGGTAAGTTATGATGATGGAAAATTTTGTGACTATTAGAAATAAGAAATTTTACAAATTTAATCACAATATTACAAATTTTGTCTATTAGAAACTGAGATTGTCAAATCATTTTGCCCAAACTACAAATACAAATTTTTACTTTCATTGTTTTTAACCACAGTTGACTTAACATGTAAGTTAAAATGCTTTAATAGGCATCCTGCTAAGAAATAATCTAGCTAATAAATGTCAATTTGTTTGAAATTGTTTGAAAACAATAAAATCTGACACTTTGAATTTGAGAAGATAAGTTCATCCAAGCTCTTCCTCTTGAACTACCTAGTGCCTACCACGATATGGTACACAAAAATCACAGCTGGAAAGATAGTAGTAAATTAAAGCAAGTTATTCCTGAACTGCTTAATCAGTAATCAGAAGTGACTAGTCAAAATGCAGCCAATGTTAGCCTACTGAAGTTTGGATCTTTAGGATAAGGCTTCATCATAAGAAATGACTTGCATTTGCATAAGTCTGTGAAATGTTCAATGTGACAGCACCACACAGAGGCATGAGATTTTACTCCTGATTTTTGTAAGGGATTTGATGAATGAGAGGATTTTACTGGCACCTAAATAATACTGTCGTACAGTTAATTTTCACTTGTGTCTGCTTTTAGCCCTCCTGAGCCATGTTGTTTTCCTAAAGTCATTAGACACTAGAGTCGCTCTAGGGAAGCTTTCACATGCTCGAGGCCATATTTACTACCTTTTGATAAACTCTTTTGCTAACTATTTTTATGTAATTTCTGTTAGTGTTCCCTTGTTTTACTGTATAGACCCACCCATGAAGGCACTGGCAGATGGTTCTTGAGGGGCACATTAGGAGCTGTAGGTGTTAGTTCCCATGACATCTTAAAATGGTGTGCAGGTCCATCTAAGTCTCAGTGGAAATAATACAGGAATGTGTACAAGAGCTGGAGAAGCTTAACTGTCCAACAGAACTCTATTTTTTTCATCAGAAAACCAGGTGGGAGGCAGTAGGGGTAGGCTGGGAACCCCTCAGGCAATTGCCAGCTAGAAATTTGTCACTAACAGCAGTGTGAACTTAAGTCACATTTGTCCTTCTTCTTCTCTGGAAACATTAATAGTGCCTTAATCCTTCCTTTCAGCCCAGAATGGATGCCCCACTTCCCCTTTGCTATCTCCTTCTCCTTTGCAGAATTTATTTTCTGATCCACAGGCTTTAAACGCCCCAGTTACTGAGTGGGAGTTACTGGAAGTCATCATGTAAGTTTACTTTCTGATGGACAAAAGCAGCCTTACATGGCCTGGCAGCAGCATATTTCATTACCATGACAGCATGCAGATATGCCAGATACTCCCCCGTCCCCAGATGGGGATATGTGAAACTTTTGCATGGAAACCCCAAATCAGGGAAGCGAGTTTCTCTCATTCTGTTTGTACTATAGAGATGACCTTCCCTAATACAGAAGGGAAGACTGCCAGTTGCTCCACTCCATCAGTGACATCTGGCCTTGTTGACCAAAAAGAAGCAAAACTTCATTTTAGCTTCCATTTTGTTGCAGCTGCCTTCTAATGCTTCGTTGTAATTCGAAATGTAAGAGTATGAAAAGTAAGTGACTTTCTGTCCAGCCGAGCTATGTCTTTTTGCTATTGCCTCCAAAGCAGTCAACATCCCTGGATCATTTCAGTTTGTTTCTTCCCTGTTCTTGAACTGTGCCATCTGCTTCGAGGCCAATGTACCACAGCTACATTATCTACAGCTACTGTTATCAGTCCGGTCAATCTTAATGAACACAGAACATTACATTTTCCAAAGCATATAGCAATGTATCTTGCCACACAAGCAAAAGAGTGAAAAACTGAGGTGTTCTGAGAAAGCATTTTAAAATGATAGAAAATCATGGGAAGACCGGGCCCACAGAGGCCATTTTTCATCCTGCCACATCACAGACTCAATTCTATCACTCCTAAATTTGCATTTAAAAATCTCTAGCAACATGAATTTGATGGCATCCTCGGGCTATATTGGTACCTTGGGTAGAAAGAAGTTTGCTGTTAGAAAGTTATTTTCCAATTGCTGACATGTATGTTTATCATTTAAGTTCATCTATTCACCATGGACAATAACAGATCATTCCCTTCCTCCTTGTAGAAAGCTTTTTTCTGTTCTTGAAGGCAGTTGTCATGCCTCCTTACAGGCTGCTTTCTTCAGGCTAAACAAGCTCACTGCTTTTGCCTTTCTCCATAGTTAAGGTTTACTTACAATTATGATGATTCCCAGTTTCTGTTGCCAGACTTTGTGCAATTAGACCATACCCTTCTGGAGGTCTGGTGGAGGAACGGGTGGTGTATTCCAAGGGAAGCTCTCCAAACAGATCTGAAGGGCTGCCAGAGGTCATTGCTGGCTGTGTCTCTGCTCCTATATCCCAAAGAGATAAACAGAATGACAATATAATGACATTTATTGAATCCTTTTCAGCTTGTGAACTGGAAGAGAGGCAGACATAGTTCATGTATAATGGGAGAAAAAATGTGCAGTTTTATGGGAAAAAGTAAACCAAAATTTGGAAGCATCAGCCATAACTGTTGTTTGGGAATTGTTGTACTAGTCTAATGCTGCTATCCAAATCCATTCATTCTTCTGTAGAATATTTTTGTTCTGAAGGCTGAGTACTATAGTCAGAAGTTTTCAGTTTTTCTGAAATGTACAGCTGATGATCATGACACATAGGAACGATTGCACAGAAACAAGAGGAAACATGCTGAAACAGATGCAATCTCTGTAGTCTGTAGCCTTCAAGATTATGAAGATGAAAGCTGCAAAGGAGTGATTTAAAAAAGAATAAATTAAATTTCCTAAAGTGACCCAAAAGGTACAAAGTACAGACTTAGGAAACTCATACAGCACGTTAACAGTCGAATCAAACATTCAAGTGACTTGTACTTTATTTTAGATGCAGCTTTTGGAAAGTCTTCATGCCTCCTATTTCTTTCATGGGTTGTGCAAAATACAGCCTACTTCAGCAAACCTAAATTTGGTTAAGAAGATTTTAAATATGCTTTCAAAATTAAGATCTTGAGCTTTAGTTTCTGTTAAAAACTGAAGATTTAGCACCCCTACAAAAATTCTTTTAAGGAATTATTTTAATTAGTAGCTTAATTGTAATTAAATCTTTGGTCCACTAGGATTTTGTCATTGTTGTTAGGGATCAGATGCTAAGCATTCCTCCAGTACTGTATTTTCTAAAAATCTGTGCTCTGTATGAAATATTTGTTTTTTCTTTGAAAGGTATATCAAAAAGTACAAAATTATGAGCTCTTGCATCCAAAAAAATGAAATCTAAATACATTCATTTTCCATTAACAAGAATGATGTTACTCAGCATTCTGTTTATACACTGGTGGGTATTTTGTGGAGCATACAACTTCTTCCTGTCTTCGTGAAATTGTAGTGGAGAAACCTCTGACAAGGCAGTAGTTTTCACTACTAAAAAATGCAGATGAGCTTAGCAAAGCTATGCCCCATGTTACCTCAACCTAGGATGATTAATTCTCTCCTTTCCTATTGTGGTATTTCTGGGTATGTAAGAAAACCCAGTTCTCTCTAAACTACCTTACACATATATTTTAGTATTTTTTTACCTTTTTTTTTTACTTTCTTTTTTTATTTTTTTACTGTAGTTACTACCCCATCTGATTGACAGATTAAAGCACTTGTGTAAATGTAATTTTAATTACATTTTAATTTGCATTTTCTTTAAGGTCTTTTAAGTAATTTGAAAATATTTCAGAAATTTTAAGGCTATCTATTGATATCCCTTAGAAAGAATTGCTTTCTGCATTGAAAAACTGGGGTAATCATATATATATGAACATTATATATATATATATAATATTATATATATAAACATATTCATATGTATGCATCTATGTGTTTATATATGTTGTATGTATGTGTAACATAAAGTAGTATATTCAAGGTGACTTTCAAAGCCCTGCCTTGGCAAAAATGTTCCTGAGAACAGAAGAGATCTTAAGTTCATTTTCCATCTAAGTTTGTGGTGCATAAATTCGAGCAGTGCCCATACTTTGGGCCATAAAATTCCCATTACCCCTAAGATTCAGTGACCAATACATATGCTTTTTATGATTCAGATCTAGAGTGGGAGGACACCTGAAATCTGCTGGACTCAATTTTATTGCTTGAGACATAGACCAATTTCAGCACTAAGCACAGCAACCACAAACATGTTGAAGAACTTGGCCAGCACTCTCTTTGGTGCCCACAGTCTGGCACAGTATCCTTCTGGATACTGGAGATCTGTGTTCAGCACCCTCCTTCCCTCAGGACAGACCTAAGCACCCAGCATGCTCTTGCCCAAATAAACTGCTCATGTTTAATGGAGTTATGAATGAGAATCAGACCTGTCACTATCCTTACCGCTTGCTACTGGCACAGTCAGGGTGGTTCACACTGAGAATTGTGTGACTTGGGTTGGCCTTTGGAAGTGTCTCAACTGACCCCAAGCAGAACTGATTTGCTCAGTTCTGTATCATGCTTTTAGGCCATACAGCTGGTTTGGAATGTCTAAATGAGGCACCAAAATTAAGTCTGGTGCTTTGGGCACTAGTTTAGAAGAAGAGCCAAACTCCTTAAAAACTTCTCATCTGAGCTTGCTTCTGGCCTCAGATTTTGTGAGCCATGCTTTCATTTTCGAGTAAAAAAATTTTTTGTACACGTTTTCTGGACTTCATTCAGAAGGACTGGTATGCAAATATATACTTAGTAGGCATATAAATTATCTGTCATTGCTTCACTAAGCAAACTAAATGAATCAGAATATCATGGTTTATTACAGTTAAGATTAGATCAAATGAAAAAATTAACAGGTTCAAATATTCAGCTCTCCCCACTGTTGTGTCAGGTAATCAAAATAATTTATGAGACCGGCATTAGAAGCAATTACTTTCTGACACTCTTGTTGTGAACAATTTTAGGGAGAGATGTCTGGTTTAGTCTAAAACACAAATTTAGTTTCTTGCACTGATTTAATTAATAAGGTAGAATATTTCTGTACCTTACTTGTGTCTTCCTCTCAAGCAGCCATTCTGATTTCAGGTATTTGCAACAGAAATCATTCAATGTGTCTCCTCTGTGGTTCCCACTGAGGAACATCTTCCCTTCCCAGCATCTCTATGGGCTGTGCTCCTGTGACTGCTCTTGTCCCCTCAGTCCTGCCTACCACAGTAACACACAGCCTGTCTCTCAGATTCTAGGGAGACACAGCTTCAAACACCTGTAGGAGCAGCTTTGGAACAGAAACACTTTAACACAACAAAATTTATTTCTCCATCATCAAGACTGATGGGAAGCTTTAGGGAAAATTTTTGCCTTAGAATACTGTACATGCAGATTTCCATGTACACAAGGCGTATGCTCTTATTCATAAAAACTGTGGATAAAACCCAAAAATACTACATGCATCTCTTCAAAAGCAAACATTAGCTTCTGCTTCATTCTTCAGTAATTTCAAGTAATTACTTTTTACTAATTACTAATTGTTTTTATATAGTATTGGAACACCTTTGGTGATTCTGGGCCTCTCACTACAACAAAGACATTGAGGTGTTGGAGAGAGACCAGAACGACAAAGCCGGTGAAGGGTCTAGAGATTAAGTCCTGTGAGGAGCAACTGAGGGAATAGGAAGTGTTTCACCTGTAGAAAAGGGGGTTCAGGGGAGACCTTGCTGCTCTCTGCAACTACCTGAGGTAGGAGGTTGTGGGCAGGTGGGGGTCAGTCCCTTCTCCCAGCAACAAATGACAGGACAAGAGGACATGGCCTCAAGCTGTGCCAGGGAACTTCAGGCTGGACATGAGGATGAATTTCTTCACTAAAAGGGTTGTTAAGCATTGGAACAGACTGCCGATGGAGGTGGAGTCACCAAACCTGGAGGTGGAAGAGACTGGACACAGCAGTTAGTCCAGCTGACAAGGTGGTGATCAGTCAAATGTTGGACTCAGTGATCTTAGAGTTCTCTTCCAACATAAATGATCCCATGATTCTGTGATTTCAAGCAATGTGGAATACTAACAACTAGTCATCTATATGGGAAAAAAAAATTAGATCTAGGCAGCAAGTTCCATGTCCATTCTGCTTTTACAGAATAAATGTAATTAACTGCACAGGTCATAAGTACTTCCAAAAAGATATGGGATATGTGAAGACCTCTATCAAGAAAGCATATCTTTATATCTCCAGATGAGGTAATGGACATGAAATCCACAAATAGAAAAATTTGTCCTATTAATCTATCATAAATTGTTTAAGGCATTGTGTTAATTAATGAAGAATTTGCATTTCAGTACCTCAAGTGATTATTTATTCCTGGCTTTGCAGCAAAAGGTATGGGTAGCTTGTATAGCTTTAAAACTGAATGCTGATGATTTCGACCCCAAAAGCAAGTTTTTTTCCAATTAATTGGAAAAGTGGAGTACTTACAACGATAAAATAACTAAGGTGCTCTTGAACTTGGAACCTAAGACCAGTTAATCACTGAATTGTCAGTGTGATAGCAAAACACACGAAGAACATGATCTCATCCCATGGAAACAAATTATAGGAATGCAACTTTTAAGGTAGTCTCATGTTTTATTTAATGTGTAGCACTATACCTGCATTTTATACATACTAAATAGCTCTATCCATGTCCAGAAGCATATATATTTTAGAAGAAACACATGAAAAATTATTATTTTAATCTAGACATTATTTATCCAGAATATTGATTTAATTTCATTAATTTCAGTAGAGCTCAGTTGTAAATGTATTTAGCCACTTATTTTTTTGAACTGAAGTCTTTTCAGCTTTAATCTATTTGGTTCTCTGATGACCTGTGTGATATGGCGTGTTTTTTTCTTTTTTCTTTTTTTCTTTTTTTTGGTTTGACTTTTCAAGGAAAATACAGGAAACTATTTCTTCATTTGCCAATCCATTGTACAAAGACCTTAGTTCATCTGGGAAGGTAAAGGTAAGCTACTTCTATATGTTCAGAAAAATGTGAGGTTGTAGTCCTCAAATAGTTTTCCATTAAAAGAATGTAATCCCTCAGTGAATTCTATTTAATAAAAGAAGCAAGAATTAAAAATTGACTCAGTGATGATTTGGAGGAAAAAAGGTGTTTTGTATTAAATATTTACCCACACATAGATAAGAATAAGCCCACTGGGATTTTTCTCCTTTTGTATCTGGAAAATTAAAAAAAACAAGCAAAAAACCAAGAAAAAACATCCAACAAAGCAACAGAAACACATCAACAACAACAAAAAACACAAAATGCATGATTCGGCAACCAAGTTGTCTTTGCACACTCACTTAACTTTAATAAAATTGCTCATAATCCTTCCCACTACCTTAAATATACATCACAATTCCCATCACTGTAAAATTCACCTTGACACTAAACAAGCAATTGGCTGCATATTTCCCTAGTACCATTTGCTGATCAGAATTGAGAGACTGACAGAGTAACAAATAAATTTTTGAATAAATATATATATAAAAGCAAACATATTGCAGCACAAGAATTTAAGGTAAGATTTAATTATCAAATTACAATGATAACTAAAATTCATATCTTATATTTAACAAGAAATAAATGACTGAATTTAAAGGATGGTATCTCTGATATTTCATTTATATTTAAAAATAATATAGACAAAGAACCTTGGAGTAAAAAGCAAAAAAGCCAAAAAATATATTTTAAATATTCTTCCTGCCCTTATTTTGATACTACCCGTATCAGCATTGAAAAAGCTAGGCTTGAAATAGAAAATTTCAAAGCTAGGCTTTGAAATAGAAAATAAAACTTCTTTGTCCTTTGCACAGTCAATAATATAAAATTCCATTGCAGCTTTGAATAGGATTAACTATGACATGCCATTTACTCTCTGTAAAAAGGTCCTATCACCTGATTTTAGAGACATTAGATCAAATGAATTCACTTATAGGTTGGAGTTTGTAAGAGCTCCAAGTTGGAAACATTCCCATCACAATCATGTCCAATTCATCAGGACATTTTTATTTTACTTAAAATAGATTCCTGACAGGCTTCATTTAATAGCAAGTTGAAAAACAGAAGCACAGAGTCAGGAGAGACATTTTCATGGAAGACAGCCCCAGGCATCGTGATTGAAGTCCAGCCATATACCAGAATTTCCTCTATTTTCTCCAAGAGTGGGAAAATACATGTTTACACTAATTCTTTTTAAAAGAAAACAAGCATTATGAGTTTTCTCCAAGTCTGATGAGACTTAAATCTGAATGGTGTATCATCAATCAAAAGAGATGACAGAATGCGAGCAAAAGCTCTTGTCTCCAGCTGAATACTCACAAGTTATGCCCTCGTGGGAGTCTCCGAGCTTCATAAAGAACAGTTCTCCTGAAGCTTTCTGAACGCCAAAATCATGTGGGTTTAGCATAGCTACACTCTTGCTCATAATTCTGCTTCGTAATTTTGGATCCATAGAATTTGTTGCCCAGGTGCCACATGGCAAAATATATTTCCAGCTCACTAAAAATATTCTGAAGCAGTTTTGTTTTTTTTTTTTTATAGTCTCCTGGTTATGCCACCTCATCTGCTGTTCAAATCAGTGTTTCTCCATGGCATGAGGTATGTAATAATAGATTTCTAGGATGTGTGTTTGGCTAGTAAAGGAAACTCATTTGTAGAGGAAAGGGAAAAATGTCACTTAAAATCAATGGTGTATTGCTACTTATACTGTTACTACCTCCGGAAATCTGAGAAAAATTACCCAAGCTGAATTGGCTGGCAAGGACCTCATAATAACAGTTCTAGTAGTGTTGCTCATCACAGCTACTTGTTACACCATACACTAGTTCAGTAAGTTTAATTCTGGGCAGATGCTGAAGGAAATGCTTAGAAATACTGAAATCCTTACCTGAAGGGTTCATTTTACCTATTTTTTCATACATTTCTCATTCAAGGAAATTATAACCACTTCCTTAAGTAAAAGGAAATTACAATGTCATGTACCAAAATTAGTGACCCACTGCAATTACACTATTGTACACAGATTGCCTAAAATAATACTAAATGTATATTAGAGCAAGGGCTCTGGAGACAAGGAAAAAAAAGGTGGAAACACATTACATGATCAGGTGCATGTGGTTGGTAATTGTTTTGGTGGAGCTATGATAACTTTATTCAGCTGAAAGTCTGGTCTAAGAGTGTTTAGAGATTTTATAGTTTTCTTTATTATGTTACTTCTATAATGAATCTACAGCCATTTGTATGTGCATTTTAAAAAATTAATTGAATCACTTGGATTTTAAATTTCATTCTATCTTTTTTCTTTTAGTATCCACTTAATGAAAATGTGAATGCTACTTCTTTTCCAAATCCTCTCTACGGTGTAGCAGCAGAAGACATGGAGAAATTATGTAGCTCCTTGAAAACATAAATACAAAGCAGGATCAATAGTGATTGTAATGCTTTGCCTAAAGATTTATTATAAATTCTGGAAGTGTGCCATGATACTGTAGAATTTGCAATATGAATTAATAACTCATCACAGAATAACTCTTATTAAAACAATTGGGTTTGGAAAGTAAATTTATATTAAAAATGGAATCTATACATAAGTAAACCATAATTATATATAGTCATATGTCATTTCTGTTGGTGTAGAAAGAGATTGATAATTATAACTATGAATTCATTTTACATTTGTACAGTTCAAATTCCAGTATGTTAATAAAATGTTTAATCAAATCCAGATTCTTTAGGTTTGGGAATGATATTTTTTTCCATTATTTGAGAAATGATGACTTAAATATTTCTGTAATTTTGCATTAGAAAGGGATTTTAACTGACTCTTTTAGTGTTTCAAGATGCAGAAGCAAAAGTATTTATAAAATTAGAAACATATCAAACTAAGTCAAGAGTGGTCATGAATCATGGATTTGAATATCAGCTCAGCATGTGATTCATCTGTGGCACACTAGTATATGCACTTATTTTTAAAAAATATTTTTATTATTAACATTGATAGTTGACCAAATTTCCCTCCGGTCAGCTCTACAGTTCTGTAAATCTGACCACTATGGTCCTGATAAATTTAGCTTAGTGCCTGACAGAGGGTGGAAACTGGCATGTTCAGGAAACCATATTTCTGCTGAATAGGTTGGCCTCCTACACAGCTGAAACTTATGCCAGCCCATGCCTCCATGAGAAAGATACTGGGGAGGAATTTTGAAGTGCCTTGTGATTTCAATTGTCATCCTCTGTGGTACCAGGCATAGCTTGTAACACTGTTTACACTTTAAATAACCTGACAAAATGTCATCTTCCATAATACCCACTTGCATTACATGACTGTCATTTTTAGCTTGAAGGCTTAAGTGTTCCTGCTGTGCTTGTGTTTTCTCCTGTACCGTATTTCTACAGCCTGCCTAATTTTAAACCCACTGGCAAGTCTTAAAGTTACCAAACTCCTACAAATTGCATAAAAACAGACATCTGCACTGTAGATGGTATCTCTGTTAATACCTTTCTCCAGAGAAGGTTGAATTGCTTGACATTTATTAGATTTTTGAGACTCCAGACAGAAAAGCATACTGATGCTTGCCTTCATTCCATCATGCACAGAGCTTCTTGGTTTGGGTTTGGTGTTTTGTTTTTCTTTCACTTTTTCTTCATAGAATAACCATAACCTATATCTTTCTATATATATTGCTACCTGGGGCCACATAACTATTTTTTGACTTAGATTTTTTTTTGTCAGACTGGCATGCTGTTTCATGGGTGGTAGGAATAACAATGTGTGATGTTTGCCCATCATTCTCCCAGTACCTTTCCAGCAATATGCTCATAAGTGCCTCTCTGGTGCATTCATACACACACCTGTCTTAATGCCATTTAGCTGAAAGCTAACAAATGTTATTCATTAAGGTATTAAATAAGGAAATGTGATCACACATGCTGTTTTCTTTCTGAAACAAGATTAGTATTACTGAAACACAGAATTTTCTTATTATACTCGTACCTTCTAGGTTGAGATACAGAATTCATTTGATCCAGGAAAGTGCAAAGTGCCTCCAGCTCCTAAACTCTGATATTTTGATAAATCTGTGTGAAATGATTGATCTCTGCATTATAAACAGGCACTGAACATCCCTACATGGTCAAGCCCATGTACTCAAATTCTCATTTATTCTGCAATAGATAAGCACTGCTTGCAGAATTTCATTAAACACTAAAGTGCTGGTTATGCTATAGTTCTTAAATCTCCATTTACTGTCATGCTCTGTGTATCTATAAAAATTACATTAATGAAAAGGATAGAATAAAAATGGTAGAATTTTATCACATTCTGCCTTATGAAACAAAGTATATTTATTTTACTATTTGGGCTATTCATTTTTTAATGTCCCAAATAAAAATAGATGATTATAAAGAATTATTGTAAAATAACTCAGGGAACATCATATTACTCATCAGTAATTATCTCCTGAGACAACTGTGGCTCTTCTGGATAATCTCTAAAACAAGGTAAGCCTTTCACCAAAATAATTTTCAATTTTTATAATTGACAGAATGTTTACAAAGAAAGTGCTGAAATTCAGTCTTTTAATCTTCCTGAACTTCAATATTTTTTTTCTCTTCTTATTTCATGAAGAAAAACAGATTTATTAAATTCAATATAGGGTTATTTTTTTCAGCTGACTATCAGCTCCAGACTGAAATGTTTAAGACAAAAACTTTACTTTTCATTTAATTTTCTGAAGTTTTCCAGTACTTAAAACCAATTTCATAGAATTCATATTCTCAGTCATCCTTTCCACAGTTTCAATTTCAAAATCTAAAGAACAAATCCAAAGTAAATATACAGGATATAAATATGCAAGAAAAAAGATTGTTAAAATTTGCTACATATATTTCTTCTTCCAATTTATAATATCCCCTGACTAAATACCCTCTGTAAGCTTATGCTGCTATTGTCATAAACTTTGTGTAATAAAAATTATTTGTTTCCAAGTGACCTGTTTTCTGGGAATAATTTAGAAGATGGATATTCTATACAGACAATGAATACTATACTTAGTCTAGTTTAAACATGTTTATATATCAATGATACAAGGTAACAGCAGAAATAAACTACAAGACAAACTTACAAAACCCAATACCATTTTCAGTGTGGTCTATATGGTCTTCTCAGAATTGTTTTGCTTCTGAGGTCTCACAATCATAGAGAACACAAACATCCATCTCTCAGATTTGGCTAATTTTCATTTCAATCCTAGATTTATTTATGGTACATATTAACAATCATGTTTCGTACACAGATGGCCAGATCTTGTCTTAGAAAGGATCACTGTATTTGCAGCTTGTTCCAATACTTGCCTCAACATCTGCCACTGGCTATCACTTTGCAGTTTTGGAAAAGGTGTTGAAGGGGAGCAGGATCTTGTCTCCTGTTTGCAAAAGCTGAAGTAGAACATGTGGCTGTGTACCTTTCTCCTTGCCAGTACCGAGGGGATCAAGCCTAGTGCAGAGCTCCTTAGGGTTCAGTGGTTGCAGTGGTGCAGCTGTACCTGTGTTTTGCACTGTTGCCCCGAGCCTCCACATTTTCCTGCATCTGCTGGCCATTGCAGTGGATATGCCCATGGATGTAGTCCAGGTATTTGCTGATGGTGACTTTCTCTCATTCTTGCCCTGCTTCACCTGCAGCAGCCTGATGACCCTGCAATGATAAAACTGATCAGCCACATGATCTAATTTTGAAGGTATCATGGTTTTTATCTATAGGATGGGTTAGATGGCATCCAGAAGTCCTTTCCAACCTAAATGTACTTGGAGTACTATGTTTCCATGGTGTTGGTGGCACCCAGTTCCTCCTTGACATCATCACTCTCATTAAGCCACCTCCAGCTTCTGCCATGCGTGTGTCTGCTGAGATCATTCTGAAGCCAAAGGTGTCCTCAGCTCCCCCTTATGGTTCCTTCCTTATTTGCCCAGCTGTGGCTGAGACCTCAGGCACAGCTTTTGACTTTTTCATTACCTATTTCTGCATCTCAGACAGGCTCTTGAATTACTTAGAGCTTTGATCTGATCTGCTTCACCTTAATCAGACATACTGCCATATATAAACATTGAGGCTACAAAAAACGTCCACTTTTTGTAACCATCAAGATGGCAGGGCTTAAATTAATCTTGTCCTCAGATAGATGCCTACTCTAGAATGTGGTACACTGAATTCTAGCAGCTCCTAATTTTTTCTGTTGCTTGTAAAGACAGTCTAGACATTATGTCTGAAATGGGGATGCCCAGATTTAATAATATGAATCCTATTCACACCATTTTAATTAAATCCAAATTTCATTAATATATGTATGTAATAGGAAGATTTTCACTGGATAATCTTCCATACAAGTGTGCACAGAAATGCTATCTAATACACAATCATTTTCCAAACCTCTCTGTTTGTATAAATTAGACAGAAAGAGCTTAATAAATACATATAACTTGCAGTAATGCATCTGTCAAAAACTGACATCTTCTGTGTCTCATTTTCAGTTTGTGTGTGGGAAGAGAGGGAGAAGGGGTGGGAAGAATTCATATGAGAACAAAAATGGAAGTTCCTAAGCAGAAAAATCTACTGTGGGCTGTATTGCTCCATATAGATTACAGCATGCGAGAACTCTGGCACTTGACATGGAACAGTATTCCTCCTCTTCTGGGAACTTAAAGACAGTAATTTATTCTCCAAGGTACAAGTCAGTTACTAAGGCTTGTGAACAGGCAATTGTTCTCCACTTGTGTGAGGATGAAGTACAAAGCACAGCAAAGGAAGGAAACACAATACTAAGAACATGCATAGTAACATCATTCTAAACTGTTCCTAGAGTGTTACCACTTCATCAGCTGTAGCTCTTAAATTGTAGCCCATTTTTATTTGAAAGCAGGGATGCAGCTGACCAGAAGGGTGGCCATAATGTGCATGTTCCTGCAGCAGCCATCCACATACCTTCACAAATGTCAGGCAAGTTATTATTCATATCTGGATTTTAATTTACCATCTGCAGCTCTAATCATTCTTACGGATTTCATACTCAAAAAAAAATGTCTTAAAAAGAGGAGGTGCGGTTTTCTACAGGATATTTGTACGTGACTACTAAGATAGGATAAACTATAGAGCATATTAGTCTTGGTGGGTGTTCATTTTTTTTATTACAATATACAAGGTGTATCTCAAAGGGGGACAGGGGAATAGGTCAGAACATAGCCTTAAATGCACCAGGAATTTACACCGTATTTATTGTTTTATTATAGAACCACACTTTTTGCCCTCATCTTAATATAACCAAAAAGCAATATATAGTTCAACGTAGATACAGCAACATAAAACTTGACTTAGTTCAGGTGATGAAAATTGGATATATGAGGTAAACTAGAGTAGCTGGTGATGTGAAAATGAATTTGTTTCAGTCCTCTGGCCCTCCATGGACCACAAGCTAAAATACATCTCCCAGCATTGATCCTAACTACTAGAAGGAATTTTCCATTCTGATGGCTCAATGAATTTTTAAAGATTTACCTTTTCTTTTACCATGTCATCATAAAAGGAGTTAATTTTTACTTTTATAATTTATTTATGAACATTGCCAAATGATTATACTTTGGAGAAGAGCGGGTCAAGTTCAGGGAAATGTTTAGGCAACAAGAAAAGCCAGAAAAAGTTATCAGCTGCAGGGGAGGGTGAATATTCTACTTTTCTAATGAAAATGTGAGTCTCTGAAGCAAGTCAGCAAGGCACACTCAACTGGGTTAAATGGGTTTAACAGGGAGAAATGAGCACAAATTATTCATGGGAATTCTTTAATCTTCTGTGTAATTATGTGATCATTCTCAGAACAAAGACTTTGGTTGCTCATAACAGGAGGAAAAAGTCAGTTCACACTCAGCACAATGATTAGCATAGAGCTGTGGAGAACAAAAAAAACCTGATAATCCAGTACTTTAATTTTTTCTGCGTATTTTGAAAGTTTGGGATGCTAAGCCTAAATAACTTAGAGGTAATAATAAGTAACTCTATTTTCTTAAAACAAAGCTGTTTTCATTTTGTTCTTTATCTTAATCTTTAATTTTGAGTCCTACTTCTTGAAGTGACTAATTTTTCTTTTTCTCAACCACTTCATTCAGATCATAAAACAGTATCACTCTGTGAGAAGTATTTTACAATACATGTGGTATGTGAATTTGTAAAGCTTTAGTTGACATTATGGTTTTGAGATTCAAGGCTTAGAATATAATTGAGGACCAACATAGAGCTATGTCAGAAACACGCTATGTCTAGAGCATTAGCATTAGTAATCTATTTGGTATTCACATGGACATGTTGGCCAGAAGTAGATGTTAATAAGCACTTACATTACAACCGGTCTCCCATGCAACTGTGCGTTACAGCTACTTTAGTAGTTAAAGTATGCAATGTGATTCATGTGAAGTGTTGTCACAGAATTAATAATGATTTATATCTTTTTGTAAAAAGGGTCTGTATTCATTGTAACAATGTGATTATTCATGTAACAAATTGAAGAGGTAAGTAGGACTGTCAAGGTTATGCACCAGCTTGAGCTTATACAGAAAATTCCTACTGACACAAAGCCAATCAAAAGGATAAAAGAATATACTCCTAGGAGTATACTCTTAGATATATATTCCTATACCAATTTATAATATCCAGAATATAAGGGTTAAATTACTTTGCTGTTCCTGTCTAACTGTCTTGGCCTGCAAGAGGTTTCTCTGGACACCCTTGAGAAAATGCAGTGGTCAAAGGATGCTCAGGCTGAAATTTCTGGTAACACATGTAGTATCTTCCTTTGCATATGTTAACCAATCAAGGCAATTCTAAGTGTTGTTTCTGTGTACTCTAAAATCTGCCTAATTTACTAGCTGTGTGAAATTTCTCTTGAAGATCGGTTTCTCATAGTCAAAAGATTTGAAAGAAACCATTGAAAAGAACGCTTGGATTCAGTCCCAGTTTATTTTCCTGTTTGTACAACTGTGTTTAACTTTTCTACTAAGAAGTAGATACAAGAAAAATCCTATCCAGTTCAACTTCAACAAAACTGTCCCCAATTACGTATGGGGTAGAATGATGAGAAGGAAGAGAGAGAATTAACATCAGTAAATATTCAACATATTAGGTATCCAGGAATAGAAATATTTTCATATCTCTATTCTGTCAATGACCCATTTCCTACTTACAGATACAAATCAAAGAGTAAGCTAACATACTCCTTCTCTAAGTTCACTGCAAATAATCCTAAGAAAATTCTTCCGACATTTACCTAAAAAAAAGGTATTGACCAAAACTTGTTTTGCAATACCAGTGAGAATTCTAGAAAAAAATCACCAAGAGGAAGTAATTTCACAAAATTTTGCCTTGAAGTAGGCATGTGGGCTCCCTCCTTATATTTAGCTTGTCAGCCTCCTATAGATAGCAATTAAACTCAGTACCTCATACACTCCTGAAAAGTTCTCTGGAAATGAAAGTGAAATATAAGTGCATACCCAATGCATACTATACGTGGATCTCAGGTTGCTGCATAGGTTTTGTCTCAAATGAAAAGAGATAAAATCATAGAATCATAGAATCATAGAATGGTTTGGTTTGATAGGGACCTTTAAAGGTCATCTCTTCCAACCCCGCTGTAATGAGAAAGGACAAATAAATCACGTTGCTCAGAGCTCTGTCCAACCTGGCCTTGAATGTTTCCAGGATTGCAGTATTGCCCATCCCTCTGGACAACCTGTGCCAGTGTTTTACCACCTCGATGTTAAAAAAATTTCTTCCTTATGTCCAATCTAACTCTTTCCTCTTTTAGTTTAAAACCATTATCCCTTGTCCTATTGCTGCAGGTGTCACTAAAAGGTTTGTCCCCATCTTATAAGCCCCTTTACATACTGAACAGGTCAAAAAGGTCTCAACAGAGCCTCCTCTTCTCTAGGCTGAACAACCCCAACTCTTTCAGCTTTTCTCATAGGAGATATATTATATCACTCTGATCATTTTTGAGGCACTCCTCTGGACCCTCTCCAGCAAATCCATGTCTTTCCTGTGCTTAGCACTATGCAAAAATGATTATTTATTCTTACCAGAGAAAATATAAAATCTCTCACTGAAGAGGTGGCATGGATAGCTTTGATTTCTTTTAGCATGGAACTGATTAATCAAGTTGCATATATTTGTTATTTAAAACTAAGTTAAGCTTGCATTATATACTTCAAACTGACACAAATTAATCATACATCTATATACAAACACACACAGTAGCTGCCATGAAGAAAGGTAACCAAAATATGTACATCTCTGAACATCTGCATCTTCAGAGAATGATCTATGCTTTTGGCTGAACATTTCTTTTCTTGTGCCGATGGGCTCCTTATTTCAGCTTTCAATCTTTATATATGCTTTTTTATCCTCTTTCTTATATTCTCTCACTGGTCATTCAACCCTTCACTTATTCTCCTTTCTACATGAAAGGGAAATGTAATTTTGATCAAACAGGAAACTTGTTTCAATCATGCTGCTTAAATTACACTTACTCTCTATACTGTCTCTAGCTTACATATTGCATTGCAAATTCCTCAAGGCTTTCTTGGTTCTCAGGTATTACTACATTGATTATCATAAATAATGTCACCAGATTTTCAGGAGTTTCAATTGCCTATAAATTTTATTGAGGTCAATGGGAACTGCAGTCCTGGGACCTCAAGAAATTCCAGGCACGTTCAGAAACTCTTATTTAATAGCCAAAATATAGATTGAAACTCTTAACTTCGGGGATCTTAATTTCAGTGTTTTAGGTAATTTGCTTTATCTTTGTTTCATTGTCATTTCTCATGGAACAGACTTGCATCATTAGATCAAATAATTTTCAGATAGTTCCAACCTGTGGTAAAGGATCTGTACCTAAGTCATACCACCACAGACATTTGAAGCATTGCTGTTTTCCTCCACCACCCTACGTTATCTGCTGTGGTAAGTGCTGTGCTCTGCCTGTTGTTTGAGTAAATACTCCCCTGGGAAGAAACACAATGGTGGAGAGGGACAGTTCATTGAAGACAATTAATGTTCTTCCATTTAATAGTATGGTTACAATGAAGTAACCACATAACAATAAGATAGGCAAGTTTTGGTGTTGAATTTTTGTTGATTCAATATGAATTTGCAATAAAAATTATATACTTACTTTTCTGATTTGAGTGGCATGGTTCTGGAGCTTATCTATCACTTTGATTATCAACCGGTTGCCCTAGAATTTTGCACCAGCACAGAGACTGCCCCAGCTGCCTGTAAAACAGCCATGCTTAGACAACAGGATTAGACACAACTTTAATTCTTCTAGTCAGATAAAATCTTAGGCTTCAATGTCACTGTTGTGGTTTGACACTCACCAAATGCCAGGTGCCCACAAAAGCTGCTCGCTCACCCTCCCCTGCCATAGCTGGGCAGAGGAGAGAGAAAAATTTAGTGACGACTTCATGAGTTGAGATAAGAAGTGGGGGAAAACACTCCAAGGGCAAAACAGGCTCAATTAAAGGTACAAAGTGAATTTATTACTAATAAAATCAGAGGAGTATAATGAGGAGTAAAATAAGCCCTTAAAAGCACCTTTCTTCCCCCAACCCTTCCCTCCTTCCCACTTATAGTGCAGGGAGACAGGGCATGGAGCTTGGGTCAGCTTGACACCCAAGGTTTTCCTCTGCTACTCAGGGAGAGAAGTCATTCCCTGTAAGACTGTGGGGTCCCTCCCATGGGAGACAGCTCTCCATGAACTCCTCCAGCGTGGTTCCAATCTCACAAGCAGCAGTTCTGCTGCAACATGAATCCCTCCCACAGGCACACAGTTCTCCCAAAACAGCTGTGACATGGGTCTCTCTTTCCATGGGGTGCAGTCCTCCAAGCACAGGTTGCTCCAGCCTGGAAGCAGGGCCCTCTCTCTCTCCATTGGGTCTCCGACTGGATCACAGCCTCCTCCAGGCATCCACCAGCTCCAGCATGGGCACCTCTCCCACGGGCTATGGGTGGATCTCTGCATCCCCCATGGATCCCCATGGGCTGTGGGTGGATCTCTACATACCTCATGGATCCCCATGGGCTGCAGGGGACCTCCTTCTCCACAGACCTTGGTGTCTCCATGTTGTTTCCCTCATGTGTTCTCACTGCCTCCTCTTCTCCGGCTAGGAAAAAACTGTACCCACTTTGTTTTGATTTTCTTCTTAAATATGTCATCACAGAAGCATTACCAACCTCTCTCCTTGGCCCAGCCTTGGCCAGCAGCATGTCCATCTTCAGAGTCATCAGGGATTGGCTCTGCTGGGCATGGTGGAAGCTTCCAGCAGCTTCTCACAGAAGTCTCCTCTGCCACCCTCTGGTACCAAAAACCAGGTCATGCAAAATCAACACAGTCACCTCAATGAAGTTTGAAGGCTTTGAGCCCCATTGAAAGACCCTTGGTACCACCAGCAGTGTGGGCTGTTCACTTAGGACCTGGACTCAATGAACTTTGTGGGCCCCTTTCAACTCCAAATACCCTCTGTGGTCTGTGAGTCTGTGTAGGAGTTTGGAGAATAGGGAAAAAAAAAACAGTTTTGGAAGCTGGATGCATACTTGGTGTGCAGATACCAGAGTTATTGCCCATAGAACTTCAGTTTCTCCAATGGCAAGAACCTAACAAAATGAAATAGTTACAATTCTGATCAATTTTCACAAACATGTTAATAGTCTACCAATATGGCTTATGAAAGTGGTATCTTCTTCAGAATGACAAAATTTGTGGAGTTTTGTTGGTTGTTTTTTTTTTTTTTTAACTGGGTACGCTCAAGTCCCCTGTAAGTTTTAATTTAGAAAGAAAAGTTCTACCCTGTCTGAAATGGTATTCTTGTTTGCAGATTCTTCTTTTCTGAATAAAAAGGTCATAGTTCACATGAAGGAAAATTACTTCTATCTCTGTATTTTGTGGTTTACTTATCAGAAATGCCCCAATTCACTCTTTTTTGTGGGTGCACCTCAAATGGGGTTGCCATTAGAAAGGCTCAGATGACTTGGAGAAATGTAGACAGTAAAATAAAGATTAATTGGTTGCTTAAGAGCATGGAAGAGACATGGTTTGCAGACACAGGAATGGGGACAGATGATTCTGGATTTGGCTTCAATCTATTAAAATGGCCTAATTTGTTTGAAACTATGCCCAAAGGACCAACAGTTTTCCAGAGACTGACAATACCATACAATGTAAAAATTTGCTTAATGAGTGCTTTAAGTAATGAATTAAAATTTGTTGAGAAACATTTGAGGAAAGAAAATGAATATCCCACAAAGGAGAAATTCTTTTTCATTTAACTATTTTTTTTACATAGCTTCAAGTTTCATGACATATTCTGTTTTTAATAATATCTGAATAGTGGGTCCATATTGCTATGACTACTTTATATTAGGAAATTATTAACTACAGATTTAAAGTGCACTGCAAAAGTACTTCACACCATGTTTCCATTTATATTATGCTAAAAAAGTAAATATGTTAAGGAGGACCCAAGAACAGACTTATAGGAGGAGCTTCTATAACAAGATATTTTGTACTTCTCTGACACCCACATGACACATTTAATACACTGCCAGCAACATAAATCACACAGACAGTCTTTTCAAGATAGCAGAGAAGTATTACTATTCTCTTAAAGCTGTACTTTTTTTGGGTGATAGCACTTGCTACTTTATGCAGCAGTCAACAGAACCCTGGATCAAAATAGATTATTGTGTAAGCAGAAAGCAAACATGCAAGTTTTCAATTGCAAAATTGCTTCAGCTGCAGTACAGATACAACAATACTTGCTTTCAATAGCTAAGGGGGAAAAAAAAAAAGATTAAAAGACATACCAGTCAAATTGCTGTAACTTCCAATTCAATAGAACAATGGCAAACTGCCCAAAGGAAATGCCCAAAATATTTGATCTGAGCCATGTTGAAGGACAGTGCGTTGCACATTGGGAACTCTTGACCTTAACAATCCTGAAAAAGTTTAAAAAGAATTAGAAAGCCAGCACTTCTGCTGAAGATATTTTGTCTAGAAGAAAAATTAAGGCACGGCTATTTTTTAGAATATATTCTATCTGTATATATTTAACAACAAATCACCTAAAATTAATTCCATTAACAATATCCTCACAATCTAAATTGTAAATAAATTTTATTTTTCATACATGCATATTATATTACTATCTTATATTCATGTTTATATATTTTATGCATTAAATATAAATGTTATATAAAATATGTATTTTATATTGTATTTTGGGGTGTGTGTTAAATTGAATTCTAAAAGTAGCCTAACAAAAACATATGTTTGACTAATAGTTCTTTAAAGTAATTTTCTGTTAATCTTTTTGTTATGACATAAAATTTTTTACGTTTTTTTGATGGAAAGTAAATCTGCGTATTGTTGCTGTTAAACATTAATAGCAATCCTTTAAAAACAGTAAAAATAAACCTTGAAGTTATGTGTAACATATAATTACACATTCAGTAGCCCAGTTTCTAGTGTACTTTTGTACAACATGATTCTGATTGATCAAAAAAAAGCAGGTACACTGGTTCTAAAGCTAACTCAAGGACGTCAGCGAAATGCCTTAACAGGCCTTCCTCTGATCACATTACAGCAAAATATATAGCTTTTGATTCATTTTAGTCATGTCAGTCATTCCAGTGCAGTTCCATCAAAATCAAGATTATACAAACTATGTAAGACAAGCCATGGCCACAGTTGTTTGGCTATTTTTTCTGTGATTAGTGACACCATAAATTATCAGAAAACATATCAGGTGCCAATCGGTGATTAAAGAATGTGTACCTTTAGGTGGGATTAATTTAGCTTCAAGAACATAATAAAATTACTAAAATATTAATATGCATTCTCAGAAACACAAAATTCTGTTCTTTTATGAAACTAGCTTTTCCTAAGCAGTAATAGATACTAGCCGGTCTTACTAAATCCCCTAAAAGCTGGAGTGCCTATCAGCTTCTCTTTAATTGCCATGAAATGGTGAGAAGCACAAGTTAAGTTTTACTTTTGAAACTAGAACAGGAACTACAGTAAATGACACATTTCAGACTAGTTCTGTTCAAGAGGAAAATTCAGTGATGTTTTTAAGCACACATATAACTTTCAAGCATCTGCTGAAGGTATTTGCTTGAGCTTTACTGGAATACATCCTTAAATTTCATTGCTGTGATTTACTTCTTAACTGCCTTAAGCACTAAAGGTCTGAGCAGGTAAAGTAGCTGTTCTTAACTGTTTAATGACTGAGCAGTTTGGATTGTTTTTCCTTTGTCATAACAGTTACCTTCACTTTAATTCAGCTCATACCCCTAAACCTCTTCATTTCAACCAGCAGCCCCCATCACTTGGTGTGCACTTCATGCGCACCTTGCACATGGGAGTCAGAATAGACTACCTGAGTTGTAGTGTCCCTGCACACCTTGTGGAACCTAACAAACACAAATGCTGCTCTCCAGCTTCTCTAAGGGACTCCTCTTGCCCAGTCACTGCTCTCAAAAACCCCCTTCATTCTTTTCCTCTTTTCCTTCCCCATAACCACCTCTAGCCCCTGTGCACACAAATCTCTTCCTGTAACATAGCCCCAGAGCTGCATCTATCAAACCCCTGAGTCTCTGCTCCCACCAGAGGAAGAAGCAGGGTGCTTACATGGGGCTACTGCTCACAGCAAGACCAGCACAGAGAGGGAATAGAGCAACGGAAATGAGAACAGCTACGGCTGTACACAATCTCCCAACACAATCCATGATTTTCTCCTTTGCCTCTCGCTAAAAGAAAATGTGATACTATTCAACCAGAAAAAAAAGAGAAATGCCCAGATACAAAAGAAGCTAAATCTTCTTCAGGCTTGAAAACAATACTACATTTGTGCTAAGCCCTTTTCTAGTTTTATAGGTGGAATTAATAATTCCTGGAACTGACAGATATCCATACAGATATTCTCCATGGGTAACACACTGTGGTCCCTGCACTCTGTCAGGGAGTTTGGTGAAAAAAATTAGATATTCTAGTTTAATTTTTAAATTCGTCATAACTATTTAAAGAACTTATATGGGCCCTAACTTTAGGATATCCTTATTAGATGGTTGATCCATAATGAAACTATTGGGTTGGCAGTCAGTAGTGGAGGTTCAGTGCAGGAACTGAGGCAGAGTACAAGTCTGGATCTCCCTCCCTTCTCCAGCTGTAACAATTTAGATTTATGCAGTGCAACACAATAATTCAGACAACTTTATCCAAGCACATAAAGCCAAATATCCTGCCTGAGACCTGTGAAAACTTCAGTCTCCCTGCACCAATCTGGTGACCAGCTCATGCTAAACTTTCCCTTGTAGAAGGATGAAACACTGCCATGTATGTTCACAAATATGGGGAAGAAAATTACCTGCTGGTTTGTGCATTTGTCTCAGAATGGTGAGATGTGGATTCCTAGACTATGTTACTCTTCTGGTGGGAAGGAGTGAGAAGCAAAACAAAACAGCTGTTGACGACATATATATATATTTTCCAGAAAAGTACATAGGCAAGGGCAAGCTATATACACTCTCCACAAATTCTCTTGAAAACACAGTTTTAGAGTAAATGTGAGGTTCACTGCCAGAAAATTAGAACCAAGGGATTTCTGCATAGGGATGTCAATTGCTGGGTCTTATCCATCATGTAATTTTATGACTAATCCCTTGAAAGAAAATGCCTTCATCACCTGAACAAATGTCTTTAAGAAGCAAGGATCAGACATCAAAACCCAATCCCCATCAGAGATTTGAAGGAAGATATTTTATTACCCAAAATCAGCTCTAGGAAGGGACTTTTGTGCTGTGAACTTAAATTTAACGATTTGGGCTTGCAGGTGCATGGTTAAGGGCTAGAAGGTTCTGTTGAAGGCAGATGCTCCTTTCCCCTCAGGACTTTCTCACCACAAGGCTTGCTTGCTTCTCCTGAGTGTGCTTCCTGGTGGAAAGCATCTTCCTCTGGAACTGGCTTACTTTGCTTACTTTACAGGGAGACTTGGTTGGTGACTTCCCTCACATCTCCCTGAGAGCAGTGACTCACTCACTGCATATCCTGCTCCATGGGACACTGCTTGTGAGTCTTCACCACAGAGATTTACTCAAGCCCATTGCTTCCAGATTTGGGATTGACAAGCTTTGCCTCCCATTTTGAAGTGGTTGCAGGTCCTGATGGAGGCTGACCATGTGCTGGGCACCAAACATGCCACAGGGTGAAATAGTGAACACAGTGCTTTGCTCTGGTTCCTTTGAGTCCAGTGCCTGCTGAAGACCACAAGCCAGTAAGAGACCACTTCCCCTGGGTCCTCGTAGTTAATCAAACTGATGTCCCCAGTTAACATCATCAGTAGGTACAGCTGAACAAAGATCAAGCTCAGTAGCAAAAAATGACAAAGGATTTACTTTTCCTCCCAAAGCTTTGAAACTTAAAGATGCAAACATTACTTGAATGAAGAACAAGTAGCCTGTGAAAGAATGCTGCCATCTGGAAATAAGAACCCAGACAACAAAACGTATACTTGTTTCTGCATTTCCCGTTATCAGAGACTGGATGTGCAGAGTGCCTTTCAATGCAGGGTTAATGGAACCTATTGTAGAAAATACCCCAAATTCTGGAGTGTTTATTTTTGTCTGCAGAGATCCAAGATCTGTCTATCCTCACAGCAGAAAAAAATATATTTGGCATATATATATATATATATATATATATATATATATATATATATATATAATTCAATTCAGGATACTGTTCCAGCAGTGTTTCTAATAGCTGATTTTATCACATTATCTAAAAGTTGACTTTATTTACCTTCAGTCCTGAGTATTCAGACTTTTTTTTCTTTTATTCTTCTGCTACACATT
>JANPWX010000058.1:1184829-1196120 GCA_024734555.1 Trochalopteron elliotii
GTAGAAAGTAAGACAAAGGAAATTTTTATGGAGTAGTGGAAAGTAAGGGAAGGTATACACACTAAAGTTTATTCAAATCCAACTGTAAAGCTTGAAAAATAGCTGCCATTCTAAAAAGGAATATAAAATTTCAACAATATTTTCCTTATTTTGTCGTAATATGAAAAACTCAAGCACTTTTCATGTCTTGAAAATGCAGTTCAGCAGATGAGAAAAGCAGGAAAGGCAGCATGTTAGAACATCTTCCTCTTTGAAAATCAGTATCTGTCTGCAAACTACAAGTGTCAAAAAGTAGGAAAGGGACTGAGAAACATCACATCCATGCATTCGTGTGTCATTTATTTGGGTTGCTTTTAATTTTCTTGCCTTTTATTATGTGTCTTCCAAAATAAAAGTTGGATTTAAATGGGTGTGTCCAGATAGGCAGTATACACAACCCAAGAGGGTGCTAATTAAAACTTGGACCAAGTTCAAATGAGAAAAACTTAGCTCACAACCCTCTTGCTACCAGAGAAGCCTGGTCTCACATTTTCCAGCAGGCAAAGGTGTATGTATATCACACACACACACACCTTGTAAGCCCCTACTCTCCCTTTTCCCTCACAAATCAGTTTTGTAAAACTCTCTGAGTAATGCCAGCTGATATAATTATTTTTCGTTTGATTGTTTTCAACAAAAGTAAGGATAGTGTAACAGGTTAGACTTTGCTCATTTTAATGAAAACATGAATGACAGGCTTTTAAAGGTTGGATATTATTAAGGAAACAGTTATTTTCTAATTGTTCCCTGCATAACCATTTCACCTGCCGAAAATCTCCAGGCAAATCTGTAATTCTCAGAGGAGTTTTCTGGAGAAGGGCTTGAAATCCATACATGTGTTGTCACTATATTCCAGATCCTCAAATGTTTTGAACAGATACAACTCTTCTGGACATCCAAGTGTTTCAATTCAAAATATCTAAAGACTGTGCTCAGATATTTTAACTAGATAAAACTGCTTTGCCTGGTATCAGGGTGGACCTCTAAAATTGATTTTCAGGAGGAATTTTTTCTTCAATCATATAAGAAAATGAAAACATTCTACAACTGTTGTAGTGAACTAGTACACACAATAAAAAAATCAGGAGGCCCAAGTCAGTTGCAAATGTTTGGAGTTTTTTTCTCCCTATACTGCAACTTGCTCTTATTTTATACACACTGGCTTAGTTTTCTAATTTCTTGGCTAAATTTCTTAGCAGTGTTGAACCCAGAGTGTGATATGACTGACTCTAGCCAAAAACCTCTCCCCGTGGTCCTTCATATTTAACTTTTTCAGACCAATGTAACTGAACTTACAAGGAATGTAAATAAAAGGGGAATGCAAGGCTTTCTATTTGTGTTTCAATGACTGAAAGAAACAATATTAGCTACATGCATTGGAATGGATCACAGTTAGTGTTGAACAAAGTTCTGAATTTAGAAAAATGTGCTGTTCTGTTGTTATCTTTCCAAAGCAAAAAACCAAATGAACAACAACAACAACAACAACAAAACCCCCCACCAAAACAGAGGTATCCAAAATCTATAACAACAACAACAACAACAACAACAACAGTTAGTCTTCTTTTTATCCTGGTTTTGGCTGGGACAGATTTTTTTTTCTTAGTAGCTGATACAGTGGTACAGTGCTGTGGTTTTGAATTTTGTGTGACAATAATGTAGATAACACACCAGTGTTTTAGCTGTTGTTAAGTAGTGCTCACCTGAAATCAAGGACTTTTCAGTGTCTCATGTATGCTAGCGACAAAAAGCTGTGAGGGAGCACAGCCATGACAGCTGCCCTGGACTCACCAAAAGGATATTCCACACCATAAATATCATGCCCAGCGTATAAAGTGGGGAAGTTGTCTGGGAGGAGCTGGTCAGTGTTCAGGGATGGGCTGGGAATAAGTGAGCAATTGTATTGCACATCACTTCTTTCTCCTGGATTCTATTATTCTATTATTCTCTCTTCCTCTCCTTATTGTTAATATTATTATTGTTGTTGCCATTGTTATTATTATAGTTGTTATTATCATTATTGTTATTATTATCATCATTATCCTCATCATTATCATTATTGTTTTGATTATTAAAGTGTACTTATATCAACCCACGAGATTTACCTCTTCTTTCTGATTCTTCTTCCCTTCAGGAGTCCATTAGGGGCAGTCAAAGAGTGCCTGTATGGTACTTAATTGCCAACTGGGAGTAAAACACAACACTTTGAAAAACATTTGGACAAAATGACTACTGTCAAACCTCAAAAAAACAATTCACTTGAATGATAAAGAGAGTGTAAATCTCTGAAGTATATATGACATAAACTTATTTACTCAGCCTACAGTTTATAACTTTCTTGTTTCAAAGCACCATTCTTCATGAGCAAAAAGAAAAAGAAACAAGAGAAATGCAATGAAAAAAAAAAGGCAGAAAGAAATGGATGATGGATTACAAAAAGAAATGTTTATTTTTCAGAACATATTTTGACTTGTGACACTGATTGACCTGCATCTTTTAGATATGTTCCATTACATGTGGAAATTTATAGCTGCAAAAATACCTTATAAGACTACAATAAAATCCTGAGACTGTGTGCAAAGGTATTAGCTTTATAGATTCCTTATTTTATTACTCAAAGGAACATAAGGCAATTGTTTCTTTTGCATCATCTGCTTATTTGATATTGCTAAAGAGCTACTTGTTGCCAGCAGAGCAGCATGGTTTGAGGAGAAACTGAGTTATGACTTCATGAGTTAAACAGATTTCAGTTAATACTATCATGTGTCATCTGTCCTTAAAAGCTCGCTAAGTGCTTCCAAATTTAAAATTCATCCTCTATTTTTTTCCTTTTGTTGGCTAGGATTCAAACATTGCCAGCTTTAGATGCTATTTTCCTTTTAAAAAACCTTTGGTAAATCTTCATAGACACAGTATAACTTCTGTATGTAGAATTCATTTTGTACTAGAAATAAAAAAAATATATTATTGATGTTAGCAGAGCAACTTTGACACCTGCAGCTGAGAAACTCAGATCAGACTTCATGGTGTAGCATAAAACTGAGATCTCAGAAAAATCATATATTTACTGAGTAGATAGATCTAACTTGTATGTTTTTACTAACTACTTATTTTTGAAATCCAGTCTGAACCAGTGACATGACCATACCGGAAACATTTTTGCAGGCTTATTTCTTCATTATTATGTAAATGAAATAGATGCAACAAACTGAAATTGTAACCAAGCATTAAAATACATATAGAAAATCATCCTCAAAAATAAGAACTCCTGCTGATTTGACAACATTTAGCAGCATCTCACAAACACTACTGAGCAACTGATTTTTAAGATCACATGAAATAAGACTGTTCAAAATGAATGTTAGGAGACAGAGAAGTTGACAAAGTAGTCCACAAAACTTCCCTGAATCGAGCTTAAGATCACAGTTTGACAATAATAACCTCAGCTTTCCACATGACCAGGTATTGTCACCTGGACAATTGACTGCAAGAAGCATACCATGGTATGGGTTTTTCTGAAGGTATCAACAGCTTGCCATTGACAAAGGTTAATATATTTACAGTTTATATTTACTTAGACCTTTGCTAAAAAAAATTGTATTGAACTGGATAAATTTTCTAATATTCATAAAGTTTTCTAAGTTCTCTAGCATCCAAAGAGTTTGTTCTGTGATTCTGTGTTGGCAATATCATCTTGTTAGTTTCCCCAGAGAGAAAAGTACTTCTAATTTATCAGAAGCACTTGAGATAATTTTAAACTCCACAACAGATTAACAAGAAAATCAGAAGTTTTACTCTACCAAAAGGAAAAGTTTTAGGTTCTTAATTACAAAACTGGAAAACACCTAATACAGGCCTGAATTACATTACCAGAATTTTTTTACGTACCTGCTTCAGTGATGTGGTTGATGAGAGGCAGACCTGGCACGTTAACATTTCCAGTTTCCATGGCTGGCTTTGCTTGGAGAAATTGATATCTATTTTGAGGCTGCTGACTAAGGTGAAATCTCCTTCCCTTCTCTTCTCAGATCTCTTCTCCTAAGTCTATTGTCTTGTAAGACTAAAATATCTCTTCATCCATTATGACTATGCTAACTCAGTTTTCTCTTCCACCATTCAATACATGGCATAAGGTAAATCAGCAATGTTGGATATTTCCCAGCCTTGTCTCTGGGATTTAATGTGTTCTTCAACGAGCATTAATTACATAGGCTTTTTCTAAGTGTTAACATTTTCAAGACCCTTAATATTATCAAACTCCTTAATCTCTAGGTCCATGCTAAAGTCTACATAAGGATCATATGTGACCTAGTGCATCTGTCAGATTTATTACTGTTAATGAAAGGTTTTTATCCTGACCACCTTATCATCCTGCATCTTTCAATTGTGTTAGATACTTGCAGTTTCATGAAACAAAACAGTGTAAATAGGTTCATCCTGAAGTAAACATGGTAAGCGTGTTGAATTGTTGCAGTTGAGTTTAAAAGAGGATGTAATCATCTCTTTCCACTGTCTAGACATTTGAAAGGGTTGTCAGGACTACAGCTACAGCTTACCAAGCATCTGCTTTTGCTCTGCAGGGAGAGCTAAATCTTTGAGATCAAAGTCTCACAATAAACACTTATCTGGGGTGGATTTCTGACATGAAAAATCATCAAATAAGTGCTACCCTTCACTGGACAGTTGCTTACCATTTCTCATTAGGCACACAGCCAGGCTCCATGGTGCATGTGGAACACAGAAAAAATCATATCTTAATGTTTATATAGCAGTTAAGGTGTTCAAGGGTAGTTTGGACCTGCAGGGGCAAATTACAGGGAAGTCTTACTGCAAAGAGGGATGGCAGCTCTCAGAGAGCAGAACCTACTGCTTGCGGGAAGCCTGTTGCCTGGCAGATGGGTATACCTACCTTTGAATAAATAATTCTTGTGCCTCTTGGAGACAGGAATCACTACAGAAACCATTTCAACCAGTGATAACCAAGAGAGGAGTACTTCAAAACAAGATAAAAGGAGACATTCATCTCCTTTAGCATCCAACTGCTCCTAGAGAGTTCTTCCCTTCTTAAAGATTTCCCTGGCAAAGGAAGTATTGCCACAGTGGCTGAATTGAAGTTATGTGTTTCTTTGAAGATATATCCCTTCCTTAAGCCTGCTATCAACACAAGTCACAGTGGCATTTTGTACATCAGCTGTGCATTCCTATACACTGAATGTTGGCAGTGTTTAAGATCCATCACAAGACACAGGAAATATGCTAAGGTGAAACTAAGACAACACAGCTTCTAATTGTATTTCTTATTTCTTTATAGCCAGATCAGCTCTGTACTGAATATGATTCAGTTCAGTTCAATGGAACCACTGTTAAAAAAAATGTTTCTGACACACTCCATTCCCTGCCTGCATAGGCTGTGGCCTCTGTGGTCAGTGTAACTGGTCAGTTCCCTGCTTACCCACCTCAGTGTGGTCCTGGAATCTCCGTGCCGGGGATGCTGGCACTCTTCTGAAGCAGGTTTCAGGGTTTATGACTCATCAGATATAACAGCTGTGCCTAGAGACATCAGCCCATAGAGCAGAGAGGAAGCCAAAGTTCTGTGCTGCTTAGTCCTCATTTTAAGGGAGCCAGTCATTCAATAGTATTATTTATTACTTCTTTCAAGTGTTGAAGAAAAAGCATCATATCTGAGCTGCACTTTAGACATATTGCACAGTCTTGATGCCCATAACGGACCAAGCTGGGGCATTCCAAGTAACAGAGATCTTCCTGGCTGCTAGAGAAATCTGTGGTGCACTTCATGTGCAAGCAAGTTTGGAAAGACAAAATGGGCTGCTGAATGTGCAGCAGATTGTTATACTGCTGGGGCCACTGCACAAAAATGTGGTAGTTGTTTTCAGTACTTAACTCCCAAACTTTGGCTACTTTTCACAGCTGTCCCTTTCCCCCACCCCCACAACCATCATTAACACCAGGCATTGACCCTCTACAGGTCAGTGTCACAGCTACTCCTGTCTCAGCTAAGCACTTGTTAAGATCATTCTAGCATTAAAGTTTGCCCAGGCTTCCTGACCTAAAACCTAATCCCAAGCCAATTACTTTTTCTAATGCTACTCCTAACCCCAGTCTGCCTTCCCCTGCTGTGCTCAGCAGCAGATTTCTTTCTTTGGTCTCAAATGATTAAAAATGTTAAATCTACTCACAACTGTATGGGCCATAGTAATTGCTCAGGCCCTCCTACCAGCTCCAGATCATGAGTAAGAAAGGACTTAGTGAAGAATAGCTTGGCATGCTTCTGCAGATTCTAGTAAAGATTGCTTTCTTGGAAAATGTGCCCACTGAAAAGCAATGTTTGAGGCTGACTTGGTTTTAATTGTAGCTGAAAATTTTTGTTCTTAGTTTTCTTTACTACTTCAGTGACTACTGGTACCACCATGCCCACCAAGAAATGTGTCCATTCTGAATATTATCCTGTGCTGAGCCCCACTACCTTGGCTAAATGAGAACTAATGACTTGCTCTGCCACCATTCCCACTTTCCCTTTAGCCATCCATGAAAAAAGGCTTGGGTCCTGTGCATGTATGGTTCATGACACAAAAGTCTGCATCCATATATCAGTAAGGTTTCCATCACAGCAATGTCACTGACAAGATTGTTTTTTTCTTCCCTCACTTTCATTTCCATTCTTGCTTTCTCTTCTGAGTCACCCTTTAGCCTCTTTCAGTTCTCGTATGGGTTTAATGTAGCCTGCTGACCAGTGCTATATTGAAATATTAAGTTCTCTGTTAAACCCGGCCCTGCCACAAATGTCCAGGAAATCTTCTAGTTCCTCCAGTCTTGGGTCCATAGCTATCACTGTACCCAACATAAGTTGAGTAAGGGTCACAACCACAGCCTTTTCTGGAGTTGCAGGGGTGGGGTGTGTGACTTGGAACTCCTAGGCCCTGTTTTGGGATTTGCTGCCTTGTGGCTTTCAGAGTTGAGTAACATCCTCATAGCTCCTGATCACAAGCAGGCAAAGGCATTGCTTGGTGCAGCATTGCTTTTGCCTGTGTCAGTGTTGTTGCAAAGGCAGATTCATTGAAAGAGTAAGTTTGAAGCATCTTGAATTCAAATAATTCATTAAACTGGAACTTTTTGCTTTCTCACTCGGGAAGTACGATCCATTTCAAAACCAATTTCATTCTTTTAAAATCATTTCAGAGTTCAAACAAATATCAAAACTGTTTTGGATATCAAAACTCTTTTGGATTAAACCTTTTGTTTAACCTCAAACTCTATTATTTTTTCATGCTGCCTTGCTTGCTGAAAGATTCATCTTTTATTTTTCCCTTCCTCAAATTTCCAGTGAACCACTTTATCAGTGTGTGAGATAATGAGACTGAGTTCTACTTTCCACATCACAAAGTGTCTACCACTCCATGAATCTGAACTCTCTTTACCCCAAAAGAAACTCTCCCTAACCATGCACCACGGCACAAGCAAAAGGCAGTGCATGTGGGAGGTTTGCAGTCCTGCTGTCCTAGAGATAAGCAGAAAGCTCTGCTGAACAAAGCTGCACTGGCATTAACCACACAGCTCTTAGAGCCACACCACAGACAGATTCTAATTAGGCACAATTATGCAAACTCATGTATTTGCGTATAGCACCTCGAAGAGAGTTACAGGGAACCTAGCAGAAGCTACTGGATGTGACTTAACCAAAAAGGGAACCTCAGTGCTTTTCCCAAAAAATAAAGCTGAGTGGTGAGACTCAAGGCTCTCCCAGCCAGAGGAAAAGGCTTGTTCAAAAGTGCAGTCCAGCTTCTCTGGAAAGTTGTATTTCCCTATTTAACTAGGAAGCTGCTTGTCTGCTTCATGCTTAACATCTGAATTTTGCAGTGCCCTTTAGTGATTCAACTAAAATGCTGTGCTCCTCCTTTGAACTGGCAAAATCAAAGGCGCCTGCCAGCTGGGCAGCACTCTAAGTTCACTGCTTTAACACCTCCTTTTGACAATACTAAGCCTAATGCCTCAGCCAAATTCCCAATAGCTACACAAATCACCTTCTTGAGCCCTAACCAGCCCAGAGCTCAAAAGGGAGGCAAACTCTCAGTGGCAAACTCACCCCCAGGGATTAAAGGCCATGTGCAACTTCAATATGTGATACTCATAATATCAAGCTGTGGACTACCTGCTCCATAAGGGTTCCATAAACCATTTTGTCTCTGTAGGGACTACTCCTGGCAGATCAAGTATTATTTATGGCTCCAAAATTAATTATCTAGATCTTTTTCTCTCTGCAGTTGGGAAAGTAGGTTATTTGATAGGCACCACTCAGTTAGAGCAGAAAATACTGATGGCTGTCGTCTGTCTATTAATATGCAGACACAATCCTTTGCAGAATAACAGCAAGTGCAAGTTCACCAAGGAGGAAAACTGCTTTTTTTCTTGGCAGAGAATACAGATATATTCTCCCCTCTATCAGGAATGCTGCAATTATCCCTACCAGTTTCTTTTTCCCAAATTAAGCAGAGATATCCTCCCAACTCCTCAAATGTAGAAGCAGTTATTGTTCCAGGCTAGCAACTGAGTGCAGTTGAGAGGTGCCTCTCTTATATGTATCAAAGCAGAATAGCTACCAACATGTTAAAAAAAGAAAGAGACAAGAAATGTTTAAAACACTGTTTTTTCAGAATCAGTAATGCAATAAGGCCAGAAATAGTGTAGGTTGAAAAGACTATGTTGATACAAAAAAAAGAAAAAAAAAAGAAAGAAAAAAAAGAAAATCAAATTCTCAAATGAATATGTAAGTGAGAGCAGGCACTTGCAAGCAGTATGACAGTAGAACACAATGAACAGAGAGAATGTTCCCACCCTTTTTTGCTGAGTGATTGATGTTATAAACAGGGATGGATTGCACAGGAAGAGAAATTATAATGCCATATTCTTCACTCGTAAAAGTGGAAGTGCTCTCACTGATTTCTACGGAACCACTGCTGTTTATGCCACTGCAAGATATATACCTAAGAGAGGTGGGATAATGTACAAGCATGGTGATGGTAAAAGCACATAAGAGTAATGAAAACTTAGCACAGGCACTGTGTTCCAAGTAAAAACAGCCCATCACTTCAGATAGCCTTCAAGAAGTTGTTCTTTCAGTTTTACTTATGCTTTATAAGTAACAACAAATGCATAAACTTTTGTGCTATGAATGCCTTCCCAGCAATGACATGTCGTCATTAATCACTAGAAGATTTGTTATTAACTTTCATCTCAGGCTTTTTCTCAGTGCAATAAAAAGTCTTGCCTGTGCTTTTACACACAATTATACCAGGATAAACGATGTTCTAATTGTTTTGTAGTACAAGAAGCACAATGCATACAGCCTTCTTTGGAGGATGCAGTTTGCTCTGTGGAGAACAAGATGTTCTCCAGAGCTGTGACTCTGTGCTAACCTTGCAGCAGGGACATGGCAAAACTGTCCCACAACTACACAGAACACAGAAAATTAGGGCTATGGGACCTAGTATGTTGCTGACTTTTATCTGCAACTCCATGCTTTAGCTGTCTCTAGCTAATCCTTCCCTTTCTTCAGCATGCACTTTTTGTAGTATATCTATGAAGAACTTAAATCTGAAACTATAGGACTGAGAAGGAAAGAACAAATGAAAAAAATTTATTTGTCCTATTTTAGGCTTCTCTATACCATACATAAGGGTCTTGATGAATTATTACTTATTTCAGGAACATGTAAACTTTTCTCTCAAATCATTCAAATCTTTTGTATTTTAAGATTTACTATAACTTTACAAAATCTCATCTTTATTATTACTTTTTAAAAGGACAAAAGAAGATGAAAATAGCTTATGAAGGTTTTACAGACCTTATTGTTCTTATTCTTAGCTAATAGTTTTGCTGAAAAACAGCTGAAAGAGTGGTCAGTCCTTCTTTATGACTACCACTCTACCCCTTCTAGTAAAGGCCAAAAGCTCAACAATCCTCTCAGCAACTTCAGCAAAACTTTGGGTAAACTGAGCAACCTGATCAACTGTCAAGGAAAAATGTATTCCAATAGCATGAAGAAACCTCTGTCTTGCATTTTGTTTCAGAAGTAGCAATAGCTTTGATACTAGTTTGACCAAATCTGCACAAAAGTCTGCTGCATAATCCAGATCACCTGGTATACAAGGTAGTAACACTCCCTGATTCCCCACAGATTTCAACAAGGCCAGGATTTCATTCCTGATGCATAAAATCTCTAGTATTACTTTCTCTTATATAGAGAATATAGAATATGTTTTCTGCAGTAATTTGTAGCAATACTTGGACTGCTTCTGCTTTGTTTTATTTAAGGGTATGTGCAAGAATCTTGAAACTAGAGAGGCTCACTATAAACTCAAATATAAATATCCTTATTGATAATATCCTCCAGTATCATATTTCTATACACATTGAAAAGAATTAGAATTTTTTTGCTTATACTGCAAATCTACTTCTTAAACCCACAGGTGCCATGCCTTGATTTACATATAAACACATCAATGATTAAAGAGCAAGACACTTACAATGGACCTGATGAATTTGTAATCTCAGGAGCAGCAATAAATTACAGAAAAACACGGTCATGTTACTGGTTGTTCTTTTGTGATTAAGTATTAGTTATCTGCTATGTTTGACATTCCGTAGACCTATTTATTTGATTAATTTAATTGTCGTCCTAATTAAATTATTTGGTAGCAAGTGCTGAGAGGCTGGTGCATTCATGGTTCTCTTCACGTTGCTCAGCTGATTACCAGCTCCACAGTTTGCTGAACTGGTAAAAAGCCGCCGCCCGGTCCCCAGTGCCCCTTTCGCTTGTCTGTGTTTGATTGATGTGCCCTCTGCTCGCTTCTGTCTCCGTGCCGCTGTACACAGATTAATGTAGGGGATGGGATTATTCACGGTGCGTTTAATCAAGCATGTAGATAATTTTTTCTTGCAGGGGAGAACCCTCCCCGTCATTGCACTTCTGAAGTGATGAGTGTACATAAACAACTCTTTGGTTTGCGAAGAGAAATAGAAAATAGAAGGGAGGGGGTGGAGAGGTGTGTGTGTGGGCGTGTGTGAAGGGAGGCTGCTTTACCCGAAAACAGAGGGAAATTCTGGGGGAGAGGGGGAGCGGGGAATGGGATTTAGGGGCTTTGGGCGTTATTGCCGTTGTCACCCGCGAAACTGACGCACGTTTACACAGCAACTTTTGAAGAAGCCGGCGGCGTTGAGCCGGCCTCTCGCCGTTC
>JANPWX010000058.1:1196518-1328875 GCA_024734555.1 Trochalopteron elliotii
GGGGTCGGGGGCCGGGCCGCCTCCGCAGCCCCGCGGTGTGGGCTCTGCCGGCCGCTCCACGGGCCGCCTACCCGGAGAGGGCAAACGCCGTTCGGGGCTGGCTCCCCCTCCTCCCGAGAGAGGCCCGGGGTCTCGGCTTCTCCTTCTTCCCTATCCTGGCTTCTCCGGAAAGAGCTCTCTATGACTTAATTTATTATTTTAATGAGAATTCGGGACTTTCCTGCTTTAATGAATCTGCCCCGCGATCACTGGGAGCCGGTGCTGTTCCCTTCCCCCAGCCCCTTCGCGAGGTCCCCGGAGCCTCCTTCCCAGCCGTGTACGAGATGCGAGGGGCTCCCCTCGAGAGCCGGGAAGGGAGGGACGGAGGCCCCGAGAGAGGCGCCCCGACAGCCTCCCCCACCCGCTCTCCCGCCCCGGGGCCCCTCTGCTCTCCCGGCAGCGAGCCGTGGAGGGATGGCAAAGTTTCCCTGCAGATCCTGCCTGGGAGAGCTAGCGGGCACTCTCCTCCCCTGCGGAAGTCAGTAGCTTGCAGCCCTCCCTGGAAACTGGGCGTTGAGAGAAGGAGAGAGATAAAGGAAGCAGCCCCAGGAGCTGTGGGACCTGTTCGTTAGGAGCGAGAGGCTCTGTTGACTAAGTTTCCTTGTGGAGTATCAGGGTCCTCTTGTCAGTCCGTCTCGGAGACACCTGTTAATGCGTGACACACAGCACCTGTAGTGCTTTCTCTTGGGCCAGTTTCCCACAGCATGGGGTTCCCTTTTGATCACTAAAGCCTTCTGTATCCTGCATTCCTGTGCTGTGGAGGGGAAACCTGCTAAAGGAAATCTTGGCACATTTGCGGATAGTGAGAAAAGTCGTGGGGTTTGTGTGTCAGGGGACCTTTCTGCAGCACATTCTGGCTTACAGGTATTTTCAAAAGCTGTGCCTGTGTATTCGAAATACCAGCTAGATTATTATCAGATGAAACACGCCCACTGGCTTCCCTGGTGCAACAGAACTGCCCCTTCTTCCTTTCCTTAAAGGTTTGATACAAGTGTGAAAAGTTTTGTGGTCACTGTGTAACTGACCCGAGAAAGAGAGACTGGGTAGGTTTTTTTAAAATGTCCAGTGAGGTTATGCGCTAGACAGAGCGGGAGTTTCCCGGGCAGGGGCCTACCACTGAGTTTTGGAATTGCTAAACGATGGGGTAGCTCAGCAGGTTGCCGGGGCTCACATGTCACTTGGGGCCGAAAGAAAATACCAGGAGGAGAGTTTTCATGTACTGCTGCAAACCCCATGTTGCTGTACTCAGGGCTGTAGGCAACAAATGTTAGTACTTGTTAATGTTTGTTATAAGGGAGTGGTGTAGTGGTGATACTAGAAAAAGAGAATTGCAATCTTGTGTGGTAGTGGACTGAACTCACAAAGTTTGTTATCTTCCAGCCAACGTATCCAGACAATAAGATATCAGTGGTGACTAAATGAAGTATAATTTATCAGTGGCAGATAAACACCACACATCACTGATTTAGGCTGTTTGTAGTAGTCATCAATGTCTGTTACCAGGACGTGCTAAATAGGTTTACCAGTGGATTGCTTATTCATAAATTATTTAATAATGTTTTGTGTCTTCCTGAATGTGATATGAAGTAGGAAAGAGTTAATAATCAGGCAAATATTATTTTGATATATTAATACATTCTGAAGAAAATATAGCAAGTAGTTGTTTTCTTCAAGTAGAAAGATGAGCAATCTGAAGTCAGTTTTGACATCTAGATGTTTATAACTTTGGCATCTTTTCCATAGTTCTTGATTAAAAAATGTGTATTATGACAGTAATAATTAAATATGATTTTCAAAATCAGAGTTTTATTTCCTTTTTGTTTGTTTGTTTGTTTTTAATACTGCAGCCATTTGGGGGAAAAAAAAAGAAAAAAAATAAAAGGCAATGATAGGCTGTGTCTAATCAGTGAGAAGAGGAAAAATCTGTAAAGCCAGAAATTCAGCTTCAGGTTTTGTGAGTCAAAATGAAAAAAGAGATGTTTTGAAGTTTCTCTTTATTTAGAACCTCCTGTATCCCTTTGGATCAGCTCAGATAAAACCTTTAAAGACTTAAAGAATAAGTACTTGAAATAGCTGCAAATGCTTAAGGGGATGCTGTTTTTACCTTTTTGTCAAATACCCAGTAACAAAACGCCTTATTGAAAATGAATGGAATAACAGTATGAAGAAATGGAAACATACCAACATACCATACCAGTAAGCCCAGGCAGAGCTGGAGCCAGGGAGGATTTCTGGGGATGCCACCAAAGGCACACGCTCTGATTTCAGCAGAGATGGGAAAAAATTGCAAAGGTGTTTTTTGCCAGCTCGTTAGAATTATCTTACCGCAGAAAATCAAGTCGGACCAATTCAAGTGAAATAACTTCCTAGGCATGCTGGAACTTACCTGGCTGCCCCTGGGGGTTTCTAAACCCAGACTTTAGTGCCAGGGTGCGAGGAGGCTGCGCTGTCCGGAGCGGGGCTGTCCCCGCCAGAGGGCGCAGCGGCGGCCGCGCACACCTGGGCTCCCTTCCATCCATCCCTCCCTCCATCCCTCCTTCCATCCATCCCTCCCTCCATCCCTCCATCCATCCCTCCCTCCATCCACCTATCCATCCACCCACCCATCCATCCACCCCTGGGATTGTGCAAAACTTCCCTTTTGACAACAAAAATGCTAAAAATCCAGGATGGAGGCTCTTAAACACGAGGTTTGTGTGTATGTGTGTTTTACAGTAGCCAGACTGAGTATGACATGAATTAAGTGAAGTGAAACAGGCAATCTCTTGAAAGCTCGTGAAACAATTAAGGCTTCCGGTTGTGTGAGTGAGGGCTCACTGTTGAAGTGCTGCCACAACATCTTGAAAGCGTTACATTCTTTTGCAAATGTCATCAGTCAGAATTAGGAGGCTGTTAGTGTGATTTTTATTCTGTCAAAGTATGTTCCAGAATTCTGATATAATTCAGAATCCTGATAAAATTTATATTCATTGGATTGCTGCTGACTCCAGACATAAGCATTCAGAGGGGGGGTAAAATTATTTTTATAGGATAAACTGCTGTTAAGGAGTATTTATCTAGCATTTATCTACGGCTGAAATAGTAACATTTTGCATATTCCCTGAGTTTTACTCTGTTAAAAAAAAGTCCGTAACTGAGACCAAACTTTCATCATTGTACTTTAGGACCCTTGGCTTTTATCTTAGAAGTATCAAAAGAAATGCAAGATTAGACATGTATATCAGATGTATTTTCTCTGCTTGCATTTAAGTTTTTTTTTTTTTGTACTTGATATGTAAACAGGGACAATTGGGTTAGAGAATCCTACTGGTATTTGAGAGCAAATCCTATTTGCATATCATATATATTTTACTAAGATTTCTTTCTAAAGTAGTCATTTCTTTTTTTTTTTAACTTTCATACTGCTTCTTCCTCTTGTGCTTTTTGTCTTTGTCATTTCCTCTGAAAGAGTGGTTTGAATTACTGCTAGTAAATAGTGGGTAAATTAAGACTATAATGAGGTTGAGTTAGGTCTTAAATTCAGTTTTACAGAAACTCATTTCCACAGATTTAGAGTAAGATCAATACTCATAGTTCATTGAAAATTTAAAAATCCCTTGGGGAAAAGTGGTTTTTGTTTGGCTCTGATTATTCCTGTTCAGAGTTTATATCCTCATGCAGGCGTCTAAACTCCAGCAAATACTTGACTCAGATGTTAGGTTTTGTCTGACATGTAACTTGGAGTTGATGATAAATAACAGGGGAACTATCTCTGTACACTGTAAACAAATGTAGTCAAGGAAGAAAAGGTATTTATAAATTGAAAAAATTTTGTCTGGTCAAAAATTTATTAGCAACATATACAGGTCATTTAGAGCAAAATCCTGTGACATCTACTGCCTCACTGAATAACAGATTCCTCTAAAAACATGCAGTTCAGGAGGGCTGTTTCCTTTCAAGGAAGAGACTCCTGAGACCAAGAAGGATGTGGATGATGCATAATGTCAGGTGATGAGAGATTCCCTGAGGAGAACAGTCACAGACCTTAGTATTTTTCATTAGAGACTTTTTGGCAAATTTTGGTGGAGCAGTGCTGCAGGTCCCTACTCCTGTGCAGACCTCAGGAAATGAAGCTTTGGACCTGAAGCTTGTGTTTCCTGCAGGACTGCTCTGCAGTGATGCCCAGAAAGTTGCTTTGCTTTGGAGTATGCCAAATACAGCTATCACATGCTTTGTTGAATCCTACTGTTTTTTTCTCCACAAAGGAGACAAAAATTTCGTATTCAAATAAATAAAAATAAAAGCATCATTTGACTCTGCTTTTGATAAGTCACCGTGGTTTCATTAGACTGTGTGAATTACTGCACAGTTCTCCTGCTTGTAACCCTAAAAGCCCTGGAAAAAAGGAAACTCTGTAGCATCCCCGGTTTCAAAATTTACCAAGGCTGCAGTCTGTTAGTCTGAGAACACAGCTGGGGTCACTGTTATTTTGCATTCCCAGTGTGGTTCATGCTTCCTAAAAAAATGAATACCAATGGAATTTAAGGCAGCCGTGGTTAAGGTAATCTCTCCTGAGGACTATCTGCAGAGGAAACAAAGGTAATTTCATGGGAACATTTACAATCCAGTACAAGGAAATGCTGCAAGATTGCCAGCAGTGTGGAATTATATCCAACTTCTAGGTTTGATGAAGGCTGAGCTGGGAGTGTTAATGCAGTGCAATTGGCAGATGCTGTATTTACTAAACTGGAGAATTGCATAATCACAGCAGGAACAAGAAGAACCTATGAGTTTGCTTTCTATGGAGAAAAATGCAGAAAGGCCATGCTAAGGGCACATGAGGATTGTTTTTGGTTGTGGCTTCTCACAAATGAGCATAAGACATTGCCCTGAAGTAACGTCTGTGAATGCTGTGTCTCATCATGGAACACTTCCTCCTCTTTCTCCTCTCTTCTTTTTTTTTATCCAACCAATAAACTTAACTTCAACTAGCACTCCTTGCAGTCAACATTGAGCAATCAGTTGTGCTAAGTGCCTGGGTTAGAAAGAGCTTGTGTAACCTGTTCATTTCTCTCAACCAAAATGCAGCATGTTAGAGTATGTTTCTGAGTTGGGTTTGACCCAACCTTCTGAAAGAGGCAAACGGAGCAGGTTCTGAGGCCAGGTCCAGGGTCAGGTATGGTGTTTGAGTTGAACACACAGTTTCGAAAGTAGCATCTCAATGGAGTGATACATCAAGAGAAATTAAGGATTGATACAAAGATAGGTATAAGACATCACAAGAATGATGCATGTGCTCTACTCAACCATGGTAAGATCCCAAGAGGCATATTCTCTTCAGTTTCAAGCACTGCACTATAAGAAGTATATAGACTAATTGAGGACTGTCATGTGATGGAAAAAGGAAAGAACCCTGCTATAGAGAGTAAAACTAAGAGATGACATGGTAACAATCTTAAGTGTGTAAAAGGCTTCCACAAAGGAGGGAATAACTTGTCTTCAGCAGCAACTAATGACTGAAATTGCAATGAGGCAGATTCCTATATGATAAGGCTAGAGGAACAGATTGTCTATGAGTAGTCTTCATCACTGAAACAGGTTAGATAAACATATGTCCAAAATGTCATTCTGTCAAAAAAGGCAGCTGTTCCTGGCTTGGGGCAAGTGGCTGGACAGCATGACCTTTCTCAGTCTCACCCAGCTATTTGGAATCATTCTGTGTGGATAGCTTTAAGTACACAGGGGCTCACCTTGAACTCTGCAGCTAGATAAAATACAAGCATGAATTCAGTGCTTGCTTAGCTTGAGGCCTCTGTTTCTCTCATTTCCAGTGATATGGCTTTAATGCGATTTCAACATACACTTTCTGTGGCTGTAGACGAGTTAGGGACATTTAAAATGCTGCTGCAGTTAGTGTTCTTATGTCATGAAATAAAGCTTTTAAAAACAGATTTTGTTCTTGTTTAGAACTTGTACCTTTTAATATGAACACTGTCTAGGTTCCATTATAAGCAGATTTTTTTTTTTAAGATATTCTCTTAGTGACTTTTTTTGGTCTTTAGGCAGAACCACTTATCTCATGCCATTTTGTTCAGTGAACAATCTTTGACATGAATGAGAAGAGTTCTGCAAAGGGAATATATAAACCCTTCCATTTAACCTTTCTCTGGCAGTGTTTCAAATATACATTGTGTCAGAGTTGATGCTAGGATCTCCATTCCTTTGCTTTACAGATGTAATTGAACTGTGTCAAAGGGCTGCTTATGTTTCAGGGATGCAATGTCATTTATAGTATTTACTGCTGCTTTACTTAACTGCTGTCATAGGGCACATTCTCTTGGAAGTTTCAGCTGCATTTAGTAGCAGAATAGGATACAGTGGTTACCCAGTAATAAGCACTTAGAGTTGTATTTAATTTTTTCTTCCATTCATGCATTACCCTTTTTTTCCCCTTTAGCCATAATTTGCAAACTACATCTCTGCTGAATAATTGCATCTTTAATTCTCACGAGAGTTGCTGCTAGGCTGGTTGTAAAAGGCATACATCATACATTGTTTTCAGTGTTTTCTGAAGGGTGAAGTGTTAAAGTTTGTTCATCACTATGCAGATTCTTCTTTTATGAGTCAGCAGCTGAAGTAAAAATCCATTGGAAAACGTGATCTTGGCCTCCATAGAGAACTGGGAACCAGCATGAGTCTTTTTTGCAATAGCTGCTCCATGATATTCTCCAGCTGCATGTTTCTGCTTTCCTGTGTGGGTTAAAAGGACTCTCCTTTTGAATTTGCAAGCAAAACTGTGTACATTTGCAATTCAACCTCAGCCCCCTAGGATAGAAGCCCAAGGCCCTCGATAAGGAACTTCTTTGTGGCAGAGCAGGCTTCAGAGTTCCTGGGTTCATCCTCTTCTGCCCCATCCTGCATCTCCTCCTTGCCCTTTCTGCTTGTTCCAGAGATTCCTTCCTCCTCATTTGCACTGTTTCAGTAGCTGATGTGGCCACGCTCTAGGTCAGATGGATCAGACCTGCTCTTGTTAGTCAAGTGGGATTTAAAAAAGAGAGAGAGAAACAGAAAAGACTATGTTTCAGAAGGGGCAGTGGAGGTGAAAATAAAATTATACGGAGGATGAATGTAGTATTTTGAAACCTCTGAGCATTATAAATCCTCTTAGAACAATACAAAAATTCTGGAAAAGTAGAATAACTGAATTCTATTCAATACTACCAGGTGTTATGTAGATTTAGTCAAAAATGTTCAAAGAAAAAAGTAGTTGAAATTGGAAAATTATGTTAAAGTTGACATGTTCTTGTCAAGTATTTCACTAGCAAGTGACAAAACAACTTGTAAGATTCTTGTTTTGATGACGATTAAATATCTCATTTCAAATTTGCATTTGGACCTTTAGCTTAGAATTTTTGTATCATGTATAAACACAGTGAAAAAGCACTTTGATTTGAAGTTGATGTGTTTGTATATTTTACATATTTTTCATTTAATTTCCTACAGCCAGCATTGACTATTCACTTTTAATCTGAATAAGATCAAAAAATTTGATGAGGATGGGAAATTAACTTTCTAGTCATCTCTAATTGAGACTTATTGCTGTTGAGAATTTGGCTATGTAAGCCCTGTAAGAGCAGGCCATTTTACCTTGTAAAAAACTTTACTTTTATTTGATGACAGGAAAGGTGAGAATGATTGAAAAGATCAGTTGTCTTGATCATCCAGCTAGGGTTTTGGGGTTTTGGGTTTTTAACTTTATAGTATATTTCTCAGATTGCTTCATGGTTAATAAGATATACATGATGCAACAAAATTAAAAGAGAACACATTTTTCAGATTACAGCTGCTACGAAGATAATAGATTTATTTTTTACTTGCAGTGAAGATATTTATGGATTAGAAGTTTAGCATTTGGTGTATTGCAGAAAACTGACCTCAATATCAACACAATTTATTACTGATTCCTATTTAAACTTATATGTACACTGATCTGTATTGTAGTCTCAAATAAAATGGTTAGCATGAATCACCATTATAGATTGTCATCAGTTCTGGTTTCCATTTGCTTTTTATTGCATTTGTTATTTATGTTCTCTTTAAAAAAGTTTTATGGATTAAGAATGTGTAATGCAGTGCTTTTTAGTTTATAGTGCAAATTCTGCAAGACTTAGTAACTGAAACGTACAGTCATAGACTGTAGAAGTACACAGCTTTTCATGTTTGCATTCAGCTACAGAAACCCAAAGGGTTTTTTCCCCTATTAAACATCACACTAAGCAATAACATAATTGCTTTCAGTTTTGCTAATGTTGATGATTTATCTTTCCCAAACCTTTCCTATAAGCTGTTGGAGACATTTCTATCTTTCCAATGCACGAATTATATAATAACAATAGAAAATTGGCCTAATAATTTCTTACCCAGGACAGTGTAGCTAGGAAGGGATTTTTTAGGTCAGCAAGTATTTCCTTGAGATGAGAAGCTGTTGTGTTGTAAAAGTCTGTTCCACATGCCCCCATGCGCCACAGGCCATCAGTAATGTGCTTCACTTTAACAACCTTTGGGCACGTGGTAAAATTGCAGCAGACCTAATTATAATGTGCCACAGAACGTAACAAGGCCATTGAGTCTGAGTTTCTACAGTAGCCAAAGAAGAAAAAAAGAGAGAATTCTAGCATGCTTCGTTTGAAGGCTTGTTGGCCTTTATCTGGTTTTTGCTGAGCCTGTTTTTCCATTTATTTGTTTACTTAATATACTTGGCTTTTCCAGCCCCTGTTTGGTTTCATGCACAATTACATGGACAGTGATTGCAGAGTTGGTAACACTGGTTTTGATTCAATTCAGAAACATTTTCTAGAATAGCATTAATGACCTGCAAAATTACTCTTCTTAGGGAAAAGCTGTCCATTTGAATGGAGGAAAGAAAGTACCACTGTCTTTTGTCAGCCTCTTGAGCTCACTCCATACACCTGCAAAGCAGCAAAGTGTTTAAAAGAAGGAGGGATTATGAGCTGAGAGGCCTGAGGATTGGCAGATCTGCCATTTCATATTGGGTTATACTTCAGGCTTGGATCCAGCTTGTGTTCTTAATTTTGTTTAGGTGCTCTGATGTTGAACCCCAGACTTTTGATTCCCATCACTTGTCAGCAAGCAATTTGTATGCTCTACTTCTCCACTGGTGTTTTCAGACCACACTTGTCTTACAGCTTGCTTGATTGTTCCCAGAATCATAGATATGTGCTTTATATTCATCGCTTTCTTATTCTTGAAAGACCTTGTAGAAATCAGGTAGTGCCCTAGTTTTACTAATAAGAAGGTGGTTTTAAAAAGTGACAACTTTGCCAAAATTAAAAATTCCTCATTTGTGTATCAAAGTATGAGTTGAATTTTTCTGCAATATCAGATCTTTTGAGTTTCCCCTTGTTTCTCCAAATTCAGGGGTGTAGTTTCTCTGAATTCTTATCCTTCAATTCCCTAATCTCAGATTTTAAGTCCCAGTCAGACCTCTGATCAAGTAACCTGTCTGTCTGGAAAAAAAATCCAGATTAGAGTTGACTGAAGGCTCTGATTATTGCAGAGACCACAAAGCTTAGTCTTGGACTGATGTAGATTTTGCCATTTCTGATATTCCGCTCTTCACTCAGGCTTGGATCAGGAGACGGGTTTTTCTCTAAGCTGTTTATACAACATATCCCAAACTGCAGCATTTTATAGTCTAGTGTGATAAGTTCTTTGCCTAAACACAAGCATGTCTGAAGGACAGACAAATAGAGAAATACTGGGTCAGATTTCTGCCTGTTGGCACATTGACAGCTTGAAAAGACTATGTCCAAATGTTTCTGGTTTTGTCATTGAGTTCTTGGAGAGAAGAGAATGATGGTGTTCTACAAACTGTAATTTTTTTTTCTGTAATTAAACTTTAAAAATAACAATCCAGATTCAGAAATTGCTGGTCAGAAGGAAGAATTTCAAAGCATTCAGTTTAAAACCTGCTGACCAGAATGCTTGATTGCTCAAAAAGTTTATCATCCTAAAAAACAAACAATCATTGCAAGATGTAGATTATTATTTAAACAATATTCGCAAGATGTAGATTATTATTTTGCTTGATAAATATGATAGCAGCCTTTACTGGGACTGTATCTTCATGACCTTTTAAGGAAAAAAAAAAAACAACTATTGACTAATGGTCTATAACACATGTATGTATACATTGTCCATGTGTAATACCGTGCCTCTGATGCTATAAATCATGCTGAAGTTTCCTGTAGAGTAAGTATCTTGCTGAAAACAGAACTGATAGATCAGCAGACTGGTGCTTTTCAGCATGTGCTGTTTTATCACTGATGGTGCATTTTGTTTGTTCTGCAGAAATAGTGGTAAGTTAAAAAAACTGTATTTTTTGAAAAGCTGTTATTCTTATCTTGCAAAGTATATGAGTTTCCCTCCTCCCACCTAATTTGAAAAGAAAGTTACATTATCATTTAGGTAATGTATCTAATAGAGTAATCAGTGTGGAGGAGGGAACCCAACAAAAAAAGAGAAGAGAACAAGAACAATAAAACCAAAAAGATGGGGGAGGACAGGAAGGGGGAGGAGCAGCAACCCACCAAAAAAATAACAAACCAAACCTCAATCGGACTGCACACTTTGGAGCATTTGGAGTTGCATATCTAGGGTTTCAGTTATGGAAAACTTCCCTTATTAAAAGCTGTGCTTAAATGTTTGCTTAACTGTACCATTCTGTACAAATGGTGTCCTACAGATGGATGGACTGAAAAAGATGTAGATGTTTAAGATTTTCATCTGATCTTGGACTTTGGAATGTAGCTGACCCAGAAGTCCCAGGACATTTGCAACAGAGGCAAGAATTTTTGCAGCCTTGTTGCAGATCCTGAAATGGTTTGAGGAGAAAAGGATCTTTCATCAGGCAGAAAAAACTGACCTCCCTGTATAGTTGTAGTGGATAACAGCAGCCAGTAATCTCTTTTCTAATGCGTGTTCCATTCTTCTTTAAGAGCTGGGCACTGGGATTTTTTTCTTCTAATATGATGTGGAAGACGCATTTAGGAGATGCACAGAGTAAATATTCACTTAGATTTTATGATCTGTCTCCAGGGGACTGAAATGTGGCCTGAGCTTGAGAAGCAGTAAGCACACATGGCTCACATCAAATTTAAGTGTAAACACTTATTACATGCTGCTTCTTGAATGCAAATTTATGGTTTATTGTTCTGTTTTTTACACAAAAGCATTGCTGTTAGCTTCAAAGGATGACCTAGAGATGTTAATGCATAATGTTCTATCCCTAGGCAAGTATAGATGATAAACTGAAGGTGAGGTCTTCAGGATAGGAAGTTATATCCAGCTTTATCTTCAGGTGTTTGCTCCAGTTAGACCAGGTTGTAAAATAAAATTAGTTCTTTTAGGTTTAGCTTTGACCCTCCCATGCCTTTGTTTGAATTTCATTATTTTATCCCTATTCTTCTGTTTTATGCCACAGACTAGTGGGGGTGCATACCACGCCAGCATTCCTAGTGAAATTTAAAAACCTGTGGCCAGAGAATTTGTTTGGTTATGTTTTCTGCTGTCATAATTATGTTCTATTGATCATTATAAATCTACTGTAGTTTTAACTTTGCCTCTCTACCTGAGAGTGTGAGACTGATGCTAATACAGTTGTAGAGCCATCCAGTTGTCCTTCTCTTTCCAGTAATCTATGGTTTGGAGATCTAAGGAAATTTTTGACTTTTAAGTAGAATTCAAATCCATTTTGAGGATTGCCATAAAGTAGGAGAAGGCAAAGAGATAAAATATTTAAATTCAATATGAAAAGAAAAATAGTTGCTACCTTTGCAAGCGTCGGTTTGGCACAGCACTTGAAAATGTGACTGAAGTGTGTGCTTGAAGAGAAGTATATATGTAAAGCCTTCACCAAACTGACTTGTGCTAGAACATGCTGGTAGGTGTTGCTAAAGTATTCATAGGGCCTTTTATATGTAGAATTTAATTTAGGGAAAAAGAAAGAGGTTATATTCTACCCTCACATGCTTCAACACAGCCACAGTTTACTCCTAAAAGAGCAGTCTGAGCCAATTTAAAATGAGTCTTCAGCCCACAAAGCCTTGCCTCTAATTCTGTAGTGTGCTCAGCAATGCTCAGTGCCTGTGATCTATTGCAGTGTGGGATCTTTGGTCACAGTACAGCTTGATGCCACTTTCCCACGGGCAGTGAGCATGGTTTGTGTGCTCCCAGGAAGAGAATGAATGAATGAATGAATGAATGGGGGGGATTTTTACCTTGGTGCTGAAAACCTACTCTATACCTCAAAGTTGCTCATTATACTCTTTGAAGGCATTCAGGATTTGTAGGCTGAAAGGTTCTGGATGCCTGTTTCTTTGCTGATGTTTTTATTTGTATTATTTATTTATATTGTATGATAATTTAATTTGCTTGATTCTAAGGGTAAAGGAGGTGCATTTGGTTTCAAAGTGCTTGAGACTCTTGAAATGGGAAAAAGAGGAGCAAGCAGAGGAGTTCATGAGTGGACAGTGAGAGCTATGAGAATATTTGCTGGGCAGGAATGAAAGACCTGATTCAGTTCTCTCTATACATTTGAGCAGCCGTATTAATTCTGTGGGGCTATTCAGCCTAGAAGTGTAGGGAGAGAGATCAAAACATCCATGTGAATTAAAAAATAGGTTACTTTGAGGACAAATATTCTGGTTCTATAATTTAGATCTGTAGGGAGCCAGAGAGGGAAGATAGGAAAAGATATATTCAGAAGCTCTATAGAGAAGCCATGTCTTTTTAGGTGAAAACTCTGCATTTGCTATTCTAATTTGGTTTCTTTTTCAGTAAAAGTAATTATTAAAAAAATAAAATAAGAAAAAAAAGTACCTTCTCTGATTCTGTTCTCCTAAAAATCAGAGACGAGGAAGGAAGTGTCTGTTGCACAGTTTAAGGAATGTTAGAAACTTCCAAATTGTATAGGACAGGTAAACTGGGAAGAAAAGCTTCCCAACTTTTATCTCCCTGCCAGGTGACTGCTATTATCAATGGCTGCCTTGTAAAAAAAAATATATGAGGAATGAAAAGACTTTTTGTCTGGGTCTGCTGGGCTATGCTTCTAGGCATTCAGAGCTTCCTTTTTCATCACCGAACACCTGTTTCAGCCAGGCATCACAGGATGGGGGGAGCACAGGCCAGGAAAGCAAAGTGGGACCCTTCTGGTCTGTGCCATTTCTTCAAAGGTCCAGTTGTTTCCATGTTCTGTAAACATGTTTTCTGAGGGGAAATGAGGAAAAAAATTGAATAATAGCTATAAAGAAAACTACAGGCTGAGTTTGCTTGGCCCTGTGGTAATTTCCTGTATATTTCCAGCTGTACTGTGGCAATAGCGGTTTAGCTTGTAGCTTGGCAGAGTAGCCTCTGACCATCCTTGAGGCAGTAAATCCCAGCAGAAAACACTAAGTTATAACCCAAAATAATGCTTCATTAAAAATGAGATGCTGAATTTAAAACACTTTCCTGCTCTCCTTGCTCATCCCTCTGCAGCTGTGGGCTGTATTTCCTTACCTTGTTAACTGACATGGTAGATCATTTATCTTTGTTTGCCAAGGCAAATTGCTCCAGTCTTCAACCTTCCCAGGAATCCTAAAACATGTTTCTGATCAGAGGTGCCCGCCTCCCTCAAGTTGCTCTTTTTATCAGTAACAAAGCATCTCTGCTCTTACTTTGGATTTTGATACCCACTTGCCAAGATATTAGTAGGAAGTTCATTGAACTATACCTATTCCTTCTGTTTGTATTCATCCAGCCAACTGGCATCTTATCAGATGCCATCATTCTACATACTCAAAGAAAACTTCCATGTACATTTCATGATTTAAAATCATGTAATGTGCTTTTTCTCCCTCCCATCTCTCTTGGTATTTATGCTGTAGTATATTTTACTTATCATTTGTGGACTTAGAATGGGTGGGTTAGAATTTTGAAAGAACTGTTTATAATGTTTTCCATAGGATTCATCATCACCATTTATTAAAGACTGATGGATTTAGCAACAAAATTGCCACATCTGATAACTACTGTTATTTATTTTCATTTTACCAAAGGAGCACTCGAGTACTGAATGACTTGCCGAGATCACACACAGCAAATTTAGCATAGAAACAAGGAAAAAAATCCCACTATTTTGATTTGTGTTTTCATGTTTAATCTTCAAAGCAGACACCATATGCTTTGTAGTGATGGAACTACAAACTTGAAATTGAATATACAAGAACTACTCACTAAAACACAAGCCAATAGCATCTTTACAATTTCTGTCATAACTCCACCATCCTGACAACAGCTCTTGAACTTCCATTTAAATATTTGGCAGTCCAAGACTGGTGTTTTACTCTTCCTGTTGCTGCAAGATGCCATTCAAGCTTACTGCTGAGTAGAACTGCAGTCTCTTAAATTAGGGAATCTGTTTTGCTTCCATGAGAATACTAACATATGCTTTAAAGGAAAAAAAAAAAACAAATAAATCAATTACAACAACAAAAACAGCATAAATAAATAAATAAATAAATAAATAAATCCACCATTAGAAATTCTCCAAAAAATGGTTTCCACTCTGGCTTAATTTATTAATTTAGTTATGGATTGTATTTACTTGTAATTTTAGATTTTTAAACACTTTTCTGCAATTCTGTGCTCCTCTTTCTCCTATTTTTACTTTTTAATTTTTCCTTCAATGCTGTGAGCAAGTAGAAATGGAAGTTGTGTGAGGCCAAAGGAACAGGCAGAGACCCCCACTGTCCTGGACCAAAGGTTCAGCAGGGAAGTGGAGGCCAGGAAGGATCTAGTTTTACATTCAGTATCTCTTGCATCTTTGTAAAGGATATAATAAAGGTCCTACAAGTCTTAGAAGAGGAGAAATGTGGAGAAATGCCATAGCCCAAGGATAGCTACATTACTAAGACCTTTTTTCAAATGCTGCCTTCAGATGCTGTTCAGTAAGAGCATGAGCTCCTTTCCCTCAGTGTGCAAAAGGAAAAGAAAAATTGTGTGACTCCCTAATATTTCTTCTGGCCTCCACATAAAACATACCTGGTCTTTCCCTAAATTACACTGGTCACAGGCAGCAAAAATTACTTAATATTGTGACTGAGCTTGGTTTTGTACCTACCAGCATCAGAGGTACTCCAAAATTTAAGCTCTGATATTAGAAGAAGCCTGTATTCTTTAGGATGTGAAATTCAGTACAATAACTTTTGAGAGTCTTTCCTTGATGGAAAGATTGTAGAGGGTGTAGTTTAGAAATAGAATCACAGAATCCTTCATCAGCACAGTTTACCTTGAAAAAGATATGCCAAATCACCAAAGAGTTGTTTCCAAATAAATGATGACCAAGAAAAGGCAGCCAAATGTGACCTGTTAATTTTCTTCTGCAATAAATGCATCTGAGCATTTAATCTAATATAAAGGCCCCGTGTGATATAAAATTAATGACCTGTATGATTTATTTTTTAAGGTCTGCTATAAATTAGATGCATCAGTTGGATGTTTTGGAGTTTTTTTCTAAGGGACAGTTTTCTGGTTTGGAAATTTAATCAAGCCAAGGAGTTTAATTATTGTCTCATTTCTGAAAGATATACAATCGTGCTAATAATTAGAGCGGATTGCTAGGAAAAAATATGTTAAAAGTTTTCTAATCCTTTACTTAATAACTTCCATGAAACATGTGCTCCATTTAGCTTGGAATGTCTGATTTTACAGCAACCACAATACATTTGGAACACTCTCCACAAAACTGAAAATATGAGACTTTAATGAATAAGATGAATATAACTTACAGTTATGCCGTGCAGTTCTGCAACTGTTACTGTACATTTCCCTAAGTGCTTAATCTTGGGCATTTACCACTGACGTCAGTGGGAACTAAGTGCCCAAAATCTCCTTAAGCGCTTCTGGACGTGTGGTATACAAGGTTATATTTTGCATTTAGTTTATTTTTGCATGCATTTATTTTCTATTCAATTTCAAAATAATGCCAGGTAATGTGGAAGTTTTGCAGCTTAGTAAGCCATTCACTTGGGAGCAAATTGAATGTCAGCCATTTAGTCTTTGAAATGAAAATAGAAAAGATAATAGTCAGTCTTGGGACCAATAGCTTCTGATCAGCAGTCTGCTGTACTCAACAGGACATTTGAATATGCGCTTCTTGAAGAATATTTCCCATCAGCTCCTGAAGAGCTCAGCTCTGCTGCTCTCACTGGCTGTGGGGAAGCTGCTGGTCTGGGAAGCACAGAGCTCTATGTACGAGAGTTTGCCAGGTCTTATGGTCTCCTTCTGCTGCTAAATAATTTTTAAAGAAATGTAAACTCTCCCAGCTGTGTAGGAAGGATGTAAAATAAATTAGAAATATTTAGAAGGAGCTGTGGGACATTGTGAGTTTACATATTGAAAATACTTATGAACCCATTTTGTTATTCAGTATGTAAGCTGTTATACAAATGAAAAGACAGAAGGGTGTTTGTGGGTACCCAGAATCACAGAATATTCTGAGTTCCGAGGGGCCCACAAGGATCACCAAATCCAGCTCTTAAGTGAATGGCCCATACAGGGCTTGAATCCACGGCCTTGGCATTATAAGCACCAGGCTCTGGCCAACTGAACTATATATGCACGTGTTTAAATATTGTCATATTTAAAGATAAGGCTGCATATCAGTTATACAGTAAATTTTCTTTGTTTTCATTCTTTATTTATGTATTCCTACACTGATTTGCACCGTCTTTATAATAGGGATGTTACTTTGAATATTTGATGCATTTACTTCCCTGAGGTACCATTCCTTTTGCTATTCTCAGAGCATATTCCACTCCAAGTTGTGATCTTATTTATTGATGGAATGTCATGTATTAAGGAAATACAACCTTCTTTATCCTAGCTTAATTACTGTTTTCAGTATATTTTCATCCTTTTAAATAGTTGGTACTAATCAAAGTCATAATTCAATAGACTACAAAGAGCATCTAGTAGTTATCTTTTCTCAATGTTTACTTTTACTTTTCCACTTTTGGCTTCTATTAGGAACTCATACAGTTTCTAATAATACCTCGTAGTGCATTCAAATAAAGTGACTACCTGGGGACATCAGGGTTCTTCTGACTGTTTTTTCCTAGTCTTTATACAAGCAACTTCACATGTTGGTGATCACTGTGCAAAGCTATATCTACGGATGTTAGTCTAAGTCTGCTTTCCTTACTCTGGCAAAAATCCCTGTGGCTTCAGTAGTCGTTTGTCTGTTAAGGTTTATCCCTGTCCCTGATGTAGAAGCCTGGAGTCCCAGGAGGAAGAAGGCTCACAGAACATTCCAGCCCAGGAGGATGATGATTCTGGTCACCCAGTGAGTGACACAGCTCTTGGGAGGTGAGTGACTTCTTCTCCCTGAGTCTAATGGCTGTGGCATAATGAAGTGGGGCCATCCAAGGTTTTTAAACCTGAGGGCTAAAACTCACATTGAAACAAAAGCCAGATCATGTGGTATCAATACCGTAGTAGGTATTTACTGCTTCAAAACCCTCTATGGGCTGCAGTAAAAGTTTCAAGGGGGAAAATCCCCTACTTGCTTATGCACCTAATTGGTTTCTCTGCAGCAGGTGGATACTTCTTGTGTTTGGCATGAGTTATATGCTTAGCATATAAAAGAAAATAGAGGAATAAGCTTAAATTGAAACAAGATGATTGGGGTTTACTACTCTTGAAATACTGTTCTCTTATTTGGGAAAGCAGGAACTGAAGAAATTGGGAATGCCTAATGACTTTTCATATGTAGACCTCATTGGTAGATATGCCTATGTAATTTCCTGCTCTTGAGAGTTTTATGACCTCTTCAGCCCTGAGTTGATGTCTTTTACTGCGGCCCTCCATCTGCTGAAGAGAATGAATCTTGCAAGAAATAGTTGTAAGAAGAGAAGGAGCTTTGTTGCTCTCCTTTAGCAAACTATTACCAGTTTCCTCAAGATTCTTCATTAGGACACCTGAAGTGACACATTTTTAAAGAGGGTTTAATTATAGGTCTAGTGAAATGTGAATAAAGAAGGAACTCAGCAGGCCAACAGATGTTGAAGCAAATTATACAGTGTTGTTGAAAGAGGAGCCTTTTAAAACATACATACTTAAAGATCTCTTATAATTTATCCAACAGTTAGAGCAAAGAAATTCCCTACCATTTTCACCCCATAATGATAATAGAAATCAAAAACATTCTCAATTGAGTATCAGTCCAGGCTCAATCTGTATTTTAATAGGTGGGTTGCTTGTTTTGCAGATGGTTTTGTAAGAAACATGTTTTTGTTGGTTTTTTTGTTTTGTTTTTAAAGATGACTGAATCATGAAAACATATTCCTTCTAGGGGAGAAAAAAAACCTTTTACCTTTTTACTTTCTGATTTTCAGTTTCTTTCTAAGAAAAATAATCTGTTTTTTTAATTTGGTAATACGTGACATTTTGTCAAGTATTTCATTTGTCAAGATGAGAAAACAGCAATGCAGGCAATTATACTCAAGCTTTAGACATTTTGAAACAATTATTTTAAAATTTCTGTTATGTACTGGCATAATGACTTTGCCTTTTTTTTAATATCTAGGTGACTTAAGAAAGGGAAGATTATTTCTTTGCTGTTTAGTGAAAAGGAATTGTAGAACTTCTTTTATTTTTCTTCCCAAAGGCATTTGTTATGTATCCCGTAGAAATTGTTAGTTCAAATAGGGAAAATTATTACTAACAGAAGAACTGTAATGGACATGGCAAGACTCTGTGAAGGAGAAAGTAGAAGCAGGTTCTCTCCAAGCAAACAGATTCTCATAAATTGGCTTTGGGAAGTGGTCTTCTTTAGTATTTCCATTATAAGGTTGTCATAAAAATGTGAGTATGCTAGTAAATTCTCTTGTGCTGATGATTCGTTTTAATTTCTGTCAGAGGAGGGCTAGTATTTCCTGTTAAAAAAAAATAGGAGATGGCAAAGTATGAAAAAGGCAAGAAATACAACATAGTCAAAATTCTCATATTTGGTGATTGACAAAATTTCTGCTTCTAAACTGAAAAAATCCCAAACTTATCATCTGCCTTTATACTGGAGAAAAGACTGGACCATAAAAATTGTGCTAGATGTGGAAAAAACGGCTGTGCTACTAAAAGATATGAGAACCAGCTTTTTCAGCAGTGAGAAAGAAGTACGCTGATATAACTGAGCATAAAATATTTCATGAAGTTCTGATCATTCATTTGCCATAAAAACTCATTCAAATTGCAAACAGTGCAGAGGAAGCCTATTTGGGATGAAAAAGACAAACCATTCTCTGTGAGGTAGGATTAATTTCTTTAGTCTCACAAAATAAAGCCTGGAAGAAGTTGTAATACTTTTCTGTAAATATATTTCAGGAGAAAAAACAGGGAAGAGGAGATATTTGAGGTAAAGAACAAATAGATATATATTGGCCATGAATAAATTTATGCAAATGCAAAGATCAGTAACCAGTGGAGAAGGGGGGGTTCTGAATGTGGTTCCCTTTCAAAGTCAAAGAGGTTTCTAATGAGTGCAAACCTGAACTTTAGGGAGTATTATATAGGAGACAAACGTCTGCAGGTTACTGGTGTCCTAAATCTGGTGTTAGTGCTGCATAACTTTACCTGCTCCTTTTGAGTCCTGTAGTGCAGTAGTGCAGAGAAAAGTGTTTTGACCATTTCAGGAGGTAATAAATGAGTCCTTCAACACTTCTCAGTCAGTCTTCCACAGAGAAACACCTCCAGGAGCAGTACAGGGGAAGGGTCTTACCCAACATCTGTGATTGGAGATGTAAGAGAAGTAGACATGTTCACAGGCAATCAACTTTCTTTGCATGTTCTGGCCTTGCAATTTCCTTTTTGCTGTAATCTGAAAAGACACTTAAATCGTGTGTTCTAGACTCTAAAACAAGTGCCACAGATTCTGCTGCCTGGAGAGCATCCCAGTGGGCCTTTGTCCAGGAGACTTGGCTTGCAGTTTCACCGACAGAGCTGTCTGTGGTCATGGGTTATATCATAACTTTGCTGTTTCTGCTCCAGATCTCCCAGAGAGAGTGGTTTCTTAACATCACAGTTGTGTGTCAAACCTTCTGGCTTCTGCACAGCCTTTGTGGCATGATTGATTATCTACAGATTTCACTCAAGGTTTTCCCATAGTGATATTATGATAGGTGCTTACATAAACCTCCTGTACTACTTTGCAGTCTGTCCAAACCTTGCAGCATGAATATCAAGAGAGTGACTGGTCATTGGGTTTTAAAACCACTGTGGCCACTGTGTAGTGGAGGATTGAAAATGAGGCATCATAGCACTGTGTTTGAGTCCTTCAGGCATTCCCCTGAAGGGATACAGGTATGTCATGCACATCAGAAAACCTGTTCCCTAATCCTGTAATTAATTTGTGCTCAAGTACCATGTTTAGATTGTGTTGGCTGCTGAAGATGATGTAACTTCAGTTATGGGACTAAGGCCTTGTGTCATGGCAAAGTTGGTGAGATAACAAATAGTAAAATTTTTATCATTTTTTTATTAGTCTTTTAACTAGAAAAAGCAGCTTAAAGCTAATCCAGAAATTTAATATAATTAAGAAAGATCTAAGAATGTTAAAAAGAAAAGAAAAAAGGGGGGACTGGACAGGGACATCATATCTGTGTGTCCCAGCACCCACAGATAGGAGAAAAAGAACCACCTTTAAAAGGACAGATGAGCAGTGCTCTGCCATTTGAACTTGGGAAACATAGTGAGAGGATTCCTCCTTACTCTGTGCCACTCCTCCCTTTTCTGAAGTGTCATTTAAGAAAAAGAAAGCAGAAAGACTCAAAATGAGGTTAAGTAGTGAAAACAATCTTGAAAAAGTGGTGGAATTGGTGGCCCAAATTGCTGCTTCAGAGAGACCAAGAAAGTTAGCTGGTCAGTGTGACAAAGTAACTGTAACTGGGAGTGTGCTTTCTTGCTTTTGTCTTCTTGGAGCTTATTTCAGTCTTATGAAATCTGTTTACAGGGGACAAAGAGCACTAAACACCTCTTCCGTAGTCCAGTGTCTCAGTGTCTTTCTTTAGAGTATCCAAGGGACAACACAGCTGTCCAGGCTAAATTTAAAAAGGAAGACAGATTTAGGAATATGTGTATATCATCATCAAACTAACTTAAATGCTCTGTGGCAGGCAGCTAAGTAAAAAGAGTGTCCGTTCCTAGGGTTCACTGAGTTTGTAACTTCAGTGTTCTATTGTTAAAACCTGAGTATACATGTATCTTACAAAAAATCTGACTTAAAGACTTCAAATAATGAAGACTACAACATAATTTCATCCTACGGTTTCAGTATAGTGGCCAAACCAATTTCATGAGATTCACTTTCAATCCCAGTTCTTTCTAGTATTGTCTCTGTAAAAGAACCTAACAAAAAATCAATTTGTGTGCTTGATCTCCAACAGATTTTAGAACAGAGTTTCTTTCTTTCTTTATGGCTCTTGTCTTTGAGAATGGTGACAATTTTTAATACATTTGCATAATTTCTATAGCAAGGAAGCTTCCAGCCTGGTTTGAATCACAGGGGGAGAGAAATCACAACTGCATTGTTTGAGCTCCAAGATTCAGGGAAAGTGTTGTTTATGTTGTTTGTATTTCTCCACACACAAATAAAGGCATATGTCCAGAGAGTTTAGCAAGAAATAGGAGGATGTCTAAGGGAGCTTTTTACCCTGACTCATCAATAGCAATTGCACACATTTCTGCATCATGTGAAGAGAAACGGTAAGAGCTCCTCTGCCCTCAGGACTCCAGGAACAGGCAAGTGTTGCAGCAGTTGTTTTAAATGCAGTTGTGGTTTAGGAATTGATTTTTGGTGGTGCCTCATTGGTATAAATAAAATTTCTTTACTACATATCAAAAAAGTCAGGTAATGGGAGTCCCTCAGAGAGAACTCAAATTTCTGTTCTGTGTAACTTTGCTATTGAATTCTTTCTTTTGCTTCTGACTTGGTCTTTTTCTTTGGTTCACTGAAGCACTGATTAGATGTACAATATCATATCCCATGTAATTATTAACATCGAAGCACTGATTATAGGGCAGCAGATGTCACAAAAACACATTATAGTAATAAGGACATGTATTTAGCAGCCAAATTTTGCTGTGGCTGGAAACCTCTACTTTGTGAGGAGCAAGTGCTGCAGTGTTTTGCCTGGCATTAGTTTAATGTGCTCTTCAAAGTGATTTTTGTCAGTAATTGGGGAAAGCAGGAATGTAAACTTTCAGATGTTCTTTGGTGATGTTGGAATATATGTCTCCTACTCCAGTGTAAAGATTGAGCAAGCAATAAATTCACTCTGGTGCAGTGTTTGGGCTTTTTCAATGCTGATGATAATAGCCTTGTATCCCTGCCCTCATGAACCAAGCTTTACCATGCAACTGACTCCAAAATTAAATGCCACGAGTTCAAGAAATCATGGGATTTGTTAAGAACTAATAGCACTGGCATTTTTTATTTGCTTGTATAATTTCTAAGTTGTCCAGACTAATTTCTTTTCTCCCTGAGAAGCCACAGTAAAAGCCACAATCTTTATTCAGTGGCAGGACTTCTGTAATTGGTCTTTTAAAAAATGAAGTATGTGGGAACTAATGGCATATATCTGTGAGTGCCCAGTAGTATATTAAACCTGTTTAATTTCTTGCCATTGTTTGGCCTCCTTTGCTCTCTGGGTCTTAGGTACTTTGAATGGTTTGTATTGCTTCCCTATTTTAAGGTGTCTCCACAGACTTGTTAGTCATAAATTAGACTGTGCCAGCTTATGTGCTATACCCTAGGCTGGTAATCCTTTCTCTAACCCTTCCTTGCTGGTGCTTCACCTTGCTGTGGAGGGAGCTGGTTATGCAGCCCTGTATGTATGATGTATGGTGTGCATTCTGTATAGCTTGGAGCTGAAGAATGGCTGAATTCTTTCATTTAGGCAAAAAATTACATCAGCCCCTCTGGCTGCAGGACTTAGGACAATGGAATTTTCCCAGGGTTGTCATTTAGCTTTGATAAGTGCAGTAGTTAGATGTAGCACTGGCAAGTGCTGGAAACACACCTCTGTCCCTGCTGTCCTCTGGCCATAACTTCAGAGCAGTGGTTACCAAATTTATTGGTGGTGAGGGAACTTGGAAGGCAAATAATGTTAGCACACCATTATTTGATGCCATGTGGGAGAGGAGCACATAGTGGGATCTGGTCCTCATATAAGAGTATGAGGCTCTTCTAATAATTTGATTTATCACTGGATGTTCTTGAGAAACAGCTGCATGGCTGAGAAAACTACAGATTTAATTTCAGTACTGACCTGGGAAGAAAACAATTATTCTGTTTTCTTCTCTCTCCAGTTCTGTTTTATCACAGGATTTATGAACTGAATTTTTAAATCAATAGTATCTGTTTTATCCCCTCTATAACTTCCATAAAAATATTTCTTGCTTTTAGAGAGATCATTGCAATGTGTGAATTGTCAGGCTGGGATCCGCTTTGTCAGTCTGGTTTCCATTTAAATCTCCATTGGCTTAGACCAGAAGCTGGGTCTCTTCACACAGCATTGCTGTGACATCTGTGGCCTTCCTACATGTCAAGTCCATCTTTTTCAGTGTTCCTTTTAGCAAATCTGCTTGAGTGTGATCTTGAAAACTGTGCTTGAGTTCTGAAAACTGCAGCTTTTGAAAGTCTTTTAAAACACTGCTAAGGTATGTGAAATTTTTGGACAGTACTTTCAAATGGGAACTAGAATAAAATATTATCTTAAAATGTTATTTTTTTTCCAGGCGTATGGTTTGTATAGTAAAGTACAATTTGCATGTTTACGTATCCAGTTACTCACCCATAATTTTCCCCAAAGACTTTTAGACATTTTTTTTCTTCTGCTTTCTTTATTTGCATCTCACTGACTGTAACCTTTATGTTGCTGCATTGGATGTTCTTTTCTGATGGATTTTTTAAGGTAACCTGGGGATGAGTGTTCAAGAAAATCCCTGCTATGATTCTAGGGCTTCAGTTATCTCCTGGGGCTCTGCTTTAGGAAGCATACTTTCACAGTTTCTGCCTTCATGAGAATCTTTTGATTGAATAATAGCCTTGAATTCCATTAGGAACCATGTGTTTTTTTCTGAGCAAAATAAGGAGAAGGTGGTTATTTTCCCATAAGCAACATGTTAACTTTTCTTGTAGTCTATCTTCACGTTACACATGTGCTGCTCCTGCTGTCATTCATTAATTTTCCTTTTGAGATCCTTGTTCAGTCATTATTTTCTGCCAAGTCCTGAAGAATGTATTTATATAGGGTTTTTTTCAAGTCCTCCTTCTTTCTCTGAATTAATTATAAATTGAATCATTTGCTATCTGCTTGTCTGTGTTCCAAGCAAATGATAGTTGTGTGTGCATTTGATTGCCTTGGTTATTATTTTATGTATTTCAATTTGTGAAGTAATCATAGTTTGACAAGTGCTGTCCATTCTTCTGCATGTCAAAGACTCCACGCTCAAAGGGAAATTACAGAGAAAACATGTTCCACAGATGGAAGTGCTACGTGATTATCCATTTAAGGAGCCAGTATGGCTTCTTTCCTTGGCATGCAGCTATAACAGAGGTTAAGTTAAACTAAAACAAGTCTCTATTAATAGAGTAGATATTTCCCTGATATAGATTAGAGAAAGTGATGAAATTGACTCAGTGTAATGTATTGGTTGTTTTGCAACTAGTTATGCAGGGCAGTTGTAGTATAGGAAGCATTTTCTTTTATGTTACAAAGAGTCTTTAATGCTTTTAGTTGACAGCCAAATCAGAGAAGCGTAAATTCAGATGGTTACAAAAGAGTTGAGCTATGGTACAGTAAACTATGGTTTTTTTCTCTAGCCTGCCAGGTTGCCATGTGGGATTTGCCTTCTGCAGGTTTGTTCTGTCATTAGCCTCTTCACTAAGGCTCACAACAGATAGAGTGGTTGGGAGCACAGAGCGTGGTTTTGCCTGGTATCTTTCAAGATATTTAAGGATGTTACAGCATCCATGGGATTTTGCTATCTGAATAATTTTAGTATCTGAACACCATTCAGGATCTAGGTCTTCCTCTTTTTTCTTTTTTTTCTCAATACATGTTTATACAGAGAAGTTCATCAAGAGAGATTTAGTGCTGAGCACTTTGGTCCCGGTCCAACATAACCTTCAAACTTGTAATCAATTGTCAAGCTCTCAGGTAATCTCATTGAAATACCTGTGTGAGTCCTTGGCTGCAACAGAATAGACTTGGCATCCTCTAGCCTGCCACTGTAGAGAACCACTTGTCTAGCCAGAAATTGCTCATCACAAGCACAAAAATAAAGGACTGTGATTGCCAACTCTTCTTGTGTCCTCTGAGTCACTGAATAGTTACTGGACAGTAATGATATTTTATATCTGATGACCCAGAATCCAGGGGTTATGTCACCATTACTAAACAATTTCTCTAGTGGGGGAGCATTGAGTGCTCACCCTGGTGTGCTGATTATCTTTTTGGGTCAATGGCTTTGGGCAAGTTCTTTCAGATTCATTGAAGTTTTGGCAGTTCAGTCTCTTTTATATAAAACAGTTTTGTGCCTGTCCTACAAATGAACAATTGGGAAGCCATTGATTTCACAGCCTGTTCATTTTAGTGAACCTGATGGTGGATGAACAGAAGGTATGCACTAGGTAAACTTTTTTATCCAAGGTCTCAGTAAGCATTTCACATAGCTTTGTGAACAGCAGACATTGTGCTCTGCCCAGTCTGGACATGTTGCCTGTTTGGGCATTGTAGGTGTCAGAGCTTTGGCATGTTGTCACTCTTGAACAGATTACTTCAGTTGTAAAGCTGAGGTCTATTTTATTGTGTTTTAATTATCTTGTGCCACACTGCTGGGGTTTTTCTCTTCTCAGTCTTGAGCCACACAGAGTAGAAGTGGAGACAGAACTCTATTTTCTGGGGCTGCCTGGAAAAGGATGTTTATTGTTGCACATAAATAAATAAGAGAGGGAATGTTTTGACTCTCTACATTATCATAAATATAAAATGAAGATGCTGTATTCTGTAGCAAGTTTTTTTGGGTTGAGTGCACTCATACTCCTAGGAATGTGTTAATTATTTCATGTTTTGAATTCCCCCATTTATGGAAAAAAAGCAACATGTTTGCCTTCTGATGATAATGGGCTTTTTGCATGGCACCCAAAGGAAGCATTACTTCACTTCTCAGGCTCAGTTTTGTAGATGTCTTCCATGTTGTTGGGGAAAAGAAGGGACGGATAAGAGAAAATGCCAGTAGATGTCTGCAAATTGCATCCCAAATTCTGTGATTACAAAGGCCAAGCCAGGTATGGCAGTGCAAGACAGCAGGAGGTGTTTTGTGGTTTGGGTTTTATAAAGCTTTAGAAAGCAATGGCCACTGTGTTTACCCGGGAACCAGCCAGAATAATTACACGTAATACAAATAACTATAACTGGGTCGTGTTTGCTTCTTGCTGTTTTTTCCTCTTTAATGGATTAAATTAATGGGTTTATTATTTACTTTCAGATCTTGGCCATGCACCATAAAAGTAACTGGGCTTTTTTTCCAGTGGCTTAAATATGACCTGCTCTACAGTTAGCTTTAAATTAGCAGCTAAAATAAGGCAATGAAACCAGCACTGGAGACTGAAGTTGTGCTGCCTTCAAGAGAGATGTTAAGGATCTCCTAAAAGTTTTTGTTAAGTGATGATTTGTACCCCGCAAATCAACCACCCAACTGTTCCATCTTTCAAAGTCCAGATGGATGCTGAAATGGATCCAGATAAACCAGATAATATTTTACAAACTCATCTTTGTTCAACCTTTTGTTCTTACCATCATATCTGCATTTAGTTCCATTTGTATTAGAGCATTTTTTATGGAAAAGACTCAGCACACTCTTCAGCAATCTTTGATAATGTTAATGGGTGGTATTTCATACATAGTAACTCCTTTGACACTACTATATTAGTATTACCCACGACTGGAAATGTGTATCAGGCCTCCTAGAGCCCTAGCTGCAGCAGTTAAAAAAAAACGAGAAAAACAACAACAAACACTACTTTGAAGTGCAAGCAGGTTGAATATCTGATTTCTTTCTTCTGTGTTACTCCCATTCATCCTGATCAGAACAGGATAACACAGGATTTTATTATATGCCATATATTGGAGTGGTAGGGGGCAGGATAATGACCTTTTTGGCAATAATGTTTAATTAGACAATTGTGAGGCTTATTCTATCTGTGGGATGATGTATTGCCACATTCATGCTCTATTCTGGAGCATGAAAATCATGCTGGATCCCTTTTTCCCTCTACATCTGTACAGAATTCCTGTACACATTTTATTTATAGAATTTCATTTGCCACTCAGATTAAATGGAGAAAGAAAAGAAATTCAAATCAAACTTTTCATTTGAGCATTTGAGGGGCACAAAGCAATGAATAAGAAGTTGAATTTTTTGTAATTAGTGTGACTTTAAATCAGTCATAGATTTTAAAAGTTTGAGTAGGAAAATATATCGATGTAGAATATTCTGATTATTTACGGAGAGTTTTGTGTTTACCATGAGAATGGTCGAAGACTGGAATAGGATTTATGGAGAGGTTGTGGTACCTCTGTCCTTGGAGGGACTCAGCATTCACTTGGACATGGGCTTGAGCAGGCTGTTCTAAACAGACTAATTTTGAGCCTGGGTTTGGACTAAATGGTCCTGAAAGTCTCATATGACACCTGTTGGTGTGATTCTGTGATTCACCATTATGAAGAAACTCACTGCTAACCATGCTTTCCCTGGAAATGGAAACCATGCTAACCAGGCTTTCCATGAAATTTCGTCCCTTTCCCACAATGTGGTGATGTTACAAAGGTTTATAGTAAAAGCTGTGTTAGCACACATTCATGAAGAGTTACTGTTGCCATAAAATCTGAGAAGTTATGTCCTTCTTACTGAATTTTTAAGATGGTTACTCAGGAATTTATCTAAAACAATGAAAGAAGAAGAAAAAATATTTGTAAAACTTAATGAAAAAAAAATTGAAGTGAGACCAACTTTTCTGTAAGTGCTGTGCAGTTGATAAAAAAGAGTTGTAAGTAACATTGATACCCTAGTGATTCTGTCACTGAACAACTATTATATCATGAATCTAATTGATCCAGCACTTCAGAATTTTGTTTACAAAATGTGTTCTACTCGGCTGTCAGTTAATATGGGAAGATGGAATAAAAAAGACCCTCTTTTTTTGTGGAAAAAAGGACAAGAAAAACAACAGCTGCAGTTACAGCTGGTGAATGCAGTAGGTATCCATAACATTTTCCAAAATGAGTGAGCAATTCAGGACAGAATGGGGCAGGTGCAAATCAGGCTAGAATGAAATCAAGTCAGAGGAGACACTTCAGCTTTATAAATTAGGTGATTATTTCTGTGATGCATCCTGTTCATGGATACAGTTCCTCCAGATCTAGTTATATGTTCACAGATTAATGGCTGGGTCAGGATAGTGCACTTTAACTCTATTGAGGAACAAGACCAAGGATAAGTGGAATCACCTTTGCAGTCATTCTTCGGTCTGTTGTTGGCCATGTGTATGCCTAAATCATCTCTGTAACACTGCTGATCAAATACAATGAAACAATTGCAGGGTGCATTTCCAGGTACAAATTACTTTCTGTAGACCACTTGTGTTAAGTTCCTCTGAAAACAGCCCAATTGCTTGGTCCTGTTCCAGCTGGCCTAGCTCAGGACTATTCAGTATTCTGGTTTTCACTTGTATCTCACTTGCAGCATCCTTTGGAAATGAGTAGCAGATGCCCTGTTTGATGGTGCAGGTCCTCTGATCATTGAGCACATATGCTCCTTTGTCATTCTGTCTCAATAATTGAAAGTACTGTCAGATGAGGAAGCAAAACAAAACCCTACTAAGATCCTAAGGAAAAATTGTTTCTACCTAATCTGCTGGATGATTTTTCTGTTTACAAACAGTTCCTCTGCACATTTATCATCTTCTGTCTTAGGGAAGTCTGTCAGTACTGGTAGCTCTTGGAATTGCTTCCTGTGTGCCTCAGCCCACTCACCATTTTTTCCTTTGCTGTTGTATTGTATTTCATGTAGAGAATTTTACAGTTAGTAATCTAACTTCTTGGTAATGAAGAATTTTTTTCTCACCTCCTCAATGTTACGGTGACATTCATGACATTCATATATATAGTTATTGTCTGGCCATTTAGTTCTGTACTATTTAACAGGAAAATGGTGTTAGTGGAACAAGAAAGTTTTTTGGAGCTCTCTTTACCAAAATTTATGATTGGCATCTTTGTCAATTGCCAACCATGTATTTCCACTTGGACCCACTGAAATGGAAACTCAGGTTCCATAATGATGCATGTTTATATATATATATATTTTTTTTTTTACTTCAGCATAAAGATATATTTAATTTAAGATTATTTCAGCTTTATCATTCAAAAACACCAGAATGAAGTCCTTTACCCATTTGGATGTGTGCTATCAAGAAAAAAAGCAAGATGTGGTACAAATTATTAAAAGGTTGCTTATATCTGTTTTCATCATACAGCATGGAAAATTTCTTGCAGCATATATATCAAAAAATACATCACAGCTGATTTTCCATGGCATGTCATACCATATTGTTAGAGGAATATCTTGTGCATTGTGTCACTCTTAGGCAGCACAGGATGCAAAGAAATGATTTTTGCAAAGAAATGATTTTTACAAAGAAAACAGAAGCTTTCTAAAGTCATTTAACATGTTAGGAACTGAGACAGCAGTTTCTATTCCCAATTCAGTGGCAGATAATGCAGAGCATGGTGAAACATGGATTAATAAATGTTAATTTTCAAAATTTTGACTTGGGGGATTTAACTCTTCTATCAAAGAGATTTGGAGAAGTTACTAGTTAATGAGAAGCTATGGGACTTGAAGTGGTGTTTGAAAGAACTGTGGGAACAAAGAGACACAAACTCCAGTTGCAGAGTTGATAGCAGTTTGGGGAGATGAGTTATGGGAACACGAAAGGTTTGATGTTTGAGGATATGAGATGAATATTTTTCTGGTAAAATTAATTGGCTCTGAAAGATTAGATAAATGAGATCTATTAGAGCTTTCTTGAATCTGAAGAGAGCTGTTATCTACAAGGAAAAATGTGTGGTGACTATGGCTATTAGAAATGCTATTTTTACAGTTAATTTTTTTAAAAAGTAGTCTAACAAAAAAGAAGCAAACTGTGTGCTCATAACTTTGTTGTTCTGAATTATACATCCTTTTGTGATGTATAAATCTAATGGATAGGCTTAAAAGCCTCCCTGTTCCTTTTTTGAAGTGCATTCTGATCAATTCTGGGTTGGATGTAGAGAGACACTTATTTTCAACTTCAAAAATAGTTGTACAGAGAAGGCAAGGACCATATCAGCTGGGATCTGTTCTTATTTTACCTCTACTGATTCAGCCGTCCTCAGGCTTTTAAGAGATTTATAACTAGACACTTGAGAAATGCTATCAAAATATGCAGTGAAACAAGAATAATAATTACCATGAGAGCAACAGTGAAAAGGCTTGTTGCCAGTTCCACAGACATCAACTAATCAGAGTAATTTAAGTCTTGGACACATTTCAGAAAGGCCATTTATATAAGGACTCCAAGTGAACTGTCTAGCTTAGGAGCTCTTCCCTCTGTTGCTAATTTATCAGCTTTCATTCTGAGAAAAACAGAAGACACTGCTAATATTTTAAAGAATTCTGTAGTAAAGGCCACAGATGAAATGCAGAGCTTTTATTAGCCAGAGATATGATTTTTTTAACTAACGGAGGGATAGTTTTTGTTTCTCACCTATGTGTCATACTTGACAGTAATAATAGCTGTGTTCCACATTCCTCTTGTTCAGAAAGTCCTTTCTGCAGAGTTCAGTGAATGGCCTCAAACAGCGGAGATGGTGTTGATGAAAAACCCTTTCAATCATTCTGAGACGTTCCCTAATTACATTCCTTATTTCACAGAATGTCCCTTCTGAAATGTCTTTAGGCCCCCTCCACACTTCTATTAAGAGTATTCACACCAGAGTAGGATTTGTTAATGAAATTACTGACCCATCCTTCAGTCATTTGCTACAAGAAAGATTATTTGAAGCAATCAGTTTTGTTTGTGTGAAGATTGAGTCCCACAAACACAGTGATACTAGGCAGTGCAGCCCAACAGACTAGGGACTTTGAGCAAGAAACATGCATAGGTTTGCCCCAAAAATATGTCACAACCGGTTTTGTATTATGCATGTGTTAACTTCACAACCAAACAAATAATAGATTTTTTGGAATCTGTTGTGTAACTCATGAACAGCTGCATTGATATCAAGCGGATTATCCGCAACAAGGAACAGCTACAATGCCTTGCTTATACAACATTAGAAACATTTTAGGCTTTTAGAGGCAAATGTTACCTAAACATGCACATAACAAAGGTAGTAGGGGCAAACTGTCATAACATTCCTTCAGCAATGAGAGGTTTAGTACTTATTGTGTAACACAGTTATAAAAACCAGGACTATTACTTGGGTGACAGCATGTCTGATGGGTGGGGAAGTGTTCAGGAAAAAATGGAAGGGAAATAGGTATATTTTGTTCCAGAGCTATGGATTCTATAACACTGAAAAGAAACTTACAGAAAAGAGAAATTTCATGATATCAGCTGAGAAATACTTACTGAATTTGCAGATGAAGCAAAGGTGAGAGGATTAAAAGTACACTGGAGCATTGTATTCAGGATGATCATGACAAATGAGAGCAGCATTCTGAAAGAAATAGAAGCCAATTCTATGTGAAATTTTGTGAGAGTGTCTTTCTCAGAATAGTGACTGCAACATTACAGGAGTGAGAAAGATGGGTGAGGAAGAGGATTCATATTTGAAGTTCTAAAGGCTAAAATGGATGCTAAGAAGAAAAAAAAAGGGAGATAAGGCTGTCTATTCTCTTCTGAACTCATACATTCTCAACAGAAATGATGCATCCAGGCTTGCACATTGTATCCTTCAGGAAGGACCTGAGCCATCTAACTAGACCAAAGGAGAAAGCAAAGATGTAGCAAACGGGATCTTACGTGTCTGGAAAGTGGAGAGAAATGTGAAAGGGGTTTGGTTACTAAAATGGTGTCAGACTGAAGTGGACCACAAAATTATTTTTCAGGTGCTTAAAACATAGTCGCAAAGGGAACGGCAACAATTTTCCCTCCCTGTCCATTGTTGATAGGGTAAGCAGATGGCAGTAAGGTAAACCAGAGTATGGTGTTAGGGAAACCCTTGTGGCTGAAAGAGCAGTTTAAGCTCTACAGTAAATTACTTAATGGCATGGAAAGTCTCCAGTGGGAGAGATACTTGAGAATGTATTAAGCAAATATCTGGCAAGAATATGTGACGTTTAATTGAATCTTCTTTCATGCAGAAGGATGTCATATATCTCTTCTTCCTTAATTTTCTAAACATTCTGTAAAGTATAAAAGATACTCACTTTGTCTTTCTCCAGAGAGTCATTTATGTTTCTCAAATCATTTTAGTTTTGAGGCATTTTGGTTGACTTCAGTTCTGAATAACTACTGCTGGCCAAGCCTTGACTATTGTTGCTTAAATGGACCCTGTGTCTGAGGCAGAGGAATCCATGACATCATCTCAACAGACCCAGAGCAAAGATTAGTTGGAACAGTTGCATTTGAGGTGATATCCCAACAACTGGGCAACAGTTTTTATCTGTTTTTCTTTCCGTTTTAAAATGTCGTCTCTGACAGTCTGAGTCTCTATGTGTTGTCAGAAGGGCCTTAGGGTAAAGTTAGGGCTCCACTGCATCAAGAAACTTTGCCAGTGTCTTGCAGGAGGTCAAGGCTTTGTCTCCAGTCTTTATCTCCTTATATAATAGTGGGACCTTTCTTCATTTGTATTCTTGCCTTCAGTACTGTAGGTGGAAGTCCAGGGATTTTATAAAACCTAGGACTCATGGGATTTTTTCTTAAAGATAAAAAACATACCCATCAGAACTGGAGCAGTGTTATATGAATGGGCTCCTGAGAGCTGGCTAGCCTAGTGGCAAATGCCTTGTGCTTATTTGAGATACAATCTAACTCTGGAACTCAGATGTTCAAAGGTGCCAGATGTGTTCATGCCTTTTCCTCAGAATAGTAAATAAAGGATGTGTTTGTCAGTGTCCTTCAGATGTTCTGAATTCCAGGTTGTGTAATCACCCTGAGTTTCAAATTTGAGAATTAGAGCACATATTCCAATTACTCCTCTGGGATAACAAGGATTTTGTTGCTTTTGTTGCTCAGCCAATCCTGAAGTACTAATTCTTTAAATAACAAATAAAATAATTGAATTCATATTTTACTTAGCAAGTGAGGTGCCTTGTATAACCCAAAAGAGTTTTGGTTGGACTCACATTCTGTGCTGTATTATTCAGTACCACTCTGGCTCTGAATTCAGACAGCTGCCCTGGCTCCCAACTTTTATCTGGCAAAAATCCTCCCTCAGAAAGCCAGTGGAGGCTGGACAGAGTACCTGCAGATTATTACATAATGTATGTTCTAGACCAGTTGCGTTTGATTTAAGGAAATCCTAGTCTCCCATGAAGTGGATTTGAAATTCATTTATTTTTTAGGGTCTGACTGATTCAGCATTTGATAGGTCTGTTGCAAAGCTGAGAGAGATGGATTAAACATCCTTCTTTATGGATGTATTTAACTTAATTTCTTAATTACTATTTCTTCTACAAATAGGTATAGTGCAGGTTTTTTTATTTGCACTTTGATGGTGTGTGAAAGGACTTTTCCAAGTCCTTTCAAAATGTGTTATTTTATTGTTTTCATCTTTAATCCTCCCTTGAACTCTTTTTATTCTCTATGATTTATTGAGACCTTCTCAAGACAAAGGAAACCAAATCAAACAAAAAACCAAAACAAAAAATTTTTCCTCCCTCAGAGACTGGTGGTTAATTATGTCAGTATGCTTATATTTTGAAAATTAATCAGAATTTGAAATGTTCTCAAGAAAAAATATAATCTAAGCAGATTTTTTTCTCTATATTATTTAAGCCATCAGGAGTAATGCGTAGTGTATGCACTATGGTTATATCTGGCAATGTAGTATAAAGCTTCCAAGAAGTGTCTTGTTTAGTAGTTAATGGGACAGTAATGAAGATATTAAGGTATTACTTACCTTTGGGACAGAACTTGGAATAAACTCTTTTTTGAAGGAGGTTGAATGAGAAATGTTTTTTGAAAGCCTGAGCTGGTAAACCCACCCCCACCATGGCTAGCTGTACTGCATCTTCACTTTTCAAAATCTTCTCCTTCCCATTATTCATTAAAATAATTTCTTCAGACCAGACGGGGAGCATGTACTGAGGTGTATTGCACTAATAGAGGTGGGTAGGGGTTTTTTTACTTACTAACTAGTATTATTGGTTTGATATAATAAAAAACCTGGCTGTAGCTTCTTGCTTAGACCTTTCCAGCACATGGGTGATTTCAACAGAAAGCATACAATTATTGTACTTTTTTTTTTCCTAATGGTGATATGAATTTTTTTCAAAAATTTTGAAAGGCATTTTGTGGTTTTGAGAGTAGTCTTGACAATAATGTCTATCTAAACCAGTCAGACCAAAAATAAGCCTATTTGCATCCCCTATGGTGTATGGTAGTTTCATGAAAAATCTATATTAAACTGTACTGTAATTTTCCAGGCCAAATTGCTCCATTGTGTTCAGGCTGGAAAGGTGGCAGTCTGGGAGCATCCTTTCAGATTTCAGTTTTGCCAGGTATATGATTATGAGGCGGTATGATGATTCTGGGTGGAGAAAAATCAGTCTTCCATCAGACCTGTATTTAAATACAGTATTTAGATATCAAATCATTCAGTCCTCTCAGAAACACCTTTGAAAGGAAGATGCCTACTACTAATAGATTCCAAGCTATACATACATGTGTACACACATCTGCTTTGTGCACGAGAAGGGAAGTCTGTACAAAAGCTGAGGTCTAAAATTCCCCTCTGTTTAAATCTTGCCTAGAATATTTAATAAATACTCAGAAATTATATGGTATGAATTGGAAAAAATACTTTTTTGCATACAGAAAAGAACAAGTCTTTCACAAATTTTCATTTACTGAAAGATCTTCAAAACAGGCCTTTTTGATGTTTGGAGAGGGAGGAAGAGGTTTTTTTTTATTTTACTCTTTCATCACCATTTCTGTGTAGTTGATAAATGATGGTCATTCTTGGCTATTTCCCATGAATTATTACTTCTGCCCAAAAGAGTGGATATAAGACAGAAAAAAGAAAAAAAAATCTTACCTGTAATTTTGCTTTCTCTCAGTATTGATTTAGTCTTAGCAAAGATTTTTTTACAGTAAAATGGTAATGTGTCTTACACTTGGTCTGGCATAGAATTCCTTGGAGTTTTTTTCATTTTTCTGAGTGAAAACAAAGAGTGAGGATCCCATATGGTTAAATTTTCACATATTGGCAGCCTGTTGTGTTTCTTTTGTTTGGCTCAAAGCTGCTATTTGTGCCTAAGTTTTGTTGTGTCTTCTGCTATGGAATTCTGCTTCTAGGCAAGATCCAATGGTCAATCAGAGTATTGAAACTCAAATAACAGGTTTTAAAAAAGAGACAGGAGAATTGCACAACCCACTCTCTCATCTAGGTCATGGTTATAATGCTGGAATATGCAAGCAGCAAAACCATCATAAGAGAAAAGAAAAGATCAAAAAAAGAGAGAACCAATTTAGCTTTTCCAATATGAATATGCTATGAAGAAAATTATGCATCTCAACATTAGGCATCTGAAGGATTTAGCTGGTATTAATGCCAACCTCATTATAAGCCAAACTTGATACTATTTCAATTTCACTGTTTGAATGCAATTTTCATAGGGAGAAAATAAAATACATCTCATAGGAGTGAGATTACTGACAATAAAATAAAAAAATGCAGTCAAATTGTCTTATATTTTCACTTAAAACCTTTCTGCCATTTTATTTGGATTTAATTTAATCAATGCTTTTTTCACATTTGGACTTTGGATACTAATGAAGCTTTGAACCCTGTTGAATAACTGATGCCTGTACCAGCTGCTAAGACTTTTTATTTAACCTGTATTGCTATTTGGTTTTGTTTATTTGAACCTATGAAAGCTTCTAATCTGCTCCCTGTTTCAGGCATAGAGAACATTTTGGGGTGTGGAAGATTCTCCCTGGCTGCCCCTAAAGGCTGGCAGGGAAGGCTCTCACTAAAATTGCTTAAGCTGATGAGTAGCTTCATCCATATCAATGTTAAATTTTGATTTTGAATAGTTTCTGAGGAAAAAATGGGAGGAAAAAAGTGCTGAAGTTTCACTGTTAAAGGAATTTTTGTTTTGTGGGCTTTTTTTTCTTGTCTTTCCTTTCATTGTCCCAGGGGCAAACTTAAATTATTGATTTTGAAGGCTCTTGCTTCATCCCCCATTAGATGTTTGTGCTAAAGTTCTATTGACATAAACATTTGCATAAATCCCAGTTCAAAAGAATACTTAATTGAAGGAGTTGTTAGAGAAACAGCTGCCAGGTGACATCCTGTCACTGCAAGGCTGGAGAGGCTGGCACACACCTAACATTTTTTCCTTTCTGCCTGTTGTGTATAGACAGCAGATTTGGCCAAAAATTGCCCTTTGTGTGATAGAGAATGAAAGATCAGGCCAGATATTCTAGTCAGCCTGTGTGTTACTGACTCCTCATTAATTATTTAGCATGATTTTGCTCACTCACTGTGATAATTCTTCATCCAAAAAAATCAGGATTTTGTACAAACCTTACTGATGCATAAAAGCATCATAACATGCCTTCACATATAAGCAAACAATGGGGGAAGTAAAGTTAATACAGTAATTTTCCGATGTTAATGTAGGTCCTGTCTTATCAAAGTGTGTTACTAAGCATAGTCAGAAGCATACTAATCATTGATATTTTGTTTCATCTTCAAGTAAAAGAGTAAAATTAAAGTTGTTTTGTATTTTTTTTAAGGCACGGCATTTAATTTTCATTGTTGCTTCCTGTCTCCTTACTCTCAATTTCAAAAAGTATGTGAGGGGATACCAGAGGAGGTATAGGTTTTGTGGGGGTAAAGAAAGAAGAGGGTTTTTTCCCCCCCTTCTCAATTGGAAGAGATTAAGAAACACTATGTTTGGGTTTTGTGCATGTATTCTAGGGCCAGGAGAACATTCTGTTTTTACTGATGTAATGGTGGGAGTTGTCAGGAATAGACATCAGGCATTTCTTTTCTATACACTGGTTAAATCCAGGAATATGATGGCACAAGAAACACAGCACTTCCTTTATTAGGGTTCATATTTTAAAATCTATAATTGCTGTATTCTGCAGGCAGTGCCACCTTTGCCTAATATATGAAGTAAAGGGAAAGAATTTAGTATAGACCAAGATGATAATTGCCCAATAAAAGTTTCACTTGCAACTAAGGTAGTGATTAATGCTTGGCAGATGAAACAGTAGGAAAAAAGAGAGTGTCTATCAATGCCTTTTAAAGGATAACAAGACAATATGTTTGTTTTTTCAGTTTTCAACACTCAGGATGATGGGAGGAGATACACAGCTGCTAGGTAGTAATGTATTTGTGGGTTATGTATGTCTTTGTCATGAACTATATTGTAAAAAACATAAATCTTTGGATATACTTTTAATGAAACAATGATAAATCATGTATCATGTTGTTATACTTGTCCATTCATTCAAGGTAGTGTAAAATCTGGTTCTGAAATGGATAGTTAAGCATCTAAATTCATGCTACGCTTTTGGTTTGCTTTTCTTAGCTTTTGCAAATGATGTTAAGTGTCTGAATTTGACAATGGAAGGACAATGTGAGAGATAGCTATGGGATATGTCTGTTTTACAGGCAATATGCTTGAAAACTAGAAAATTATCTTTCAAAAATGTGCACTAGCTAAAATAGGGCTTAATCTGATAATGTTTGATAATGAAATGTTGTGTATATCTCTATATCAAAGCCTTCACTGTGGTCTTAGCTCACTGAATTAAGTGCTGGCTTCTTGGTTGTTTTAAAGCAAATTAATGACCAACAAAATGCTGAGCATTGCCATCTTTTGGCACAGTAAGAGCACCTGCTGACAAAATCATCCAGGTCCCATTTGAGATTATATTTTAGTCACACTTTTTCAGAGCTGTCCCCTCTGTCTTCTAGATGTCGGTGCTCCAACAGCTGTACTTCCACATGAGTGGCATGATGCAGAGCTTGGAAGGAACCTTGTCAAGTAGAATGACAGCAGTGTTCAGAGGCAAGGGAAAGAGTCATTATCTAGAGGAAAAATACTGCAACATTAATTACTCCTAATGAAGCAGGCTTTCTCCAAGTGCAAGCTCAACAGAGTCTTGCTGTGCTTGAAATCCCTTAGGCCAATAAAAGACATGAGCCAAGGCTTTGATTCCCACCTTCCATCTCTCACAATGAGTGTAACAGCCCCGAGGTGCATTGCTGGGCACCATTCACTCCCCAGGGAGAGGCAATTTAGGACTGTCGGAGTCCAGGGCATTCCTTTGGTTGCCCTGGATGGTCACAGACCTCAGCAGAGAGGCCTGGGACCCAAGAAAGAGAGTTTGAATCCTGGACGGGGGAGTCTGTCCAGGGGGGTTGCCTGGCACAGAGCCCAGGAAGACACAGGCTTTGATTTTAGTCCATGGAAAAAGTTTCTAACGTTGAGAGAAGAATTACAAGTCACAAAGGTGTGAAAACAGTAGTGTAGCTAATCACAGGGTGGAGAATTTTGTAGTTCTGAGATTTTTAGCATAGAGGTAAATGGAGGACAAGATGGAGGATTTAGGGTGTTGCCCTAAGTTCTTCTCCTTCTTCCTCATCCTCCATCTTCTGATGTGACGTGGGCACAAAGTAGTTGAGAGAAGATTGGGTCAAAGTAGAAATGACCTTTTTAGTATAGATAATAGGCATTGGCACAGAATTGTAAATAACAGACACGTAATTATCTGTATAAAAAGGTAGCGACCTCCCATCATGGGGGGAGTTGCCCTGTGTCCGAGCTGCTGTGAACATCTCGGCTGGGCACAGAGAAATTTGTAAGATAGGAAATAATAAACACGCGAGAAACCAAGAAACAACAAGACCTTGAGACTCCTCTTCATTGGCGTGCCGAGCTAAAAGGCTTCAGAGGGACAGAGAGCAGAAAAAGAACCAGCCCAAACCACCACCAGCCGAACCACCAACCTGAAATCTCGGGTAAGAAAGAAAACCCAAAAAACCCGAGAAGGACGTTTTCAGTCTCCTATTTATTTATTTAGCATATTATTTAGACTAGAATGGTGCCACTGGAAGGGACTGTCAGTGATTACCTAGTCCCAACTGCCTGTCCAACTCAGGGCTGGACAAGTTAAGTATATTATTAAGGGCAATATTCAAATGCCTCTTAAATATTGACAGGCTTGAGGCATTGGCCACCTCCCTAAGAATTCTGTTCCAGTGTTCACCACACTCTCAGTAAAGAAATGCTTCCTAATATCTAGTTTCATTCAAAGAAAAAATGAAAGCTTTATTCCAGTAATCAAGCAATATTCTAGTAGTGACTAGTTATCAGCAAAGTATTCTTGTTGTCTTAGTTATGAGAAGGTATTTAACAACTGAAGCAACATAAAATTATGCTGCCATTTTCCATAGAAATTGATCTAGATTTTGGCACTACATAAAAAAGTGTAAGAATATATATAGATAGATAAAAAGTAAAGTATAATAACATATTAAAAAGTTTTAAATGGGTCAGAAAAATATTGTAAGGGTGGTAAAGACTTAATTTTTCAGAAATTTCATCTAGGAGCTGAGATAGTTGTGCTGGGAGGAGTGTTTGGAGCAGCAGACTTTAACAAGGGCTAATGAAAAGGAAAGGGAAAAGGAGCTGACAAGTAAAGGAAATTATTCTTCTTGAAGTGTCCCTTGATTTTCATTAGAAGAAAATAATTAGCAGTGAGGGTAGTAGAAAAGATAGGAGTAGGCAGGCTAGATAATTTCATGCAGGTAAGTATTTTTTGAGGCTTAGTGATTAGAGTACCTTCTTTAGTGAATACTGTCTTGGTGAAATCTGGGGAGTGTAAATTCAGCAACTCTTAATGGTTAAGCAAAACTCCAAAAGAGAAGGTGTGAGTATTATTTTTGCTCTTAGAAACTTGGACACTTTGCCTTAATTTAGCAAATCCTAGTTAGGATCCTTTCTATTTTATGAACCATCTATCAGTTTTCCTCAGTTTGAGTACTCCACCACAGAGACAGACAGAAATTTTTATTGTCTTATTTCTTAGTGGTAGGTGTTTGGTGTTCTCCTTACCTGACCTGTGATATGATCGAGACAAAAGCAGAGGGTTCTGAGTTATCTGGGGTGCCCATAATAATCAGTTGTACATCTGTGCAAAAATCATAACCCTTTTATCTGCAATATGATACCTCTGTAGGTCCAGCTCATGGAGAGATTTATCTGCCTAAAATGATAGTCATTCAAAATGCCAATCTGTTTGGCATTAACATCTTGAATTCTCTGAAGCTAGGAGCAGGTTTGTCCAGGAAAAAAGGCAGAATCAAACTGGAGAGTCACCTTCTGTCCTTGACTTTTGTTGTTGAGTATCTTTTTATATTAATGATGTTGATGTCAACTGGGGCCATTGCAAAGAATCCCAAGCTGTGAAAAATAGCAAGTACTCAACTTAAATTTAATTATGTTTTCCTATTGAAGTAGGTAAGGAGATGATCAATATGCATTGGAGAGTATATAACACAGTACAATAGAGGTCAATATAAAACATTGAAAGGTCAATGTTTTATATTTTTGCCATGTTTTCAAGTTCTTCACAAATCAACATAACTGTTGATAGTCAGACCTGATCATCAAAAAAATCCTAATGCAGAGAAAAAAATTGATTGATCTCATTTAATGGAGTGAGAATTCTTCCTGAAATTAAGGAAACTGATGAGAAAATATCTTTTTTTATCCTTTTTGTGTATGCACTAGGTAATTATGACCTCACTAAAAACCTTTTTCAACTACAAAGTTTTAGAAGTCACATTTCACATAAGAAATGGCAGTTGCTCCAGCGTAGCTTGGAATGCCCTTTGGGTATTTTCTAGTTCAGGCATTGTGCCTTAGGCTTACGGTCAAGCTTATTTTTCAAAAGGATTGATGGCTGGGAACTGATGGGAAATTGCTTTCCTTCTTCTTTATCAGTATAAGGTACAGAATCACCTGCTGTTTAGAGTAATTTCTCATAAACTACCTTTGGAAGTCTAGATGAATAATAGGCAGGGAAAAAAAGTGAGGATTTTACATTGTGCATATATCAAGGCTTTTTCTGTCTTAATAAAATCATAAATATATTAGATCATTTCCATAGCGTGTGAACTTGGGACCTGACTGCTAGGTCTATTTGTACATCTCAGTCAAAGACTTTGTATTCTTCAGGATCTTTATTTTATCATATGTGTCACTTGCAGTAATAAATACCATTAATAAAAACCATTCAGATTACAAAGAGAAGATTTTTCTGAAACTTTGGAAGGAAGTGTAATTGGTGCTATTATTATAATATTGTGTTCTAAGGAGCCAGCCATGGAGCAGCAGTAAAATGGCAATCTGTAGCTTTTCAGCCTAAGCTATAAAGCTCCTCACTTGTACCTGGGGAGCCTGAACACTGTGCTACAAATCTAATTGGGTTTTTGGTTCTTCATATTTTTAAGTAACGTAATGCCTTCTGGGAGGTCCAGGTATTGTTTAAATCTTGGCCCAGTTTCCACAAAGTTCTTTGCAGGGAACTTTCTCCCCCCTTTTGTGGGATTCTCTTTGCGCAGGTGCCAGCATCAGTGGATACCCTGAGGCTTCTCTGCTCTCACTGGTATCTCTCCCTGAGCTCTTGGTGCAGGGCAAGCCTGTCTGCAGCTCATATGTGTGCCTTTTAGAAAATGGGAGGTAAGCCATTTAGAAAATGGTGTTGTCTACTCTTCTGTTTATAGATATTTTGGTAGAGAGAGCAAAAAGCAAAACTGAATGTAGACTGCTTAGAAGCCTTTGTTATAGGGAGCATTGTTGGTTAGTGTAATGGATGTGTGGTTTGGTTGATACATTTAATGATTTGCCTTTAATGGAGAAAGGAGGCAGTTTATTATTATTTGGCTAAAAGGGCAAATACATTCCTGTGCTAAAGTGGTGGGTAGGAGTGTAGTTAGGCTGGCTGGTAAGGGTATTTTGATAATGTGGGAGACTCATGAGGTTAGTCTGTTCTGGCACCACTGATTTTGATTGATATTTCTGTAGCTACTGTGGTATGATTTATGTGGAAGTAATGTAAAGGACATTCTACTTCTTTTTGCCAATAGTGTCGCAAGTACACTGAAGGAAAGGCAAAGTCTTTTAAAGTATATGAAAATAAGTATAAAGAAAGTATAAAATAAGTATAAAGAAATTGTTTAGGAATGTCCTCCAACATGCTATCTGTTAGCTCAGTTTGCCAAGCCAAAGAATTTCTGGATGTGAAGAGGATAAATAATAGCTGCTAGCAAATATTTTTATTTTATATTAAGGGGAAAATTTATCTATTTTTATATTTGCTGGAAAAACAAAAACCACACATAATTTGGTAAATATGTTAGTGACACTAGTCAGAGACAGACCTGGCAAAAGTTATCTGCACCTTGGTTAAAGAAAAATTTTGCCACCAGCAGATAAATAACTAAATTGCTGAAGGTCGTGTCCGTTCCAACTGGTAAATTACGATCTTTGGTAGGCCTGTGGTACAGCATTATAGAAAAAAGCATATACACTGAGAAAGGCATAAATGCATAGTTCATATGTTTCCAAGGCAACAAATGATTGTTATTGGACATTTGAACATTGGACATTATAGCTAGTTAAAAAGTCAGGAATTGTAAACAGAAGGTGAATTAGTCAGTATTTCTGCCAATTTTAGTTATTCAGTAGGCCAACAAATCTACAAAGGGGAAGATGAAACAAAAGACAATTTCTTTAGGGTTTTATATATGTATTTTCCACTTCTGTATGTGGTATGGAAAGTGTTACAAAAGGCAGAATTTGTTGCTGTCATTGATTTCTTGATCAACTGCTGCTGGAATGTGACAGATAAGAAAGAGTAAAATTTGAAGGATATAGCTTGCCCTCAGGCTTCTTTCCAGCAGTGAGGCAGAGTTCTTAGAACAAGATTAAAAGTAAAAATACCTAGATGCTGTGGAAAAGAATAGAAATGTCAACTGTTGAATCAGATAGATTCTGAATGCCTTTATTTTTTAAATTTTATTTTCTCTGAACTCACGTCACCAATAGCTACAAAAATAACCCAAAAGAACCCCAACCACTGAAAAAAATGAGTTTTGCCAATAAAACTTCAGACTATATATCCTGCCACACTTATGTGACTGTTGGGATGTTTCAAAGAGAGAACTCATGATCTTCTCTTGCAGAGGGTTTGAGAAAGGAGAGGTGCTGTGTTATGCTTTTCTTTTGAAGAGTAATTTTGACTAAAGTTTGAAGAGAGATGGAGAAGAAGGATAAATTCCTGGAATTTTTTTTCTCAGAGCAACAGGTTGAACAAGTTGTAAGTGTGGAAGAGTCCAGAAGGATATGCAGTCTGAACAGACTGCCCTATTCCATGGAAAGCCAGGCTGGTTCCCTCGGGCATTCTGGGTTGTTGCACAGTGCAGCAGTAAGCAAAAGTTCTTCTGAAATAATGGCAGGGCATCATTAAACCAGTTAATAAATCTTGCTAACCTCTGCCTCCAGTGTGTTCCACTGAGAACAGTTGCTGGAAACACTGGTTCAGAGATTGCCCTTCTTAGGTGAGTTATGTCATCACCACGAGTAATAACACTGCACCCATGCCCAGCCAGGGAGCTTCGAGGTCTCTCTGACCTTTGCTCTGCTGCACAGGGGTCACAGGCTCTCTGAGGGCCTTGCAGAAGTTTTAAGAGGAAGAACATGGAGTGGAGTTATGAACAAGAATAGGAAACTGCAGGGAGCAATTGTGAAACTTCTAAATAACAAAATGGTTGCAAACCTTTTTTTTTCTCTGCATAATTGTGCTCGCAAACACATATATGCCTTGTGGGAACGTGGCTAACTCCCGTGCTTCAAAGTTATTACCTGTAATTTTTTTTACACAAAGATACTTGACTTCCTTTGTTGTATACTTTGTGAGGCAAAATCTGGGACCATAGTACAAGACATCCCAAAATTGGCCCTTGCTATAGGAAGTGGACTGGAAGAATCCAGACTTTCTAAAGTTGATAGCTAAATATTGAAGACAGAACATTTTTAGAGCCACAGCAGTCTATCTTGAAAAAAAATCTGTTGTCATCCTAGACTACGTACTTCTTCTCTTGCATCCTCAGTGGATCTTGAAAGAGGATGAAATAATGCAGCTACAGTACTGTGTGGGGAATAGTAGAAGGCTGTAAGCTTGGAAACTACAGAAATAATTGTATATGCACTGTGCAAGCAATGCTGCAGGTGGGATTAAGGTGGTGAGACATCTTGAGAAAGTGCATTTTTTGATACTTTTTGAAAACAATGTGGAAAATGCACAAGAAACAGTTTATGTTTGTTGTTTTGGCAGCTGTGATTTGAAATTTGAAGTGTTTGGAGACTTCCTGGCCAAACTAAATAGAGGAAAAGAAGTGAAATGAGCACAGTAAAAACAATCAATAAATTCAGTAACTGCAGAGAGAAGCACACATAATTAGTGCATATCCACCATGTGAACTTGACTCCACATGGACAGCTGAAGCTGACACAAGAGATTTTGGGGAGCACTCTGGTGTCAGGCATCCTGTTAATTCCCTTCGATTATTTTTTTTCACTTTCTGCACCTTCATTGACCATATCATTTGCTCCATCTGGCAAAGTCTTGATTGTAGAGACTCTGAGCATGTTTTTCATTGGCTTTTTTCTTTGTACTTCACAGTTTAATGGCTTACTGCCAAATGCTACACCTAGAGGGAGAAAAATATGGATATTAACATGGCATAGACTGTGGAAATGAAAATCCGTGACGTCTGTGTGGAATCTACATTAGCATATTCAGAAGAATATGATAAATATTCTATGATTTTGTGAAATGATTACTTTTTTCCATTTACCTTTCTGTGTGTACTTTGTTCTCATTGACATAAATAGAAATAATTCCTGTGGATCTGGCAAAGAGCTTTACTGGCTAAATTATGCAACTGATCATCTTGCTGAAAATGTCTTGTTTTAAACTTAACACTCATCACCCATCTTGAGTTGTACACGAAGACATATGTGTCCATGAATGAAATTTTAATGGTGAAAGAGCTTTACAGAAGTGTCATATCTTGATGCCCATGTTAGATACACTTCATATTGCTTCTGGCCCTACAATACCCAAGGAAACCTTTATGTGGCCACAAGCTGCACAGCATTTGATTCAGAAAGGCAAGAAGATAAGGCCTGTGTGTATCTCAAAGGCAAGGAGCAGTTTCGTGGCTGATGCTGCATCATGGTGTGCTGGGCTGGTTTGGGTGATCTGCCGTGCTTTGTGTAACCCTGCAAACCTGGTCCCAGCAGCTCCCTCTTGATATTCTCAGTTGTTCTCTTGTGCATTTTCTCAGCACAAGAGAACTCTTTGGTTTGGAAGCCACAAGTCAACCATCTTCACTGTGTTTTCTGTTAAAGCACTTGTTGAAATAGCAGGGAGTAATGGGATTGAAGCATTGCAGTATGAATTCTTATTTCCAGTATTGCAAAATGCAAAAGGATGTAGTTATTATAATCCCTTGGCATATCTTGTTTTTGTGTCTCATTTCTTGTTATTGTCTAGTATAAAATGGAAAAAAGTGTATTTTTAAAGATAATGTCACATTTTGCAATCGGATCATTTCAATGTGAAAAATAGATAAAGGTTTGGTTTATTATTGCGTAATTTGCCACAGTGTTTGGTAGAAATTGCTAAATCTGTCAGGGAGTGTTGTCCACCCGCAGCTTAGCTAAGTCGTGGATAGTTCTTGCACAACACAGCACAAAGTATGATCAAGGAAACGTCTGACTTAAAACTAAGGCTTAACTTTCCTGCTTCAGTCCTGTATGTCACTGTTGAAGGCAGAGAATAGGCCAGACTGCTTTAGATTGTTTTTAGCTTCTCATTTGAAGAGGAATCTTGCTGTCATTAGTTGTTGTAAGCATTTAGTAGACCTTAGATTGTTTTCGTTAGTCTTTCTTATCTGAATAGCAATTATTTCTGTGGATAAGCATTTGTGGTAGTGAGCTCTTAATCAGTTGGGCAATTGCAGTGTTAATAATGCACAGCATGTTCTGTAGGCAGGCACACTGACATTTGCCCTCAGCTTCACTGTGGAGCTTCTCCACCAACAGTGGGAGAGATGAAGTCCTGACTTCCGTGATTTCATTTACTCACTTTATATTTCAGAGATTTCTAAAGTGATATGTAATCAAAAAAAAAAAAAAATTGTTGAAGCTCTCCCTATATTGAAAGGATTACTTTGAGATGTTAATCAATGAAGAAAGCAAAATTGACTTTTGGATTTCTCCAGCATCTTGTAAGAATCATGTCACAGTATCCTTTTTGTTTTCTATCAATTCTCTGATTGCCTTGGCTGGATGGAAGCTTTGAATGAGTGTAATCTGTGGACAATAACAAGTCCAGATGCAAATTGAAAGTTTCTGGTCTGCACTCATGTCTGGCCTGCTGTCTGCTCAGCTTCTTATTTCAAAACTGCTCTCTGTGGAATTGTGTTACTCACAGTTCATCAGTAAATATATGGGATAATCAATGGTCTTACTTGTTGCTTTTATAATTACATGACAACTCATTTAGGAGTACAGATAGTTCAAACCTCTCAAACCAATGTATTTGAGCTATGAGAATACTACCATCCAGTGATAAGTTAAAGGCATTAGAAGGAAATTTAATTAAAGAATCTAGTAACTCTGCACTTTCAAATTATAATTAAGAATATCCAATGTGTGATTGTTCACAGTATGAAATTTTATTGCTCCAGTTGTGATAAGTGCAGAGAAATCTGACCTATTAATAAATGAAGATTATGTTTCTGTCTACTCTCAAAGACAGGAATGCTTGTTTCCTCCATTCTAACTTCAGGGCTCTCTATGTTCTTACATTGTCAGCACTCTGACATGGCTCTGGTTTACCCCAAAAACAAATTGCTAGAATTAATAATCTTGCTTTGTTTTACCCCCTCTGTATTTGTAGTTGTGCTAATTTTTGCATTTTTTATTTGAAGAGGAGTCAAATTCTCTGAAAGTGATGAGAGAAAAGGTGAGCAAAAATGCTGCTGTGTGGATGCCCTCAAGTCCTTGCACATGATGCCCCTCTGCATTGTACCAAATACCAAAACTTGGTCGTATTGCAGTGAGGCAATGAGGTGGATATCAGCATGTTTTCAAAAGCAGTGCTGTAAAAAGGTGAATTACTTTTCTCTCCTTACTTTTGATTTTGGTGGTTTTTTTTTTTTTTTAATTAATTCTACTCATCTACCTGATGCACTAGACAATGAAGACCTGGTAAAGTGGAGATTTTTAACACCGTAAATTTATGGGCTACTATGTTTTTTTCTAATGACTGCTGACTGATTTTGCAACTTATCTTATTTTACTGATTTTCTTTTTTTAATTACCTATTGAGAGCAACTTGGATGGAGTTCATAAAGCCTTAGACCCACAAACCACAAATTGGAAAGTAAATTCAGTTAATTAGCTGAAACTACCATAAAGTATATACATGGAGCTGGATTCTCAATACTTTTTTAGGAGAGATAGAAAAAAGCATAGTGCAAAATTCATAACATTATAGTAAATTTTGTAATATTTTCTCTGGAATAACTGAAGAACACCTAAGAGTGTGTTTTTGTATCCAGTCTACCTCTATTGGTGTAGTTATCTTAGCAGTCTAATCAGCCTTCTCATGTTCTCAGAGAGTCACCCTTTATTGGAAGGTGAAATGACACACATCTCAAATATTTTATTGCAGTGGTTTGGGCCTAAAGAACATTTGGTTTGTGGAGAAGTCAAAATCTGGCCTAAAGATGCCGTATTTCTCTTTACACACTGGTAATCTCTTGGGGTTTCGAAAGTGCGAAGTTTATATTTTCAATCTGAGCTGCCGTTGTCTTATGGTAAGGAGCAAACTCCTTTTGCTGCCAACACACAGTGTGGCAGGAGGAGTTCAGCTGTGCTTTTCATCTGGGGTTGTCAAGTTAGCTGCTGCTGGATACAGCTACATGTGTGTTTCTATACTCATGTGACAAGCTGCACATAGCAAGCATTATACATGTCTTAAAGATTAAAATCTCACCTTAATGTCTGTCCAGTTCTATCTTTAAAATAAAAAGCAGCATTTAATAAATTCCATTAAAAGCAATTGCTAAAAAATTGCTAAATACATAAATTTAGGTAAGGATGAGCACTCCTGTAATAGCCTTCATGGTAAAATTCCTATGCTCTTCATGCATATCAGTGCAACTTGATTCACAGCAGGTATCACTACTTGTTTACTGAGGAGCATGTGCTTTTTTTGCCTTCTGCCTAAGATGAGCAATTAGTTCATGCCAAAGTATTGAAAGTTTGGAGCAGGACCCTTCTCTGTTTTGTGCTGTTCATAGGCTTCTCAGAGTGAGAGTACAGTTCAGGGACTGCCATAGAGCAGCGCAGATGGATTTTATCACTTTAACCAAAATATATAATGTGTGGTAAAATGTATACAAAATATCATTTAGTACTGAGAAAGAAGTAGTTTCAAGGGATAAAATGCTGAACGTCTTTGCATCTTTCATACTAAAGAAATAAAACCTAAGCAGTTTGTTACACCAGGGCTTGCTCTGGTTGCAGACGACAGCAGGGCAGCTAAATGACAGCAGCATCCAAACCGCATGGCTGTGCTCTCTCCTTGGCTCATCCCACAGGCAAGGAGGACCTGGAGATCTGCACCACACAATACATTGTGGGGGGACAAAGCCCAGCTCCCTGTGGTTGTGGCCCTTTCTCCCAGTCATCCAAGCTGAGCCCTTTGACTCCAGCAACAGGGTTTTTATTACTGGTATGGGAAAACTGAGCTTTGCATTTATTGAGAGGAAGGTCCCTGAATCTACTGGGGGATCCAGTATCATGACAGCATGGCGCCAAACCTGCAACTGGTGTATAGCTCAGGTTACTTGAACACCTCTTAAAATAATGTATGGCTTTATGACATTTTACCTATCCCTTGTTTCTATGAATTACATACCAAGCTTAAGATAGGGAAGAATGGGGAGCTTTGAACATGCTTAGGAGTCAGAACAGTCCTGGGGATATGCTTAGTCATATTTGCAGACAAACATGGACGACCTGGGTGGAAGGGAGAGGTTTCTCCTTCTTTAAGCAAGGTTGTGGTAGTGCAGTTCTGTGGCTCTCACACATTCTTGTCCTTCATTCTCTACCCAAAGCAAAAGCTGTACAGGATTCTATCAAACAGGAACTTACGCACACTCCTACTAGAGATCCATGGTAGACAGGCTAATATATGGTCTGTTAATTTTATGTGCAAGACAATCTCTCCAGTCAAAATAGGATTTGGGGCTTTCTTTTGTTTGTTTGTGATTTTGTCTATTTTTGTTTGTTTGTTTTTGGTTTGGGTTTTTTCATGTTTTGTTGGGATTTTTTTCATGTGCAGAGAGCAGTAATGACATTCTGTATGTCCAGTGTATCAGACTGTGTTTTTAAGAAATTCTGATGTCTAGATTTTTAAAATCTTGATTCTAAAATCTTGCAGCCATAGGTTCTGTATTACAGGATAAAGTTAGAGTCTACAAAAGGGATATGGGGCAGGACTATGCAACCAGGAGGAAGAGAGAAAGAAGGGTGGCTCTGGTGACAGTGACCTGAAAGTCCTGTTTGGTGGTCTTGTCAGGTCAGGCTCTGGGCCATGGCAATATCTGCTTCCTCAGTCTCTGCCTGTCACCTAGCTCTGGAAACAGCAGAAGAGGGGTCCTGCATTAAATAATGTATGAGCTCTGCACGCTCATTAAGATGAGTTGTCTCTCATAAGTAGTTTAATACACTTTATTTCTGTGTATTGAGAAATAAAGCATACTCAGGAATTACGTAAGTTTGCATTGGCTTTTCCTACCTTTCAAGAGCTATTCTTTATAAAGGTTTTATTGGTAAAGAGTTTATTTTGGAAGAAAAAGGATAAGAAGGAAAAGGTGAGAGGAGGATGAGGGGAGTGGGATTGTTCACTTCTTAGAAGAAAGGATGAGGAAGGACCTCACATCTGTCTGCAGCTAAAAGTGAAAGGTGATAGGACAAGTAGAAATGGACACAAGTTGCAACAAAAGAAATCTAGTTAGACTTCAGGGAAAGGAGGAATCACAAGATCAGTCATGGTTTGAGCAACAGCTTAGACCACAAGACCCTCAGAAGTAATTAATCTCTGAGTAACAATTCTAGGGCTTTTTTGATATGTTATATAATTTACTGATGATCTGTTATATGTCTATGAAAAAACACTGGCCCCTATTTTTTTGCTTATAAGACATAATTCTTTTTAGTCTCTTATGCTTTCTGCTGCTTTTGGTGATTTTTTTGTCTTTTTAAAATAAAGGAAAAAAGGTTTGGTTTATCCTGCTGTACCAATCCCATAATTGTGTCTTCTCACACTATAAACAAATCGTGATTAGGCACAGATAAATTCTTCAGTACTGCAAGTCCACCAACTTCGATGTTATATAATACTCATCTGCCGGGATTATTAGATTGCACACATGTGGCTCACTCAGTTATGGTTGTTGATGGAGTTTGTCTGACAAATGTCCTGGCCACTATCCACATTCCTCCTGCTCTGATAAACAGAGGACATGAGTCTGCAAGTCTGCTGAGCCAAGTGCTTTCGTAACCTTTACATTTATTTTGATCTCTTTATTTTGGAAAGATATCTTCAAACTGAACTTTGTGTTTTTCTGACGGACGTATTTATACTAAAATCCAAATATAAAGTATTCAGTACTTCCTGTCCCCACCCTCAAGCGCCCCAAATTACTTGGAAGAAATATGACAAAAATTTTTGAAGAAATAAACAAAATTGAATTTCAGAGCTCAAATAGGTAAATAACTACTCTCAATACCAACCTGAAAACTCAGCTGTATTAAATCTTTGTCTCAATTTTGATCTTAATTTAAAAAGGAAGAACAGGAAACATGGAAAGAGAAAATCCGATTTTTTGCAGGAACATGACTAGACAGTCACTGGGGTAGAAAAAAAAATGGGAGTTCACTGTCTCCAAAGTATGTCATGATCTCACAAATGTCACTAATTTCTTCACTCTGAAGTTAACTCTGCACAAAGGTTAGAGCTGTTCTGGAAGACTCCCCATAGAATAATGAATAACCTATTTGAAGAAGTTTGTGTGTGTGTGGGCCACAAAAAGGGGTAAAAAGTTCAGGTCCATGTGCTTTTCCTGACAGTTGCTTTGTTGGGAACTAAGTTCTGTCTTGGAGCCCGCACAGACATTTTTCCTGCTATGCAGAGAGGAGAGAGGTTTTGATACCTCACAAACCCTGTTTGTTTTTGCTGATCACGAACTCCCTGTGTTTTCTGAGTGTGGAGGAAGGTCTTATACTGCCTCTGATCAAAAGTAAATGCTGAAAAGCAGGAGACAGCCTCATACAGTAAAATTTGTGGCATCGAATCAGGCCAGTGGTCAGTTTTTCTATAGTTTTACTCTTTTGGTGTTTTGTACCAGCTGCTTCAGATGTGAAACCCGTAATGATGCACCTTACAGACCTGTTTTTTGTAATTATAAAATTTGATGAGGTTGGTTTGTTTGGATTTTTTTTTCCCTAAATCACATCTCATTCATTGCTTTTTAAGTCTTAAGTGCCTGTTTTAATATGTTGTTTTAATGCCTGAAATACCCACTGTCTGCTGGAAAAAAATGTAGAATGAAAAAATAAAACCTACAGATCTATGTTTTGTTTTATATATGTTTTGTATGTTTTGTGCTCTTGGAAAATAAAAGTGGAAGCCTAGCTTCCTGATTAGTAGTTCTGCAATAGTAATTTTACAGTATATACCTGCCTGTTTCTGCCAAAAGAACTGTGCTTTAGGATACAATGTAAGATCCTAAAAATAAGTTAATACACAAATGAAAATGTGAAAGCTAGTGTTTCAAGATCTCACTGTGGCAGGTTGTTCTAAACTCTGTAGGAATTTTCAGGGGGTTGTTTTTAAACTATCATCTGTGAAGTCCTTTGTTGTAAGATTCCTGTATTGATCTCTCCTTTCTATTACTAAAATGTATTCCCCTATTCACTTTGCTGCTGCATATAGGTTAGACTTCACTACTGAGTCTTTGTGAAACCTGGATTTTTTTACATCAGGAAATTATTGGAAAAACTGTACAAATGAGATATAGTCATAACTGTCCCTTATAGTTTAGTTTACCTTATCATGTCTTTGTTTATGTCCTTCATCAAAGTTCCATATTTATACATTTTGCATTCTGATCTGAGAGGTGCAGAGATCTGCCTCTTCCAATAAGGTTTTACAATTACCTGTAGTCCTAATTAAAATAATTTTTCATGTTGGCACCCTTTTTAGGCTATACTAAAACTATCCTGGAGGCTAAATTATTATTTATTTTAATGCTAAAGAAAGCTTTCCTATCTTTACCCTTTATTTCCTGCCTCTTAGCTATCATCACACTTTTTGGAAGACAGCTTCTATGAGCAGCAAGTGTGTTAACAGGAATTGGAAGGATTTATACGAAGGTGTAAGAACAAAATACTTTGAATTGCCTTTTGGTAGGAAGGAAAAAGAGGTAGCTTTTTATAACCACAGTTAGGCAGCTCTGACAGGGCATATGTCATTTTGAAACAGAGTTAAAGCTAAAACTGCTATAGGCATAAAACAAACAAGGCATTTGGGGGTCTAACATTATTTCAGCCCAGCCTATGTTCTCTCATGTCTAATTGCTTAATTACAGTTTACTGTGCATTGTAATGACATAGACTGAATCACTCAAGCTAAAGCAGTGTAGGATGCTGTGGTGCTCTCTGCATTTTTCCAGTCTAAGTGGAATTCATTAACATGCCTAGTCAAGCAAATGAAATGATCTTTTGTGCCATTTGCTCTTGTTCCTTCCTGGTTTTCTCAACTCACTGGCATCTTTGTGAGGGTTAACAGCTTTGCAAGGGAAGGGATAACAAGTGAATAATGAGTTACTTTTTTGTGTGTTATAGAAAGCAGGAATAATATTGATTCACAATACAGATTAATTCAGCATTTAGCAGAAAACAGCAGATTTCCATTTTTCAAATACAGATCCCTGATTTGTCGATGTATCTTGGTCACTGAAGCATGTTATAATCTTAACTCACTATTGAATTTCCAGATAGTCCTTCAGGGCAGCATTAAAACCTTGTTGATTTTCAACAAATTATTTCACCATTAATTAAACTGTAAATCAGTAAGTCAGTTCCTACCATCTTTCACTTTATTTCCTTTTCATTTCTTTTCTTTTTCCTTTTCATTTTTCCGCTTTCCTCCCTTTCCTTTTTCCCCTCTTTCCTGCAACGGAACACAAAAGCTACACAGCTGTTCCAAAATTTGCATGCTTTTGTTTGCAGTGAACCCATGATTTCAATATAGATTACTTGTTACTACAACCAAGTAGCTGCAGGAGTGGTAGGGGGAAGTATTTTTGTAGCCTGCCAATGAACTCACCAGTTCTTGGTATACTGTGATAAATCAAGATGGCTGCATGGCAAATTCAAATGAGAGTTATAATCAGATTTCTCTTTTTCTGGGTTCTAGTGATGTTTTAAGTGCTTTGTTTAAGGTCATCATAGACAGAGTTCAAATTAAAGCTTGGCTGTAGTCAGAGTGATAAATATTTTACTGACATTCATTAAAAGTGTCAGCAGCTGTTTTGGATGATGCACTTCAAAGAGGAGCAGTAGCTGATTCTTTCTTCCCCATTAGTCCATCAGGTGTACGCTAATCAAGGGAGGAAGGGAACATAAAAATCTACAGCCTCATTGAAATAAGGCATGGAGGTAAAGTGTTTCAAACAGTTATAAAACTATATTTGACTTCTATGGGACCCATCTGGTACCTGTAAAAAATGCAAAATTCCTTTCCTGAGCTTTCTTCTGAGGTGATGAATGGTTTGTTGCAGTGGAGCCAGTTCCAGAGAAGATCATGTTCCTTGCTCTTCGCTAGGAACTACCTAAGACTTGTATGCAACATTAGGTCATGCTGTCTGCACTGGCTACTTGTTCCTCCAAAACAAGAGCTGGAGGACTGGGACTCTGCTCAAGTCCAGAGTAAAAGCAGAGGGTCAGAGCCTGGAGAACACAGCAGTAAGTGGGACAAGGCTGGCCCCTGAACCTAGGTCTGATCATAGGAGCAGCATGCCATCACAATACTTCTAATAATGGGTACTGCTTAGATTAGGTTTTTTTCACATTAGTGTTTGCACTTGCGTAGGGCTTTTCTGTACTCCATAGACTCTTATCCTGTTCCTATCAGGCCATGTGAAACTGAATATGGGTTTGCACAGGGCTTATCCCCTCATCTTCTTCCATGGGGTGGTGAGGGAAAGTACCCATGTGACTGAGTGCACTGCCTTGTTTTCACAGGGATGTTTGCCATGGAGATTTCATAGGGATGGCACCTTGCCTCACTACACAGATTATACAGCCCTGTGAGGAAAAGGGGAAAAGCAACAGAGAAATGGCCTGTGCATGGAGCAGTTAGGCAGGAGGTGGTGGTCATTGTCATGATCATTCATGCTGCTTTGGACCAGGCTCTCAGAAAGTTTCTCCCCTGGAGACCACATCTACTCTTACAGTAGAGGTGCTTTGTTTTTGCTGTGCCAGTGTGTGACCTGCAGTCTTGCAATACTGAGCCTGCTTCTTGCCTGTTTTATTTTATTTCTTTAGGAGCAGGACATAGGTTATGAAAAGGAGATACAGAAAATAGAGGCTTAAGTTGGTGCCACAGGTGCAAATGAGAATCTTTGCCTGTTGCCAGCCTTAAATTGTTGACAGAAATCAGTTGCTGTTAGAAAGATCAATTTGTAAAAAGACATTTTCTGCCTTACCTAGACAAATCTTTATTTTTGCAGCTTCATCACCACAAGAATAATTTTTCAGTGCTGTCCCTATTTTTCTCTCAGGCAAATTGTCAAGTGCCAAAATGAACAACTTTTCACTTTAAAAAGTATACAGACTTCTGGAACTGGAGAGGAAAATGAGTGCCCCGATCCCTGGCATCTCCTTGCATCCTCCCTGTCACTGGCTGTGCCAGAGGAGCCCAGCTTTGTGCTTTCCTTTGCCAGTGATATGCTCCCAGCTCCAGCCTAGGGTGTGCCTACCCAGTCCTCTCCACTTCTTATAAACAGAGATAACTCTTAAATATAACATGGTAAGTCAGGACTTTTCATTTCTATTAAAACTTTCAGATACTCACACAAGCAAAAATGAAACAGGATAATTATTTTCTCAATTTCCATTTTTAGGTATAGTGGTCATGTACCTTGCAGATCAGTGAAAGAGAGTAGGATTTCCAGCATGCAGTACAAATAAAATTTAAAAGCCTAAGTCCCATTAGTGCAGTTGGTGTGGCTGGCTTTCTCTTGTTGATCTATTGCATTCATCTCAGATCCACTTAGTTGCTGCTTACAACTGATTTTTTCTGATTGATCAAACTCTAGTTCTGCCCACCACAGTGCAATGCTGGCTGTTACCAGATATCAGCAAGAGGATGATTCCTTCGAAATGAAGGTTCACTTCTAGGAAATCCAAGTCTGTGTTTAGATATATTGAAGCAATTTTACTGGCAGCTGTAAAATGCTCTGGTATTAAATTCCAGTATGAAATTCTCTGCTGTTAAAATCATTCAGTAAATGAATGTGAAGTCTTTTTATATGTTCTCTGTGTTGTTTTGAATTTACAGGTGCTCAGTTTTTTTCAATTCTGAAAGACATCTCTTAGGAGCTAAGAGGAAGTAATGATATTGCAAGTTTTTATTTCTTAATGCCCGTGTGGCCGAAGTGCCCCTTGGCTTTGTCTGTGTCTCATGTCAGGATTGTTCTGTGTAGTTGTTTTGAAGATGCTGGTCTGTTTTATCTTCTGCCCTAAAGGACTAGTCTTTAACCTCTTCTTATGGAAAGCGAAAATCCTGGTTTTGGTGTGACTGACAAATGCAATCATATCTTGCTAGTCACACTGATATAGGCTTTCAAGGGGTTTGGCAGGGAGGATTGATTTAGCACAGTGTCTGTGGAAGGTTTTTTTGCAACAGGTATAGATTTTTGCAGGAGTCCAGTTGTTCCCATAGCTTAAAATCAGGGATGAATTCCTTCTTATGCTTACAATAGTCTATCTACAGGAGGATTATTTGCTCTTTCAAGGGCAGGCACACATTAAAAGAAAGTACTTGATCTTGAATAGCCCTGCTGCAATGGAAACTAAAATAATCATCATGGCTCTACTGCCAAAACTCAGCTAACTTGCCCAGGCGTTATAGTAGTCATGTACTGGAACCATTTTCTCAGGGAAAGCTTGTTTTGGCCAAAGAGAGTGTGCATGACAGCAAGTAAAATACCAGCCTGTGTCATTTAATTCTCCTGTATGACTTTGTTTTGTATTTCACTATGTCTTTATTGACTTATCTGGATAGCAATTATGTCATGTGCCAGAATGGTATTATGTACATAAGAATCACTCTCAAATACAATTCAAAGCCCACAGACTTGTTCTGAAGATCTGAGCACATTACTGAATACATTAACGCAATCAAATTGCAAAATGCATTAACAAATCTGTAGTTTCTTTTAACTTTAAGCCCTCTAGGACTGTGAAAATCTGTAACAGTGAAATAGTTGTGATAGCATTCCCATCCACGTGTTAGCAAAATCTCAGGCACAGCATAACCCAAAAGAAGCAGAGCTTTCACTAATGTACCATAACTATTAAAAAGAGAAAGGGAAAACTAACAATAATTGAGAGGCCAGACACAGATAATTCATCAGTCAGAGCAGACTAAATGTTCAGCTAATATCAGTCTGCCAGGATGGGAAAAGCTCTAAACCTAAATCCACATAATTCTCTCAGATCTCATCTACAAATTCACATTAGCCATGAATACCAAATACACTGATTACAAGAGTACATATCTAAGCTAAGTGGGCTAAACCAGAAAAAACATAGTGGAAAGATCATCTACTGGTATATGTGATGACATGGTTTCTGTACCAAGCAACCAAAACAAAATGGTCTAAAAAGTGAAAACTGCAGAATTTGTGTCTTGTGTGTGTCTTTTAAATGCTAGCAACCATTTTTTCACATGGTTCTTTGGAGAACAGATGGTATCCCTGTTATTTGTAAATTGGTTGCAGTACTGCAGAAATTAATATAACTCTGCAAGTTATTACCTTTTAAGCTGCACTCTTCCTTTGCATCGGATTTGTGCATTGTAACATCCATAGTCAGCCATTTTCTGATTTTATTTCTTTTTAAATGGGTTCTTTTGTTTTCTTTAGTATTGGATTGGTTTTTTTAATGTTTTTATTTTTCTAAAGTAGGAAATGCTTATTCAAAGGATCAGTGTCCTGCCAGGGCTGGTAATATATAATGAAAGTGAGCTTCAGTTTAATCTTCATTCTTCTGGATTTTTTTTTCCAGCAATAGTCAGAAATTCCACTTCATACTTATAATGAAAGCAAAAAGGGACTATTTTAGAAACTTTTTTTTTTTTTAAATATTACATGGCCAGTGTGACAGACTACATTATATTATTTTAAATGAGGGATGATGTTCTAATACATACTGATACATAAGGGAAACTATAATGGCAGTTCCTGGAAATCCAGAAAGTATTTCTGCCCATATAGCTTTATTTCTTTTTTTTTTTCATACACAGACTTTTTTTCCTCAATTTCTTCACTAAATAGATATAAGAAAAATATGGCATTGTGATAGGTTTCAATCTGAAATAGATAAACTTCAAAAAAATCAGCACCTCCCAATATTGCTAAAAACAAGGTAACACAAAAAAAAGCTGTTTAGAAAAGGAAGTGTTTTTGAAAGCAATCACACTGGGTTGGTTTAAGAACTTTGGTGGTGGCCAGAGGAATATAATTTCTAGTGTGGTAAGGGGACTTGGAGACCAAACACCATCTGCAGATGCATGAGCCAGCTGAAAGGGACTAGAAATAATTACATTGTTAGAAGCCATCACATTCTCCTTTTGGAAATAATACTGGTAAGCTTGAAAATATTGACAGTACTGATAAGCTTGAAAAGATTGACAAGGTGATGCTTCTTGCAGTGAGAAACTTGATCTGCTTACGTTTTTAATGAAAAAGCAAATGATAACATTTTGTGTTTCAGAGAAATTCTGGTGAAAATATTTATTCTAGAAGAGAGCCACCTAATTTATCAGAAAGACGTAAAGGATCCTAATGACTGAAGACTTCAATCTAATATATTTAGACTTGAAATGAGACTTGATTTTAAAATCATTAGAATAGAAGAGAAAAAGAGAATATCTTACACAGGTATTTAGCAGATTCTCCTTCATGCAAAATATGGAGTGGTTTGCCTGTCTTTGCTGTAGGCATTCAGCTAACTGGAGGAGGTATTAATCTTCATCCGGAGATGGAAATGTGTGTCTGCACACTGAGCTAACCCTGGTCCTCTGCCAGTTTCTCCCAGCATCCAGAACTTCCATTCCTAGACCTGCACACCTTTTTTAGTTTGAAATCTTACGATGAATTTTGGGTCAAGGTAAGGCAAGTGCTCAAGTTAAAGTTCTCTTTGTTTTAAGGACAGCATGAAGGCAAACCATGCTGAAACTTGGTGATAGACACAAACTACCCACTGAAAAGTCGTCCAGAACAGCTTTTTAACTTGGATGACCAGTTCTGGATCTACTTAAGTGGGAATCTGAGCAAGTTGTATTCAGCCAACAAAAATGGAGAGAGACACCTGCATGGTGAGTGATCCCTGCAAGATGATGTCTGGATCCTCACCTCTTGTTGCAGCCTTCCAGAACAAGTGCCCCCTGCCTTATTCTGCCTGTGGACACCACTGAGGGCATCAGCTCCATGTGGAAACCACAGGTGCATGGTCCCTTTTCATGCAGTGCACCTGCAGGGTTGTGCAGTGTCCTGTCCCATGGCCAAGCAGGGGATGCCATTGCAGGTGAGGGGTGGCTGAGGCTGCCCTGCCATCCTGCCACCAGTCTGGCTCTCCCAGGCTGCTGAATGGGGCAGGAAGATCCAGCTCACACAGCACCTGAGCAGGTATTTGCTTGTGCAACCCCCTCCTTTGCTTTTTTGTTCTTTCACCTGTCGACACCAAAGCTGCACTTTTGCCTGAGAAGGTGATTTGTGGCACTTTTAATTCTCTTTAGCATCTTCAGCTACTGTAAAGGAATATATATACTAATTGTTAGAGAATATCAATGATTGAGTGAAAGACAGCGCTGTTATCATTTTAATTGCATTTTGTTCAAGGCAGCATCAAATGCTGTTTTGTTCCTCATTCATACATAAGGGGTATTTTGCTGTTGTCTGTGTGCAGGGCACTCGATTGTAAGCGTTGCTGTAGAAACTTGCATGAAACATGGAGGGAGAGATGGCTGGCTGTGGAGAGAGAAAAGCTTGGAAATGTGTGCATTTTTCTTGAAAGCACATTGTAAGTTCAACTCGTAAGGTGAATTTCTGCCTTAATAAGGAGCTAGGTTGGGATTTTTTTTCTTCAGTAGAATTTTTCCTTGTACCTTTCTAGCACTAACTGCACTAACATTCCCCCTCCTGGAATCATGAGAAGTGACGTCAAAAATTACTCTGATCTATAATTCTTCAAAGTAATGTCAGGTAGTTTTTGAGTTATTTACTTGTTTCCTATGTCAATAAAAGGAGTGGTGGGATAACTGCACCTAGCTATTATCAAGTACTGAAAATGCAAAGAAGTTCTGAGAATGAATGAGATGTGACAGTAACCCAAACCAGTTTGATCTTGCATTTCACTCAAGTACATGGCAGTTGCCAACTGCAATGGTCCTGGATGGTTGCCATCATAAACCAAAGTGCAGTACCTATTACTTGAAAGTGTAAATCCACATATTCACTGGCTGTCACAGCAACATGCAGCCAAATTGACCTTAAAATTATCATCTTCATGCATGGCCTGGGAGGATTTCTATACAGCAGTTTTATGCTGTCCATTCCCTTCCCATGCAGTGAACTGGGAGGGAAAGCTATTCTCTGAGGCTGCTAATTCCACACCAGCAATGAATGCAGAAATTTTTTTGGGTTAAAAGGTACTATCAAAGTGAAATTTTTTATTCTGGAGCCAGGGTGGAAGCAATAGGAAGGAAACTGTCAAAGAAATCAGTAATTGAATTAATAAAACTATAATAAGAGGAAAGAAGTATGTATCTTAGTTATGATTGATTTTCACCACATCCCTTTCAGTCACATAAAAATGTAATGTTCCAGTTTGTTCTGCAAATATTGTCAAGATCATTAATTTACCCCTTTTAACTTATTACAAGGCTATAATGCAGTGGATTTTTAATTAAAAAATAAAAGACAAGACAGCCTTTTTTATTTGGCCACTCAGTTTGCATTTCAACCTTTTGATTCCTTGTTGGGCTCTTAGTTGCATGTCACTTACACTCTCTGCATCTACCCCTTGGTGTAGTTTAAATGAGAGAGTAGAACTGTCTCATTCAAATTCAGCATTCTTTTCTATCTAAAAATTCCCACACACCTTTTTTTGCAATCCAGTTTTACAGGAGCAGAGAAACAATGCTTGCAACAACAGAGGGAGCATTCATGAAAAAATGAAACTAGGCACTGATTGCCGGAGATAGAGCCCACAACAAGCCACTTTAAGTTATATGGTTCTCACTGATTTAACTCCCGAAGGAGGAAAGAACTCACAATTAAACTGCATGAAAATTGGAGGTTCTGTGTCGTATGTGGCCTCAGAGTTATGTAGCAACATTTACCTCCCTGCTGAGTTTTCACTTCCAAGCAGTTTAGCTGTACGTGTGTGTCTAGTTTATTGCTTATTTTATTTTTTTCTTGCCTGTTTTTCTTTCCCCAGCCCTATTCCCCAGGATGTTATTTCTGGTAGCGGGATGCAGGGTTTGTATGAATGACTCCACAGGGGTTCTCCTGCTCTGTATTCTGCAGGGGTTCTCCTTGAAATCCCTTAAAGCCTGCTGGCAGCAAGCAGACGCAGCTGACATGTGACCTCAGGACAGCTTTCCTCCGGCACTGCACAACACCCTCTGGAATATTGTTACTAATTCTTGTTTGTTAAACCCTGACACTGTGCCAGACAGAAATACCAAGCCAGGCATGATTTCAGAGAGCCGTAGTCCAGAGACACATAGAGGAAAAACATGCATGGGGAGGCTGAAGAGGCAAAAGAAATTCATATCTAGGTGTGATGTGTACGTTTACTGCAGAAAACACTGTCAGCATCCCCTGACCCCAAAATCAAACTTCCAAACAGATTTATAGCAGGTGACTTGCAGTAGGTTTAGCAGCAGAGCATTTGTACCTGAATAAAGATGTTAATAATCCAGAGAAAGATGCTGGATGAGAAGGAGTTTTAACAGCAATAGGACCACAGTTTGATGAGCTGGCAAGTGCTCTCCTAATAAGTTCAAATCAACTGACCACAACAGCACAGTTTTCCTCTTGTTTAAGTGGTGGTGACCCACCTGAGTCTGCTGGGGCTACTTTCATTTGCATGATATCACAAGTTGATATCTTGGGATTTTACAAATCTTTCATTTTGAATTTTATTAAGCCGGCATTACCTTATTTCCTTTCAGAAATGACTGTGAACTCTGTTTATAAGCCTGCAAATATATTTTTTTTACTTTCCATGCAAACTATTTATAGGTACCTATATAATGAGCACTATTAATCCTTTATAAAAATAGAAGTGTTTGCCATGTTTTCTTGTAAATAATTTATCCTGTCCAGTTGCCTGCTCGCTCTATGTCTGCTCTGTTTATATGCTTTCTACTCCCTTCTCAAGGAGTTTCTCACTGCCTTGCAGAAACGTGCTAAGTAGTTTGACAAATGTTTGTCATATGCAGTTCATTCTTTTTCTCCCTTCTCCAGGTGGGAGATTGTTTATCCAACAGTGTTGTACTTTTGAGATGGTTTTGTAAATTATGTGTGCACCACATATATGCTATAAAACACTGTGTTAACAAAATCAACTAATGTCTACAGCACTTAGGAAAAAACAAGACAGTGAGGTTTTTGCTCCCACAGAAAATTGTTCTGCTCTGAAAATTTTCTTCTGCACAGCTGAGCTTTATTCAGTTGTGATAAACTCTTCTTCTGTCTGTAGCTATAGCAGCCTTGTTATAGAAGGAGATCATTAGATTTCTTGGCTGAAAGAAATAGCACAGGGAAGCTGAGATGGCATTTTAAAGTTTGTCACTGTAGAAGCAAAGATCACTATCACTCTTGGCTTAGAGCTTCTTGCCAGTTGATTGCTTCAATTGCTCCATCGTAGGCCAGCTGGCAAGAAACAAAGTCAGGTCATCATTTGGGAAGAAAAGAAGACATCAATATATGTGACTTTTTTATCTATCCCTAATCATGGCAAATACCTAAACATGGTTCATTCATTGTTCATTACTTCCAAGTTCCATATGTACTTAGGAGATTATTACTTGTGTAAGTATCACTTCTATTTTCCTAATATTGAGAATATTTGTTTGATGTATATAAGATTTGTAGTTTTATGTCCCATTCATCATAGAACATAAAAAATCTTTAGGAAAGCTGCAAAATTCCAAGTCTATAGTATCAAAATTTCTATCATTTTTCTCATGCTCTTGGTAAACTCTATGTGATTTTTTTCCCGTGCCAGAAGAAGTGCTGATTTTAATCATTGTAGCATTTTTTCCCCATGGTTATTCATTATGAATGCATTCAAGACCCTGTGAATTAAAAGAAAGAAAAACAGTCAGTTTACATTAACAAGCAGAAGAGAATTTACATTAACTCATTTCTACATGAGAATTTTTTCAGTAATTTTTACATTTGTTTGAGAGATTACTTTTTAACCTGTAGGGCAGGGACCACAGTAAGTCTGTTACACTTGATGCCAGTAGTTCATGCAGAGTGAATGGACTGTGATGGATTGCTTTGTTTCAACAATTGAAGTAAACAGATGGAAATTTTTACCTTGAGACCTAATAAGAGATGATGAATGAGAACTTCTGTGGAAATGGAAGTAAGCTGTACTTTCCTAGGGCATAGCAAAGTGCTGAGTGATGCCTGGGAATATGATGAAAAACAGGCAAGCAACTCCATGGAAATACACATTTTTCCAAGTAGAGAAACTGAGGTACTCAGTGAGGCATGACTTCATAGAATCCTAGAATATCCTTAGTTGGAAGGGACCCACAAGGATCATTGAGTGCATTGGTTTACAAAGTGATCACAACTGAGCTAAAAGAAATCTCTCTTTAATCTCAGCTTTTCTCTTTTACTCTCTTTGTAAGACTGAAAAGAGAGCAGCTCTTTCAAATTTCAAACTTAGAAAGATGTGATGGCAACCTTAGGCTTACAGACTCTTTCTTTTTTGTGAGGAAATTATTATCTAAAATGCAGTTTCAGGCATTTAATTTCTTCTAGTTCCAAGCTGGGTCACCATGACATTTTAATTTTAGGCTCTGATGTGCTGCAGTTCTCATATCCATTGAATTATTTGATAGATTTGGGGCCTGGATTAGGTTTGACAAATTGTTCCCAATTATAATCTCACCACCACAAAACAAGACAGCCAGCATGGTCAGGCCTGCTCCTTGCTAAGGGCACCTGACCATCTTTTTCTGCTTATCAGAACGGAGTCTTGTATCCTTGTGCTGCAAGCCTTAAAAGAGGTTACAAGAATTTGCACACATTCAATACTCCCACTACAGATGCTATTAAATTAACTTAAATAAACACTTGTTAATGAGAGCTAAAAGTAAAACACAGAGAAATACACCAAATTGCTTGAAGTGATATAAAAGGCTCAGTGCATCCCTACAATGTCCCAATATAGATGGAATTTACTCAGTTAAATCAATAGCCTGCAGTCTATGTTTACAAAAATGGCAATCTCCATTTAATGAATCAAATTTTCTTTGTTTTACTCAGCAACAGTCAGACACACTGTGCACAATGAAATTGCTTCTTTGGAGTCGTCTCTGTCTTTTTTCCTTCCTTCTACTCCCAGCACCTTTTTCTTATTTTCTGGTAAATTCAATGAAAGGAATTCTGACTCCTTGCAGCATATGCTCGGTGAGAACAGTGAGGCTCTCAGTCCCTCTTGGAATGCACTGCAAACTGAGAACCAGAACTTTCACTTCTCCCTTTGGTACGTTTGATTGCCTGTGCTTTACCCCAAAACACAGGGAAAAACATTGCTGATGGATAGACTGCATTCATTTGCACATATGACATTTGTAACAGCATTTTAAGCAGATGTATTCAGCATGAAGCTCCCTCAATTAATGTATCTGAAATCACCAGCTTTACTGCAGCATTCAGAAACATCTATTCATTTAAAAATGTAATAACTTGGTGATATAGCTCTAACTGCATGAGTGGTTTAGACATGTACACATGCCTGCCACCTGAAAGTCAAACCTGGGACATTTTCACGTGTTTATAGTGATCTGTTCTGCATCTTTTTTCTCTGTTGTTGAATCCAAGGGTGCTGGATTTTTCTAAATCAGTGTTTTTACAAGCAGTTTTAAGCCTGTAGAGTTAATGAAAATGGGATTTGTCTGAACTGTTCTGCTGAATAAAAAGAGGCAGATGGGAGAGATGGGCAGGAAGAAGGCTTGGTATTTAGCATCATCTGTACTCCATCTCAGGATGCACAGCTGACTTGGTGCTGTGGTGGGTCTCCAGCAAGGTAGTTTTTGTACAGGTTCAACCAAAGTCAAAAATCAAAAGAGACTGGTATGATGCATCAGGAGCACAGGTAGTGATTTCCTTGATCCTTCCAGTAACAAGGAATAATATTGCTAGGAATACCCAGATCCATCAGGTCAATGCATGGCTCCAAGGGTAGTGTAATCAAAGAAGATTTGGGGTTTTGACCATGGGGTGATCTACTCCATACCTGGTTTACTGACACCCGATGGGATGCACCAATCTCAGAAGGAAAAAAGAGCTCTAGCACAGAAGCTGGTGGGGCTCATTGGCAGAGCTTTAAATGAGCCTGGAACAGGGAAAGGGACAAAGCTTGACTGGCCAGTGATGAGTGATGGGATGGTGTGTCAAAACCTGAGGAAAGGAGCACTAATGGGATCCCTCAATCTGCCTTGGGAGGTGTTGGCTACAATGTACCACACCTGAAATGTCTCTGCATTAATGCACCCAGCATGAGGGACAAACAAGGGGAATCAAGGCTTTTGCCCAGTCCCACAGATTTGACATCACTGGCATAAGTGAAACCTGGAGGGATGGATCCTGTGCCAGGAGTGCCCTGTTGGGTGGGTACAGGCTCTTCAGGAGGGACAGGCAGGCAGGAGAGCTGGAGGGGTGGCACTGTATGGAATAGAAGGGGTAGAATGCATGGAGCCCACAGCTGACAATGGCACAGTTAAGAGCCTCTGGATAAGAATCAAGGGCCAAACAAATAATGCAGATGCCATTGTGGGAGTCCACTATTGACCTCCTGGCCAGGACAATGATGAATTATTCTTTGAGGAACTAAGGGACTCTTCCAAGTGGACTGCCCTTGTCATTATGGGAGACTTCAACTTGCTAGAAATTAACTGGGAACATCACACACCTGATACTACCCAGGGCAGAATATTCCTAAAAACCTGAATGACAACTTTATGGAACACGCTTGGAAAGATTCTCTCCTTGATCTACTCCTTGTCAACAGGATGGATCTTGTGAGCAAGTGGGGATTGGAGCCATCTTGGCCACAGTGATAACAAAGCAATCAAGTTTAAAATCTCTGTTAACATAAGGAAGAGTGCAAAAACCTCAGCTCTAGACCTGAGGAGAGCAGACCTCAGACTGCCCAGGGAATTAGTGAATAAGATCCCCTGGGGAACATGTTTTGCAGGTGCTGTGGTCCATCACTGCTGGTCACTTTTTAAACATCACCTCCTGAGGGCACAAGAGCAGGCAATTCCGAAATGTGAGAAGTCAGGCAGCTGAGGTAGAAACCCATTTTGGTTGAACAGGAATCTTCTCTTTAAAATAAGGCAAAAAAGGAAGGTGTATGCCCAGTGGAAACTAGGTCAGGTGACACGGGAAAAACACAGCGATGCTGCTCACCACTGTAGGGAGAAAATTCATGTGACCAAAGCTCAGCTGACCAGAGCTGTGGAGGAGAATAAAAAGAGTTTTTTCAAATATATTAAATATTAGGCAGTGTAAAAACAATAGGTCCCATCACAGGATGAAGATGATCTCCTCACAGGGACAGAGACAAAGCAGAGGTGTTTAACACATTCATTGCCTCTGTCTTCAACAAGGATGATGGACCAAAGGTGCCCTGAGTTGGAGGACCATAATTTGGAGAATAATTAACTCCCACCTGACCCTGAAATTATGTGGGATATGCTGCTCCTTCTGGATCCCTATGGGGCCTAATGAGATTTATCTATGAATCCTCAAAGAGCTGGATGATGTTATTGCAAAACCTCTCTCGATTTTTGAGCAATCTTGGGAATATGGCGAAGTCACAGCTGACTGGAAGCTAGTGAATATTGTCCAAATTTTCAAAAAAGGCAAGAAGGAGGACCCTATAAGCTACAGGCCTGTCTGTCTCACGTCAATGCCTGGTAAAGTTGTGGAGAAGATTGTTCTAGGAGATACTGAAAAACATCTGAAAGACAATGCAGTCACTGGTCACAGCCAGCGTGGCCTCATGACAGGAAAAGTCCTGCTTAACAAACCTGATTACCTTTTGTAACAAAGTAACCCATGGGGTTGATCAAGGGGAGCCAGTTGATGTAATGAGATTGTTGGATATCAGTAAAGCTTTCCATGCTGTCTCTCCCAGTGTCCATCTGCACAAGATGTCCAGCTCACAGCTGGACAAACACATCATGGGATGGGTGGGCAACTGGCTCAGGGGCTGGGCACAAAGGGTTACAGTGACTGGGGTGACCTCAGACTGGTGACCTGTCACTAGTGGGGTTCCACGGGGCTCCATCCTCAGCCCTGTGCTCTTCAACATCTTCATAAATGACTTGGACCCTCTAGAGCCTTGTGTTTCACTTCCAACCAAGCATATTCTGTGAAAATAATACTGGATCTTGTGTTAAATGAGTTTACAGAGCCTTGATTTATGTGATATGCAGGTGAAGACAGTAGATAGTAATAACATAATTTCAATTTCTGAACATCTCTGCACTTCTTAAAATGTTGTTATCCTGTTTTTACTTTTATTCTGGCTATAGACACGTCACATTTTTTAATACATAAACAAAGGAGAACCTGATTTCAGATGTTAAAAGCGGTTTCATAAATAATAAAGAAAAAAGAAAGGAGAAGAAGGTGGAGTTAGTCTTCCTGAGAAGAGCCAATTTGTTATTTCACTACTTTCCACTTTGATAGTCAAAAAAGCTGTACTTCTACTGAATAGTAGCCTTGTAGTCTTGTGAAATAGCCTTGTAGTCTTGTGAAAATAAGGAGGCAACCTCATATACCTGATTTAAAAATGTGTGCAACTCCAAGGGGAAGGATGATCCATTGAGTGAAATATTAGACAAGGGCTTGGCTTAGCTGTGTGATTTGCTCTTTTCCTTTTTCACTGTCTGATGTTTCCCAGATTATTGTAGTTAAAATCAGCAAATTTGTATAACCTGGGTGCATAAATTTATTGCTAGTTATGAGTCTGACTTACTTTTTGGGAATCATGAGCTGTAGCTGCCTATGGAGCTGGGTTAGCCTGAGTCTGGTTAATTGCCTAGGATGTCCTTTGAACCAGTGGAGAGAGCTAAGTATCACCAGGTTTTAGTCAGCCCAGTCTAAAGAAGTGTGTGAAATGCTGGAACAAATGAATTTCTGGATCTGCTGGTGTGTCGCCTTTCAATGTTGCAGGAATTGAAGCATCTAATTCAGACTAAGTATAACTAGTAACTTTGGGTTACAGAAGTTAAGTGAAGTAAATCCATCTGGTTTTATTCTTCTCTATGATCAGGACAGTAGATGGGTACTGTGAAAATACAAGCACTAGGAACTGTTCAGTGCTTATATCAGTGACTGAGACTTACTTCTGGTTTTGTCATTCACGCTGCTGTAAAGTCTGAACACCTGTATGTCTTTTTAACCAAATGTAATGCATACAATTCAGTATGTCTGATTTTCAAGAACATATTTTAAAAACATTTTTATTTTGATGTTGTTTTTTGTTTTGTTTTGTCATTTTAGTTTTGTGGTTTTGGGGGTTTTGTGTGTGTATGTGTGTTTGGGTTTGGTTTGAGATTTTTTTGTGTTAGGTAATTCTAAGTAGGATATCCTATAGGGAAATGCTAGATAAGTGCCTCAGGCTGTATGTCATTCTCTGAAGCCAGGGAATGTTTTGGGAGGGTGAATCAAAGAAAATCCAGTAATTATATTTTTCTTCAAATGTTTAATTTATTTTAGACATACCCTCTGATTAATTTAATTTACTTTGAGAGGAGTATTACAGCATACAGAATTTTCCCTTCATGATTGTCTGTCACTGTTAGGACACATTTATCTTAAGTTTCAGGAGCTTTCTTAAGTTGTCTTCAGATTTTTGTTTGGTGCAAGAGGCTGCCAGAGTAGATCAACTGTGCAAGAGTAAAGTTTTCTAGTATATACACTATTTATTTATTAGAGGCTTCATTTAAAATGACATTGGTAATTCTGGCTTTAGGATGTATAAAATATTCCCATCACAGTTACATTACATTAGATCTAAATGGCAATATTTTCCATTGTTCTTAGAATCCTAGAATGTCTTGGATTGGAAGGGACCTTAAAACTCATCTAATTCTACACTCCTGCCACCGGCAGGGATGCCTTCCACTAGACCAGGTTGCACAGAGCTCCATTTAGCCCAGCCTTGAACACTTCCAGGGATATCCACAACTTGCCTGGACAATCTGTTCCAGGCCCTCACCACCTTCACAGTGAAGAATTTTTCCCAAATATCCAGTCTAAACCTACCCTCTTCCAGTTCAAAGCCATTACCCTCATCCTATCACTACATGCCCTTGTAAATTCATATTTAAGATATGGTTTTATTTTTCTTTTTTGCTTTTACTTCTGTCTTCTTTGAAAGGGTTGGATCCAGTAAAATACTGCCCCTTTTAAGCTCAGTGATGCTGGCTGTGATTGTTGATGCTCAGAGTGTGACTGATGATGCTTCGGACCAAGCAGAATCAGCTCCCCTGCAGGTGCCAGATCTCCTCATGGACTATTTAATCTGCAAACAGAGCTGTTATCTTTCAGCAGGAGTTTTTTCTAGGTTCCATTTCTAAAAGCAACTGCAAGAACAGATAAGAAATGATATCAGAGTGAAATAAGAAATGGAAAAAGAAGAAAATGAGACTAAAAAATGGGATATGTTATAGCAGAGCAGATAAATATTTGAAAGAGAACAGTTATAAAATATTAAAAATTACATTCTTATTCTTCTAAGTCTTACAATCACAAGAAATCTTTTACATTTCTGTTATTTTAATATATAAATTAATACATATAGGGGCTTCAAATGAGCTGACAATCTTGCTTCTGCATTAAGTGTTCAAGCATGCAAGCTAGACAATTAGTCCATCTTAGTATTCCAAAAATCAGTTTGTTCTGGTGTATTTTATTTTGTTTTAGTTTAAAATGGAATGACAATTAATATTTCCATGTATAGGTTTCCCTTTTTTTTAATTGTCAGTAGCCCTGGTATTACACCTTTGTGGTTTTCTGAATCGGAAAGATTAGAAAAAAGAGGTTTAATACTAGATAATGTCTGATGAGAGATCAGCATCGGTCTTTCATGTTCTTGGTTGGTGCTTTTGTTTTCATCTTCTATTCAGTCTTGATCAAGAGCAAAGAATCTGCAACCTTTAAACTAAATGCAAATTGCCTGCAGCTCCATTTCACTGGCCTGTGGTACTAAGGTGTGACTTAATATGACACTCATCAAACATGTTTTGTTTTATTTCGTTTTGTTTTATTTACATTTTTCACTGGTTTACACTAAAAAAATTCTTTTTCTGCACAGGGAAATGTTTACCCATGTGAGGCTCTTGGGGATGATGAGATGGCTCATCTGCTTCACAGATTATTCTAAGTGAGAAGAGACCTGCAAGGATGATCAAGTCCAACTCTTAAGTGTTCATACTTTGCTGATTTCTCACCTGATGTTGTGATTCCTCCCTTTAGGATGCAAGGACAGGGTGAATTGGTGAACTAATTAGTTGTGATGTCACAAAATTTGGTCATGATAATTCCCAAGGAGCTTTAGTAAAGTCAGTGTGGAAGAAAATCTCACACTGATTTTGCCTTTTAATTTTAGAGAAAAATATTACTCTTAGGAGTATAAACAGTATTTTCTGAATCAGGGAATTAAAATGCTGCCATATTTGCACATCCTGTGGAGTAGGTCAGCTTGGCACTACAGAGTTGCCAAAGAGTTTTGTTAATTTCAGTGAAACAGGACTGAAGTGTTAAAGACTAGATATTCATACTGGCAAATTGCTATCAAGAGAAGCTTTTTTGAACACTGAAATGACACTGAACTGATTTACTGATTTATTGATTTCCATTTCTTTAGCCCTGGACTCTCCTTACTTTCAAGACAAGATACATGATTTAGAAAGTACTCTACTATACTTAATCTTCTCTTGATCCTTGCTTGGAAGAAATCATGCAAGCCACTAAAAATAAATTTAGTAAGGTATAGCCCTACTTCAGCATCAGATCTGCTCTGTGTCGTAATGGATAAATAATGGGAAAGATCAAGGCAGCATTAAAAATATTTATGCAGGCAGCAAAGACACTTGATAAAATTAGTCTACGGGGGACAAAAAAGAAAGTACAGGAGAAGACTCTGGAAGAGGAAATTAGTATAAGTACAAAAATGTGTGATTTTTCTGCACTTTAAAAGGACTACTTAAATGTCTGTAGGGTTTTTGTATGTGAATGTGAATTTTAAAGAGATGTATCTCTGTGTTTCCATCATAACTCAGAATAAAATTCAAACTTTCCAGAATTTTACCTGATTTAAAGCATTTTTACTTAGGTAGAGCTCTTATGCTTTGGCTTTTTTAGAATCGTTGATTTTGCACCCAAATCTGTTGCTTTCTCTTTTCCTAAGTTCAATGCTGGAGGCAGAGGGATATCTAGTGAGAGATGCTGCTGCCCTTACATCACTCCTGTCTATTGCATGAGGTTAAAACAATACTGTACTGTGAGCAGATGCTTGTTGGAAGGAATGAGACCTCCTGAATCAAGCTGCCATTGCTCAGCCTGATGAGGTGCCTGTTGAAAAAGGGACAATGCCCAAGTTAAGGAATCTGCTCAGAACAAATTTCTTGGTACTTCCCATTCTTGGGGGAAAAAAAAGTCTCATTTCATTGCCAGCCTTGGATATCTGCAGTCCCATCCTGAGGTGGAAATATAGAAGGAGCATTGTTTACTTTCTTGATGAAGGCTCAGTGCTTCAGATCATGAAGTATAGATGCAAGCTTTGTATTGTCTTAAAGAAAACATACTTTTTTGATTGGTTCTCTTCCTTTCTTTATTTTTATATATAATTGGTGCTTTTATGTGAAGTGTTGGAGAACACAAAGTAGCTGTATTTTTAAGTCTTTTATGTAGTGTTTGTTGTTTGCAACATGCCATAGTTTTTGCTACCACTTACTTTGCATTGTAAGCAAAAATCTATTCTTCATAAAACTGCAACCTTGTTAGGTATTGTGATAGATGATGCTTTGCATCATGGCAGAAGACACAGAGCGCCTGACCCGCTGGGCATTGTTCTCAGCACTTTGTCAACACAGGCCCTCATGATGTGCATGTTCTGTTCAGAATCTGTCTTCTGGTTTAATAATACAAGAATTTCGTTAGTATGTACTCTGTTCCCTGAGGAAGTGAACTATGCAATGATTAATAGCTTCAAACATCTATAAATGTTTCCTCTGAGTATTTTGCATTGCTTTGCAAATAGTAAGTTCTACAATATTCTTTTAGCATACTCTATGTTAAGTATTTTCTACTTATCATTTGTATTTGAATAATTCCTCCTATGCTTACATGTGGCTGAAATGAATCACCTAACATTATGTGCTACTGAAACCCCCTAAATTAGGTTTTGAATATGTCCACAGAAAGGAAGATGATGACAGCCTTTGCATGGGCATGCACAATTTCAGTTTAATCTCGTTAGCTCCCTTGCCAGCAGGAGTGCAAGTGCAGCAAATGCTCTGTGATCCAAGAATGCATTGATCCCAAGCACACCTCTGGAGTTTGTCTTTGGCAACCTGTCTGGCTTGGATTAAATCAGTCATGTTCCACAATTGCGGATAAAAACTTTCATGCTCAGAACTTATTTTCTGGGTAGACATTTTGCTTACATCAGTCCATATGAACCCATACAAAGGAAAAGTCCTGCAGACATGAATATTTTCCCAGCTTTATTATTATTATTGTTAGTTGTTTTTACAAAAAACTCCAACCAAATTTATGGTGATTTTAATACACTGGCTCACAAGTCTTTTTGAACATTGAATAGGTTTTCACCCTTAATGACATTTATATAATAGTGTGAAAGTATTCAAATCAGTGCCAGAAGCACAATTTCTAGTCTTTTTGAGGATAGACCTAAAAATGAAGGATATTACCCAGAATCTTGAACAAAATAGTTTTGAACTGATGTGTAAGTGAAACCAGAGGTTACCCGCTGGCAACAAAATGGTGATTCTAGATTTTAAATTCAAGTTTAGGAAATTTGGACCTTAAAAATATGACTGTTTTTAAAATCTTTTCAATCAATTTTTTTTTAAACGCCCTGGACCATACTATTGCCTAACGTATCTCAAAGTAATATTCCTGAAAACTGATTTTTTGTAGTGCACAAACTGAAAAAACAGCTTGTGAGAAAAAGGAACAAGGGTGGCACATCTATATAAACATTACGTTTGTGTTATAAAACTCCATGCTGAGATATGTGTGGCAGATAATCCATTTGCATGTTAACTTTAGCAGTGCCCGGGAATGCTTAAAGAGTATATTAACAATTCAGAAACTTTCTCTTGCCCTACACTATGAATTTTTCATTTGTTTGTTGATTTTTTAGTGTCAAACACAGAGGTTTTATGATTGTGTTCATGTTTCAAACTGGGAAGAAAAGTGTGTGGCTCCAAGATAGGGAAATAGATACTCTGGATGTTTAATACTTGGGTCCTGCATATGCCATGAAGATCATATGCAAGACCAGACCTTTAGGTGTTCATATTGCTGGATCAGGGCAACTGTAAATCTAAGAAAAAGGAAAAGGCCTGGCAATGTTCATTATTTTAGCTAATCTTAGGTAGTTAGAAATTCTGTACAAATAATTGTGAAGGGGTGCTTATGGGGAAAAAACCAAAAATTAACTCCACAAATGGCGCTTGACATGCTGACCATTACTGCTGAAAGGCTGTAATGGGTAGTCCTGTGAAAGATTCACTTAAATCTATAGAATTGGTCCTCTAGAGTTACAAATGTAGGGCTTATTAGGAAAGTAATAGAAAACTAAATATGACAGCATCACTCTGTGATTGCAGCAAGGCCCTGTAACAGTGAGTACTGTGTGCTGCCCTGGTCTCCTTCTCCCAGGAACACTGCAGTAGAACTGAAAACAGAGAAAGACACCAAGGATAATCCAAGGATGTTGGATTGTTAATTTATTTCAATTTTCTAATGTTATCCTAGAGTCTACAATAGGATAATAGATCAAAATGGACTACCTCAGAACTAGGAAGGAGGTTATTTTCTAACTGGTGTTGTGACACATTAAATTTATGATAGGAATCTCTTTTCATGTGTTGCCTAGATAAGAGCCAATAAATGTCTTCTGCAGTAGCTTCTCAACTGAAGTATTTGTAATTTCAGGTACTGTGCATCAACTCCTTTGTCCTAAACATGTTGTCATGGCCCTATCCTGATCACACAGGATGTTTATTATCATCTTTTTCAGAAAGAAAGATACATTTCTCTTTTTGAAATGTTTATGTATGAATAGAAGACCTCTAAGAATATTGCATATTTCACCAATAAAGCTTCATTTTATTAACTGGGCTTACAAAAATAGTTTCCTAGGAGAGTGTGAGCTTTTAAATGTCTTTGCACAACTCAGAGGCAGAGTGGTCTCAGCTGAGTAGTGCTGGTAGTGGTGGTGTGTGCCTTTAATAAGTCTGGTTTTACTTTTAGCTGTAAATTGCTGTGAAAAGAATGAGCATCCAAAGAGCACATTGTTAGCAGAACGCCTCAGGGGCAGGGAAGATGTGATTTTCTACTTAATAGAAGAACCAGCAGGCCAAATTCTCCATCTCTTTTTTGTTCTGGGGGTTTTTGTGCTTGTTTGTTTGTTTGTTTATTTGTTTTTTCTACTCCCATAATGTTTTCATCAGAGGTAAGAAATTAAATAAGCAGTTACTAACAAACACTACTAAAGTTGTTTATTTTAATGTTCTGAAATAGAAGTGAATTATATGATTTATATTTTTACTTTCTTTGAGGAATCCACAAGAATTCTACTAAATTTCTGTTATTTTTATTTGTCTTTGCTACTTTCATCCACAAGAAATGTACCAATTGAAATAAATATGTGTTAGAGCGAAGGTTGCAAAATGTTTATTTTAACTCTGAATTATATTCGCATAATGACAAACCATAAAATTATAATAATGAGCTGATATGGTCCTGTGCACAAGCACTTGCTGAACATTTGTTTTGCTGAGAGCCAAGTCCCAGCACAAAAGAAAAAAAAAAACCCAAACAAACAAACAAACAAAAAAAAATCACCAAAGCCATATTTGAGCATACCGTGTTTGAAGAAGATGTTTTTAGGAAGGTATCTGGGTGAACCACTGGAAATTTTTGCCAGTTGAAACACTGACCACCTGAAACAGGTTTGCTGAAGTGCGAAATCAGCTTCTGACAGAAATATCCTAATATTCATGGCAAGTATTTTATTTCAATTTATTCAGTAAGTTCTATTCAGTGATTTGTTCCCTTAAAGTTAAGAAGGGATCTGAAATTATAAAAGCTTGAAAGTTGGCACCATATTCTTCATTTTCAGTCTATGGTTAAAATACAAGAGAAGTACTACTTACTAGTTTTAAAATTTTAAAGACTGGGCTAACCAAAATCAACATATTCAAATTTCAAAATAGAGTCAGTATGTCCTTTCCATTTGAAATAATTTTCTTTATTTAATACTGTAAACTTAGGTAGATTTTTTTCATGTCTCTAATGAACTTAGGTGTTTAGATGAAATAATATGGGTAAGAACCATTCCACCTAACATTAGTTGTTGAATTCTAAGGAAAAAATTTCTCTTCCCTTTTTAGTCACAGGGAGAAGATAGCCATTATAGATGGCAAATTATTTAATCATTAGAATAAGGAATCACATGCTGAAGTTGCCTCTTACCTCTATTGACTGCAAACCAAGCTTAGGTTACCTGCTGAGATGCGGTGCTTAACTTTTAGATGGGTGAAGTCAAGTGAGATTGCTCCCTGACTAAATTGGTTTAATACTTTCTTTTCTGTTTAGCTTAAACTGAGATACAATTTTCTGTCTGTATGCATAGACCCAAATAAAGAATAACCATTATCTTATTAGTAAGAAATACTCTGTTCACTATTTCCACATTTAATCCAAAGTAAAAATTAAGGATTTGAATAAATTTTACCAAGTGGCAAGGTTATGTTAGTCACTATTTATGGGTGTATTTGGCATAACATTTGCTGATTGCAGGAAGAGAAGAAAAATTATACCAGCCATAAAGACTCAACTTTTCATTAAAGAAAAACACCTACAAGTGGAAAACAAGATTAAACTTGAAGATCTAAGTCAAACTCTTTTGCTGACTCATTTAACTCATTTAACTCCTGATTAAATTCGGCAATTCCAATCATTTTGATTTAAGTCTGTGCACTCTTACATACAGTGAATTGTCCCATTAATTTTAATGAGTCTATTTTATGTACTAAACAAAGCACCTGCTTATGTCTTTGAAGAAAGTAAACCTTGGAGCATACGATTTCCATTTTAATTGTTAGCTAGTCTTGGTTTTGCTATTAATTTATAGTTTCGTATTTTCTTTTTTAAAAAATAGCATGTGTATTAACCACTTCATCTACAAGTTTTATGTCAGTAGTGGGTTTGCTGAAAACTTTTTTCTCTGAAGTGAGCCACAGGAATATTTTGCACTGTTCCTTCAACAGATGGTCTGTGAAACAGACAGAACCTAAGGAAAGATAAGAGTAAAGAAGTAGAGTATGTGTGCTTTTATAAAACTACTTTTCAGACTTCTAAGCCTGTTAACAGGGAAAAAGAGGGGATTTTTTTTGTTTTGTTTTTGGGGATTTTTTTTAACTTATTCTTTCAGTACAGAAAGTACCAGTACAAATTGGCTGTGGAAATTTAAGTTTATGCTAGGACTGGAAGCCAGATTAACTGGCAGGTTATTTGTTTTGTATTTCTGATTCAAATGAATTCAGAAATGTAGTGCATTTTGCAAGATTTTCCAGCGGAAAAGGTCAAAGGACTAAATCGATGACAGCTGACAAAATTATTCATATTTTCAACGTGCTTGCTAGTATTCCTAGCAAACCTGCTAAACTTGAAAGTTAAAATTAATCTACTGATAACGTCAACTCTTTTAAGATACCTTCTACAAATGCATTCACTTGTGGCATTGTCGTGAAATATTTAAAGTTAGCCTTTTCATGCTGGCAGTGAATAGTCTAATTTAATATTCCTCTGAAAATAGCAGCTGTGCAGGAGTAGCAGAGAGGAGAGATGACTTTAACAGAAATCCAGACATCCGGTAGGCAAATGTGTAATAGTATTCCCAAAACCTCATGTTCAAAAAGTAGGTCAGGAAAGGAGAAATAATAATTCAGAAGAAAAGCTATCAGTGGTTTACTCTACATGAAAAAAGTAAATGAAAAGCATCAGCCAAGTGTTGGCTCAACAGGCTTCCATGATTAGGCTCAAAAAACCTGCAGGATGTGTGCATTCAGTACATCAGCATGACTTTATCTTGAAAAAGCAAAAGCACCTTTATCTCTTAAGCTGATAAAAAGGGATGTTTTATACTAAAGACAAACAGGACTTTACAAACTTGCTGATATCTTGGTGTGGCACCTGGCATTCTAAAACTTAGAAAAAGTAGCTTGAGCTGTCAGGACTTTGAAGAGTAATATTTTTTAATGTAGTGGAGATTTGATTTGATTTGATCTAATTTATGAAACTGCCATTTTTTTTATGATGCATCATGTGCAACCATTTTGAAAACAGCTCTAAGAGTAAATAATCTTTCATTTTCAGCCCACGCATGTGAATTAATAGGTCTTACTCAGCTCTTGGTTCCAAAGGCAGCAGCAGCAGCTGGTTCAAGGAGCTATATTTTTGACATCCAGCTCTGGTTTGTGTTTGCTACAGGAGGCACTTATTCCCCTGCCTTGCCATTCCTTGTGGAGTTCCGGTCATGCAGCAGTGTTCTGCCCTTCTTATCTTTACTTAGTGACAGCACTTCAAATGATTGAAAGAAAGAGGGGAGGAACATGGTCCTTTATTTATTTTTGTATAAATACACCTCATGCTCAATGAAAACAGTGTGCTGTTTAGAGAACATGTGCTGTTGAAGTGTGGGAATAACTTTAATTATTAATGCTGTGGAGTGAAACAGAATGCACCTGCAAAAGCACTCCTGCACAGGAGGAGCAACATCCCTGCTCCTATGTGTTAGTAATGGTTGTGATTTCATGAGACATTTCTGTTCATCTTTATGCCTATTTTGCAATGTTTTAAGCCTTTCTAAAGAACACAAGAATTTCCTGCTAGTTAACCTCCAGCAGTTATGATTTGTATGTATTTGTGCACGTGCCTTTGAATTGCAAATCTTCTCCATGGTTTTTAGGATCATGGGGTTACTTTATGTGACCAGCATTTAATCACTATCATGCTTGAGCCTCACTGAAGTTGGCAGCATTACAGATGTTATTTTATGTGACCTGCATTTAATCACAGATGATCTGTGAGTCTTGTTAAACATGGTAGGATCACAGAGATCCTATTTTAACATTCTCTAATGTAGTTACAAGAAACCTTTGTGCCAGTGGGATGCATACTTACGTTTCCTCATTTCCTTCATCTAACTAATTAGTTTATCCTGGAAATTTCAAGGAAATTTCAAGGATTCCCTGTCAAACTCCTCCTATTTCAAAAATAATATGAAAACATTTTTCACACTTATTTTTGAAGTGAACTTTCAGAACTGATCTAGATGCAAATATTCTCTCCCTGCCTCTCTACTTCTTCCTTTTCCTCTCCCCTTCTCCATATCTCTTCTTCTATACTTATATATGAAGTTCTATACTTATATACTTCTATACTTATATATTTTTATACCTAAAAATAATCTGTCATAGAAAATGTCTTACATCTGACATTTCTAAAAAAACCCCACATTTTTGAGCCCTTCAGAAAATGCATAAGTATTTTATTTTAGTTAATTATAGCAGAAAAACCAGCATTTCCCCTTAAAACAAACCTTGTGACCCGTCTGCTCTTAAGTGATCTGAGGGTGGCAATCGAATTTCATTCTATTTATGTATTACACTGTACTGCTGAAGCTGTGGTTGACACGTCACTTTTTTTTTTATGATTCTCTGTCACAAGTCGAGTTCAATATTATCTCTATAATTATCATTCTCCAAAGGTTTACATCAAGGTTACACTTAAGTCATTTACTAAGCTCAGCAGATCCTGGGGCCAGGCTTACACTTGAGGAGAAGCCTGAATTCTTTGAGGCAGTTGCCTTTTAGGTGTGTGGAGCAGAACCTTTCACGTGGTGGGCTCCTAAGTACCTAATTTAGCAGTGGTGAGCATCTGTCAGCAACAAATTTTGATAAAGTTAACCTCTTCCTCAGTTCAATTATCAGATGCCTTGTTGCTTGCTTCTCAAGTCAAATGTTTTAGAATTATTACATGTTGGGGATCAGCAACACATACTACAGAATCAGAAGAAGTTGCTTATCTGTATTTGCTATCTGTATAGCATTTAATCAGGTCTGTGCCATGTTTATACCTCTTGTAAAAGAAGATTGGGACACTTAATATTTCTGTTCCAAGTATGCAGGGCATAAATATTTTATTGACCATATACTGCAAAGGTTTTAACATCACTGGTCTGCATTTTTAGCTCAAAGAAAGCATGCTAGAATTTCTGAGTATATTCCATGTTCACGCACATTACACATTTTTAAGTCTTATCAGGAGAAAAAAAAGATTGTTCTGTAAGATCATCACAGCTTTAATCTCTGGTCATGGTGTGGTCTTTGCTGACATTAAATGGCTTATTTTTCCCCACAGACATTTTTTCATTCTTGGGGGTGCAGCAGGAGAAGGAATTAGATCAAGGTGTGTTTCCAAAACCTGTTGTAATAATTAATCATATTTATTCTTTTCAATATTTTCTCTTCACATTCATTATTTGACTTTACACACTTTATAGCCAATAAAAGCTTGTTAATAAAAGCTTCACCTAAGGTGTGTGCAGAGTACATTCTCACGTGGTGTTGTTGGGAGTGGGAGTGTCCATCAGCTCTCCACAGCCTGAGGCACCCTGCAGTAGGTGTGCATGGAGTGTGCCTGCTGCATACCCAATACCTGAGAATCATATGGACCCCTCCTGAAATGAGAACAAGTGTTGAAATTAGGAGAGGTCTTTTCTTTTAAGAAATCTCTTGTCTCTATTAAGATATAAACTCCTTCAGAGTGGATAAGAGCCTGGAGATAAAGTCGCTCAGTCCTATGGAGTCCTTTTTCACATTGATCCATTACCTCATTTTGTCTTAGTTGGATCATAATTGTCGAAACTTACACCTGTACTCTCCTTTAGGAGTGACTTTCTATTCCAGCTGGACATAAAAAGCATTTCTTGGTTTTGTGGAAAAGTTAAAGAAGCAAGGCCTTTGTCTGAGCTTCTTGGCTTTTTTTCCATAAGCAACACTCAGGTTTAAGTTCCAAGAATGTTCTCAAGAATCCAGGAAGCATTTTTGTTCCTAGTGGGTGAAATGAAGCAGAGGCATACAAACACTAAAAAAAAAATGTGGGAAGGGGAAATAGGTGACAAGGAGTGAAGGAGAAGAAACAGAAAATAAAGATTAGGCTGCAAAAAAGGGAGGAAGATGGATGAAAGGAAAACATGGCAGGAGTTGTAAGTAAATTGGTGAAGATTAGCATCTGTCCATCCATCTGCCATGGTGAGAGGCTTCACTGGAGCATGAGACTAGCTGAGGTGTTTACATTTGAGGATGAATGAGTTCAAATCACAGTGAAATCAACCTTCTCAGAGAGAGGAAAGGCTGACTACCTTTGTTCTTTTCCACATCTGTGTTTCCATTACTCAATCAGATGGATGTACGTATGTCCTGAATCTACAGTTTGATGTAATAACACAGAATGTTATTTTTAATTGTGATTTTTATTAAATTTAATTAAATTTATTCTAAAAGAAAAATTCAGAAATTGGTTATACTTGTATGTAGCAAGTCAGCAATGGAATAATCGGCGTAGATGAGTAGATACTCAGTAAATGAAGTGACAGAAGGACAGTGAGATCAATCCTGGCAAGAATACAAAGCAATTGTTTCTATCTTAATTTTATATCAAAATGGGGACTCTACTCTTAATACATTCTTCTGTTTTTATATTTGGTACACTGCCATCTTTTTTAGCTGCACTCTCACAGAAGACAGTGTTCACCTTTACTTAAAGCTATGTGAATTAAATAAAAAGTATCTATTTTTTTCTCTTGTACTATCAGTTCTAGTTAGTATTACTTTATCTACTCAATATTATTCAGCAGGACCAGTTGGAGCTGCAGAAGAAGCTGTTAGGAAGAAAACAGGAAAGACACAGAACAGTTTCAAAGATGAAATGTCTCCAAGAGAAACATGAGGCCCTGTGAGAGTAGAGGGAGTGCTAATAATGGGAAAATGTCAACCTTGATCCCAGGTGGGCTAACAAGATCATAAGTTTAGGACTAAAGGACAGAGAAAGCTTAAAAGTGCCTCTTAGCCCAGGAGAAAAGAACATCAGCCAAAACTTCTGGAAATGTTTTTCTGATGAATTGCTAAAGAGCTGTTGCAGCAGGGTTATAATTCTTAGACTCTGACTTTACACCAGCTTCACTTGCAATGAAAGGACAATATTTAAATAAGAATTTACAGCCTGAATTATTAAATGCATTCTTTGTTTCAGTGGGAGTTAGTGATGCTGAGTACTGAATATTCTAAATATTTCTGAAATTCTGGACCAACCTGTATAGGCCAATTACTATCTCAGTCCTCATTAACTAATACATAATTTTGTTGAAACACTTTCGGTATAATTAAAAATATTTGTGTTTTGGAGAGAAGGGTTTTTTTCAAGTAGAGTAGCTGAGGGATTTTCTTTTCAGGAGTACAGGAATTTTTCCTGATCCAAGCCCAGAAGAACTAAGTCATAATGGATCTTGCCTCAGATTGAGGTGGAAGAGTCCAAGCCCGCCAGGTGGTAGGGAAGAGAGTGAAGGGACCTAAATTGAAATACTCACATATTGAACAAGGTGTGTTGTGATTTACAGTGAGTAAACTGCAGAAGGACCCTGCTGATCATCTCTTGAAAGACATGGCCAGTATTTATGAGAGAGGTCATGTCTTGAGACAGAGATGCCACAAAAGGCAGCACTTACTAGAACTCACCATCACCTGAGTACTCTTTCAGTTGTTCAACATGTAACCAGCCTGTTCATGAGTATTAATAATCTTCTGTGTCCCAAACAGTTTTTAGTTTAATAGCTTAAACATAGTGTTCAGCAACCATCATAGAATAAGAGCCCTGCACTTTGTTCAGGACATATTAGGTAAGACAAACCTGTCGGCTTGGTCAGCCCTCCTTGTCTAACTGTGCTTTTGAGCACTGGAAGCACAATTTGTGTTTGCTTTGCTTTGGCTTGGTTCCAGTCATCTGAGAAATGTAGTGCTGTGCTCTTTTAAGTGTATTAAACTATTCTTGTAAAGTGAATTATGCTGATAGCTTGTTTTGTCGGAGGAGAAGACAGCAATAAAAATGATTTGTGACATTTTTTTAAAAAGATGGACTTCAGACATCCAAGAAATTAAGATTTGTCCAACATGAGGCCCTTTCACTTGCTCAAGTGGACTATTAGCTCTTACCACTGGGGGTTTTTGTTTGTTTTGACATACATTGTCCTCTTTTTACAGCCATTCTGAAGGTGGTTTTTTGAAAGAAAAAAAAAAGAGCAACTGAATCACTTCATATTCTTATAAACTGATCTCTGGGACTGGTGAGAAGGAGAAAAGAGCTGATAATATATGTAGAATTAATTCTGATGAATTATTTAACATGTAGGAATTTAGTGTATAATCTCTTTGAATAATCCTCCCATCTTAAAGTCTTCAGTTCTTTTGGGATTTAACAATACTGACTGATAGTTCTGAGGGTTGTAATACATTCTGATATGTCCTGTCTCATTTCAGTACAGGTAAATTAAAAGTAAATTTAATTCTAATTAGCCAGATGGATTACTCAAAGGACTAGGTCTGCAAGGTAATGTTCAAGCTTTTAATTTCTTGTGATCTGAAATTGAGGTTATATTTGATTGATTATTTGAATATCTGAGAAATAAGGAAAGTTTTAAGCAAATGAAATGGACAGTGTGAAAAATAGTGGTAACTTGCATCCAGAGCCTTTTTAAGACAGTTCTTCACTGTCTTACAGTGTTTTATGTCATTCAAACTAAGAGGTAGTATTTCTTATCCCTTCTGAGCAAAAAGTCAGTAAGTAGCAGAGCTTTTCAAGCCTGATATGTGGGTTCCTTGGAAAAATAAATTATCTATTTTACCTCATTTGTTTGACCTTTTTGTTTTAATTTCACTTGATTTGAAAACCTGGCAATGCCATCTCACTAGGATACAAAGTCCAGTTTGGTTTCTGAATAATCCAGAAAGCTCAGAACATAAACCCAGCAGGATATGTTAGGTTTTGGCTTCACTTAATCTGTCACAGTTCATGAAGAAAATTTCAGCAGGGTCACAAAAATAAATATGCTCCAGTGGTGCTGGGACCATAAAGTGCATTATCTGAAGCACTTCTGGTGAGTGAAAACTCATTACATTGTGCAGAGAACAGGTAAAGCTTTATTTTTTCCTGCAGGGCTGCATGGAGATTTGGTCTTCCATCTTCTGGAGGGATCAACTAAAACTGGAATAGGTATTGAAGGAGGAGAAAAATTAAATACAGAGATGTCAAAGAAGCACTGGGAGGCCTTAGGTTGTTTAGCCTTCTAAAATGGAGGCTGAGTTGGTTGATTTTCATGCATGATTAGGTGGGTAAATAACATAGAGGAGAAGATCTATTTAAGGTATAGAATTATACTGGCTCAAGAACATATACTTGTATATAACTCATGAATACATCTAAGTTAGAGTTTAGAAGAAACATATAAAACATTCTTGGATAGCTTTCTGCTAGGTTACTAAGACAAAACTACTGTTTGACTACCAATATTATCAATTTATGAAGGAGCTTGTGAATTATAGAGATATTAAGTTCTCTATGTGTGTAAACAAGATAAAAAGACAGAATTTTACCTTTGGATGATCTACATTTTTATTATGCATTCAACTGGATATATGAGGCTTGTGATGTTTTCCATTAAAGTTTGCTGTTCTATCAAAATTACCACAGGTTTACTTTGCTTGAGGACTAAAGCCTTACATTCATGCTATGAGTGTGTTTTATACTTTGAAGCCACCCTTTTGTTCCTATTCCATGCTTTTTTTTATAGTATCCAAGTGCCTTTCAGAAATCTGTTGATTAATATAACCATAATGCATCATAAAAAAATTTCATTCTCTTTTTCTTTCTCATCATCTTCAGGAGAAAGTGTGTCACACATACTCATACAGAGAGGCACATGAAAATATTTGGGAAGGCATGCTGAAAAAGATAGACTTTATCATAGCATGTATGGGTGAGGTGCTGGGATTAAACAGATTTTCATCCAGTATTCTTTTACAGAGATCCATGTTCTGTCAAGAGTTGAAGGAGAAAGGGATGTAGAATGTCCTGACTGCATTCCTTAAGCCAGTGTCTGAGCAAATGTTTCAGATAGTCCAGAAATCATTAAGGATCATGTTTTCAAAGGTGTTAGAGGATGCAAGTAGGCACACTGGGACTTTCAGAAGCATTTTTTTAAGCCTTTCATTTTGATCAGTTGGAATTGAGAACTGAAAATTGAATCAGTGATATGCCTCATTCAATGTGTTCCTAACTAAGCAAATTTTTTACAGAGATAAAGACAAAGAATAAAATTATTTTGACATGATATTTTAAAAAGAATCAGCATCATGAAAGGATTAATGCTTATAAACTTCTGAATGGTTGGGTGATTTTAAATTATATGTTTACATATACTTAAGCTCAATATTGCCTGCTGATGTAGCTGTGGTCTAAAGGAAGGTGTTTGCAGCAACCCATATGGTGGAGAAAATGTAATGTTTGTGTTGACAATGACTGTAATCTCTCAAGAGTGTGTAGTTTCATGTTTCTGGGGGTTTCAGTTCTATAAAGCTGAAATAATAAATGCATGTGTTGCTGAGTCCAAAAGATTGTTTATCAAGATGGAGAACAGTGTCCTAGACAGCCTTAGTGATAGGACATGGGACTTCTAGAAGGTGGTACAGAAAAACAAGGTACATTAAGAGTCAAGTGTTTGCTTAAATTCTACTCCAACTTAACTGTTTTTTGATGGATAGTAGCAGCACTTAAAAACAAATGTCAGAAGAGAAAACTGATTGAGAGTCCCCTGTTTCAGATTATCACAACTGGAACTGTCAGTCCTGGTTTCTGTAAGTTTTGGGCTTGTATTCCACAGTCATGTGTAGTTTAGGATAACATCCTTAAAATGAATTTTCTAAAGGCAGATTGAAACAAACTGATGTAGTCATAGGGAAAATCAAGGTAACTATTCATGTACAATAAAGTCATAATAAATGATGACAAAGATTTAATAATCTACAAGGTTTCATGGAGGTTGCTAACTCTTCTGTAATGTTCCAAGTAACTACTACAGCTGGCAGTGACTTCACCCTGAGCTCAAAGACATCTGCTTGCCTAACTGCAGTGGCATCTGCATTTCTTCTGGGAGCCTGCAAGGTTAGGCTTAGAGAGAGAGAGGAAGTGCTGGTACTTAAAGCAGAAATTTGGATAGCACAAGGGAGATATAATACTCATTGAATGAAAGCAGCTGAGGGGCAGTGTGTCAAAAAATGCAAACTCTCTTTCTAATATATGGATAATTCTGTCTAAATCTGGCCAGTGACAGCATAAATTGCAGATGTGGTGTTTCATAAATTGTATATTAATTGGTTTTATATTTGATGTATGATCTTTATAACTGCAGTTGTTTTGACTGGGCTTGGCAAAACCCACAGTGCAACTGATACTGGTTGTTACCCCTTTTTAGTTCACTCTGTTAAGTTGCCAAAAATCAAATGGATGTAATTTGAATTAGCTTCCACTTTTAAATCTGTTGTTCTACAGATAGTGTTTAAACATCATTACAAGCCTGAATCAAAACATTAAATAAATGAAAGTATTCTCTTTTTTCTTAAAAAATAACGGGAAAAAAAACTAACCAAACCAACCAATCAAAACAACAAAAAAGACTAATTTAGGCTGTTTTACTCAGTATAACATCTTTGAAACAAGAGCAATTACATAGTTTTCCCAATGTGATACAAAGTATTCACAAATTAGTTCCCAAAATGTCTGTCCATCCTCATCTTCCAAAGACGTTTAGCAGATAATACCTTGGGACTATCAAGTAGTTAATGTATTTTCTTCATTAGGTTAGAACAACACATGGAAGACAAATTCAGCTCTCATTAAATTAATTGAAAATTCTCATTAAGTTCAACAAAATCAGTGTATGGCACTTCAGAGTAAATTGTCAATGGAGCACCAGCCGTAGATTCAAATTTGTCCCTAAAGATTGCACACAGATTTGTAACTATTTCATAATTTAAAGAATCCCTTTAAAATCTAAGGGGATATATATATTCCCTATAGCATTCAAACTCTGTAAGTTCATTGTTTCTGAGTCCACTATACTGGTAAGATAATGTTCTGGTTAATCTGAAGATGCAGCAGAGCCTCATACGCTCTGATCTTGAAAAGCAACATCATGTAGCTAAAATACTACATGCTAAACTAAATCATCTGTCTATGTAATAATTTGGTAAGTGCTGTTATCTTATTCCCTTTATGCCTGTTATACACTAGTTAATCATCCCAAGAAAATGCCCCATGTTACAATAAATACCTCTTCAAATAATTTATCTCCCACTTCAGTCAGCAGCTATTTTGAGGCTTAAAATAAGCTCTTGTCCTGAGTTGTGCATCTACTAACATCAATAACAAAATTATTGCTGACCTCATAGAAAGTAAAAGAAAATCCTTAATACTTCCTAAAAGCTAGATTCGTGTTGCAGCAGTCCCAGATGTTATTTTATCTCTGTTTTATTATGTTATATAATTGACAACAGATAAGTGTTAAGACAGATGTCACTGCATGGTGCAGTTACATATGTGCTTTCAAATTCTTTCCAGTGTGTGCTGGGAAGTACATGCTGCAGCAATTGCCATCTGTTTCATTAAACTTGGCAGAAATAATGCTATATGGAGAGAAATTTATATGACCAGGGCTAGAGCCTGCTTTTGGCATTGGTCTTTCATCAGAGCCTGATTTAGAAGGAGAATTTCTCCTGAAGAATGGTCTACTTCTACTGAGATGAAAGACAAAATCATACTGTGTCCCTTTGGTTTCAGTCAGATGCACTTAGAATATTTTTAAGAAGTAGCAGCTGTTCACAGCAGAGTTAATCTGGCAAATTAGTGCCTGGGTTAGACCAGTCTAGTTATGAAATTCCTGTATAAAAAGCTCTATAAGAGGTGTTTTGTTCAAATGGGCGTTGTATTCTCTCCTGTGAACCAGTGAGGTGTCTAAGGGAATATGTCACATGGTTCTCAGAGCTGCATTTGACTGCATGCTTTTGATTTAATTACTTCCTAATATGAAGTGAGAGAAATACTCCATTCTTTCTGCATCTTAACAAATGTGGGTTTTAACACATCAGTGCAGGCAAGCCATTTCCTTCAGTGTGCAATGCTCTAGATTTCTGTCTTGCAGCCTGTCTTCCCACCAGTAAAGTGAATATCTATATTGACTGCTATTTGGGGTAACACTGCCTATTATCTTCTGCTTCCTACAAGTACTGTGACTTGCTCTCTGAAAAGTTGTAATCATATATGTACAACTTACAGGTTGATGGCAGAATCATAAGCTTGGTGTGTGGAAGCCAAAAACCCTGTTAGACACCAGCAGTTACTGTCACTTCTGGGATCAAAGCCTGCTGAGATGATAAAAGGAAATAAAACACTTAAATAACCAGAAAGTGCAACTTTGTTTACTCGGGCATGGTCCAGAAGATTTGAAAATGAGCTGCATACCTGTATCTGTAGTGTGAAAAAACCTGTACTGAGCATGTGGTGTGACCATGGATATAGAGCACAGCCCTGATGTGCTGTATGTCTTTGCATTTGAGAAAAGCAGTTTTACATGTTGGTTTTTTGAGATTTTATTAAGTCACTTTGAAATTTCTTTATTCTCTCTCAAACTGAGACACTGAACAGAAAACTTCTATATTAATAGCCAAAGTAATAGCTCAGAGAATATACAGCCTGTAGTGTGACACCCCTGCAAAGTGACGTGGTGCTGGCTTTGCACTTAGTACAGACCACATCCAAACAGGGCTGGGGAGATTGTCCCAGCTCTTTGTCCCTGAGTCACAATTATCTTTGGGCTGCAAGGATTGTTAGTAGCAAAGGCAGCCATCCTGGGTCTTGACGAGGAGAAGTATCAGGAATGCTGTGTTCCACTCCTGGCTGGTGCATGCCAACAGCTCCCTGCAGACTTTACAATGCCAATGGCAGTGAGGCTTTTCTCACCCACTCCAGCTCAGACAGTCTGTTAATACCTTTCCTTTCTGTGCTAATTATGGTTTGTGTTGAAGCCTTTGGTGGTTTTCATTTGCAAAGACCTTCAACTCCTCAAACCACCTTTATTTTTATATAAAGAGAAGAAATATTTGCCTTGTGTTTGTATGTTATTTTTCTGTGTGAGAAGAGAGAAGAGGAAGACAGGGAGAAATGTCTCCTCTCTGTCTTGCTCAAAAGGAAACTGAGTTTTACCCCTTCACTCATGAATTCCATCACTTTCTCCAGCTCTGCTCCTCTTTCTGCTCAGCTTTTTAGTCAGTAAAAATGTACCATATGATTTATACTAAAGATAAAATATACCTTAAAGATGCGATATTAGGTACTTTGATATATAGCCTGAAGAAGTCAAGATCCTCTATAATTTGTGGTTGTGTTGGCAATAGAAAATAGGAACTTGTTGGAAGATTGTGGAGTAAAGACTGGAGTAGTAAGTCATCTGTCAATGCCATGTTCTTCATCTGGTGTACACAATTACCAGGATTGAGCAGAAGGGGCTCTTGAGCTGCAAGAAGAAAATGGAAAACCTGATTTGCCTGGAAATTTGGTTTCATGTTCCAAGTTCGTGCCTCATCAGATAATCTCTTGCATCATTACCCAGCAATGAGCTAAAACTAAGGCCAGGATAAACAGGATGTTAAAATAAAATGCTGCAGCATACCAGCATTACAGATGTCTGCACAACCCACACCCCTCATCTCTTCCAGCAGCTGGACACGGGATCTTAAGAGCCAAGAGTATTCTGAACATCAAACTGCCTCAGTGCTCTTAGTGCCTGATGTTTGTAATGCTCCTGGTAATGACCAACAACTCATACAAGAGGGAAGGGAAAACATGCTGCCTCTTGTATGTGTCAGGACAGTCATGCATAGTACTAATGGCTGCTCTGCCTGCATGCAGAAGTGAATGCTGAAATAAAGCTCTGGTTGCGCTTGTACCTCTGCCTGTTTGGATCACAGCTGGGTGCAGGATCAGGAGCAGGAGACAGGCGGGGACAAAGGCAGCAAAAGGTCTTCTAATCTCCAGTGAAGTGGCACATTAAATATCTGATCTCCCAGCTGGCAGAATTTCTGGATTGCACTGTTGAAATCATTCTTCGAGATGGTTTTAGTGAATGTGCAAAATTTCTGTGTCTACACTAGGTTATAATTTCTGCCTGATCCAGAAATTGCTCTAAGACAAGTTTCTATTTAATGAGCCAATATTAGTGGTTCTTGCAGTTGATAATAGACTATATTTGTTTCCAAAGGGCTCCATTACTTCTGAATTAGTATAATTATTTTCTTTTAATTTCTTGAACGACTTGCTGTATTTCATGCACTTCCTTTAAAAGTAAAAAGCTAAAATAGATTGGTTCAAAGTTTATCTGTTAGGAGGTGCCCTCAAGTTGAGCAATAATACACTCTTCTCTCAAGAGGAGAAAGTGTTTATGGTCAGGTTAGACTCTTTTTTAGGTAAATAGGAAAAGTTGCTTTCTAAGGTACAAAAATGCAAGCAAGACAATCATGTGAAAAATAAAGTAATAACAGTAGGGTTGTGGGATTGTGTTATTTTGATAATATTTTCTAGGTAAATCTAGAAAAATATTGCTTCTCTTTAGAAATGCATTAAAATTAATCATACAGCAAACAGGGTAACAGGATACTTTCCTGATCTTATAAGCGATATTTGTATCATTTCCATTTTAAATTTTAGAATTATTGCCATCCTGAGAAAACTTCTTACAGGGAGTTATTAATGTGAAGATTTCCAGATATTTGCAACTAGAAATGTTTTATATCACTGGTCAGTGTGCCACAGGGAATGCAATGCATTGATTGAGGTGATGTGTAACGCAGTGTGAAAGGTTCCCCCTTCTACTCCAGCTGGTATAACACCACCAACATTTTTTGAGAACCTTTCCTGACAAGAAATTTTCTGTGAATCACTCACTTCATTGGTCCCTAGTTTCTTCTTTGATATTTCTTCATGAAAAGGCAATTTATGCTGCCAGTGCAACTCAGCTAAGGCCTTCCCCTCCCATGTTCTTAATATATCCTTTGGGCATGAATGAAAGAGGCAGCAATCTACTTGCAAGGCTGGATTCTTGTTTTGAGAACATAGTGCAGTTTCTTTCAGAGTGAGAAATTTACCTAATTTGTCCTTCTAGAGACATTTTGAAGCTATAGGGAAATGTCTGTAATATGTTGCCTCACATCCAAATCACGCCAGGGATTTACTTGATTCAGAATCTAGTGCATAAAACCACCATTATTTCAGCAATCAGAGGAACTAAGAGGCATTAGAAAATACTGATGCAATTAAAATATTACTGATAAGTAGTTTATTAACAACAATTCACTGTGTTGGATCTCAAAGTGTGTATTCAGCCTTTAGTGAGTTGCTTTTAGAAATTAAGGTTTTCAGTGCTTTGCAGAGCTCTGTGAATAACCCTTGACAGCACTGCCAGCTTATCTGTAGAACTGAACTTCACAGAGTGACTTGGTTTGATAACATCCCACGAAATGCTGTATCCAGGTAAAGCTGGGAAGAAAAATTCAGCACTTACATTTTGGAAAAAAAACCCAACAAAATCCAGGTTATAAAACCTGGAAAATATCTTATGTGACCACTGAAGTGCCAAGGAATCTGCCATGTATTTGTGAGAAATTTGTATTCAGGTTGTGCTTACTTTAACAGAAGTGTTGATTGTTTTGGGGGGGATTTATCCAATCAGTTGAGATTCTACCCTTGAGCAAGTTTGGCCCAGTTTTTTGACACCTTTTGTGTTCTTGTTGTAGCTGTGTGCAATGCTGCACATGTGAGCACATGTAGAGCTGATGGATTTCCACAGATTTGCTATGTGTTTTTATTATTCAGACCTGTGGTTGTGTCATGGGAAGGTAAAAGTTATGCACTTGTGTCGCCCTGATGCAGAAGTCTTTTTGTTGTTTATACTCTTGAACTGGAGTTTCTCACGCAGCTTCACAAAAATAATATATATTTTTAGCACTTATCTATTGTTTGCATTCTTGTCCTCTGGGAGGAGAAATGTGATGGACGGTGATGTTCACCATCCAGGTCAAGAGGTGGCAACCTGTGTAGCCAATCTCTGGCCTTTTGTAAAAATGTATATATGGAGTCAGATTTTTAGAATAAAGAGTAGTAGAAGCTTCCCCTTGAGCTGCTGCGTCTGCTTCATTCCTCGGGTGCCCTGAGACTGCCGTAAGTGATGACCCAGAACGTGTGCACCTGACACAAGTGGTGACACACACTTGATGCTTTGCCTACCTGCATTTTTTTGTTTTTTGATAACTAATGTAAGAATTAATTAATGTTCACTGTAGATGCCATTAGTCTCAGTGTATGTCCAAGAATCCTCACCTTCATTACAGTGCACTCATATACATAGGCTGCTGCTGGCTCAAATTAATGTTTTGTGAAACAAAATGGAAATACCTTGAGTGGAGATACTTTTACTGTCCTTCATTTGTCATATTCACACCCTTATTCTTCAGGTCCATAAATGCCTTCTAACACGTTCACCAGGCCAAGAAGCAATAGGCCATAGCAGGGGACTGTTTTCCACACAAATATTGGACAAGGGAAATAGATAGTAACTTTTCTATCTCTGCAGAGTAAGTGGCTGTGAACAGATAGCAAATGAGTTGAGAGTAATTGTAAGCTTGTATACAGCTGTCTATTAGAACAGCAATTTCCTTGAGAATAGGTAATGGCAACAAAGTGCTTGCTGAATTTCATGGAGTTTTGATGATTTTGCTTCTAAAATACAAAAATCTCCATATTAACTTGTCAGATTTTTGGTCTATTACTACTAATGGACTGACTGCATGTTGAATACACTTGAGCTATAATACGGTCATAGTAGTTGTAATGTTAAATCCTCTCTTCTACCTCTTGAAATCCAGACAGTAAATAAATTATATGTTGACATCCTGCATGGACTGAGTTTCTCTTCTGCTGAAAAAGATCTTTGTTTCTACATCAGTATTTTACAACATTAAAGAAGCTAATGTATAATGTATAATTATACTTTTTGACACTTGTAGAAATCACAAAATCATTGAAGTCACACTGAAGATTAATAACATAATTACTGGTAAAACTTGCTTAGCTTGCTAGAGAGGTTTTGCATCCTGGAGAATATTATTTGCAAAATTTTCCAGAACAGAGCTGAGCAACTAGATATTAACCTGAAGGATTTTCCCATGCATTCTTGAGCTAATTTAACAGTCAATTTACACTAATCTAGATTAATTGCTTTACCAAAATAGGGAGAAAATATTTTAAAATAGGTAAAATGTTACTTGATAAAATTTCAGCTAACAGACGTGAATAATGATGAGAGTCCTTATTTTCAATATGTCTTTAAAAGACAAGCAAATCCCTGCCTTTGAAAAGGAAGAAAATATACATGAAACACAGTTAAATATAGTTAGGAGATTTACCAAAATCTGTATTTATGTTGCCCTAATATATAACTACAACATATTTGCAACTTCTTTATATTGAATAAAACCTTACTCTTAAGGTCTTTTTTTGTTTTTCTTTTCAATCACAAGCTTTCCATTTAGAGCTTATTTGTACATCACTGCATCCTTATATCCAGTTTCTTCTTTGATATTCTTTCTTCTTATATTCCTTAAGAAGCTGAAGCTGAATACTTGGTTTATTTATTTGTTGAAATCTACTATTTAAAGGAATATTATGAGGCCGCTACCTTATGTAATTTTTGTATGAAATATTGGTATTTGAAAGGAATTAGCCTTGCAGCTCTGTTTGTACCTTTCCTTTGTTTTGAAGCAGAGCATGTACACGGCTGTGTTGTGAAAGCCTTTGTCAGAGTCATTGACCTTGTCCTACAGGCCTCTGCAATGCAAATAAATAAATAAATCTCACTCTGAATTAGGAAAGTACAACTGAAGTTAGTGACTGCATTCATTAATTCAGTCTTTCATGGTAGACTGGACTATACTCTTTTCCATGTGGTCACCTTTTCACATTCTGAGAGCAAGCATTAGAGCTCACACATAATGCATCCTTTTAAACTATGTCTATAACTGTCCAGCTGTGGTTTAAATCTTAATTGTTTTTTAAAATCCTTTTTAGTTTTTTCAATGTGACACTACTCGGCCAATAAAAATAAGCAAGTCATCCATGTATTTTTTACATCCCTTTTCACTTATCTGTGTTTTTCTAACTCAGAGTTCCAAGGTGAAAGTGCATAACTGCGTAAATCATAACAGCCAGAACCCAAAAACCCCCAACATTTCTGACATCTGATTAAAAGTAGGGCTTTCTGAACTCTGTTTGAGAAAACTTACCCAAGCAGTAGAAAAAAGGGAGAACTCTAGATAAAACCTCATTAAAGACCTAGACAACATCAGGAGTAAATTTTTGGAGAAGTCAGTAATGCGGAACTCTGCAAGCAGTTTTATAACTTAGAACTGATTTAAAATTCAGATACAGAGCTGGTGATGAGACATTTACCTGAGATCTTTCCACCCTGCATTCAATTTACCAGAGGGTGCTGGCTGATTCTCTGACAAAAATTTAATCTTTCCTCCTCCTGTCTGACATTGCCCAATTCACTTTTTAAATTTGGTTGCTCAATCCAGCTCCAGAGTTTTCTAATCTTGACTGGATTTAACTGTATCAACATTTGTATTTATGTTACTTACTTCAGGGACAGAGGAAGATCCCCCCCAATTTATCAGAAACACATGTGCACCACCTTTATAGACTATAGAAGCTAAAGAAGGAAATTCTTTTCATCCAGACAGAAGAGTATGTTATTGATTTTAAAATAAATAAATAAATAGGCAGAATCTATGTTCAAAGAATAAAATAACCCCCTACCATTCTAGATGATGCACTTCATCCAGGTGAACCGGGGCTGGTACATGCAAAAATGCAGGTGAAAAGAGGGATTTAGGCACATTGGAATGGATTAGGAGGAGTTCTTTACTGGTTTTTAGCGGGGTGCTTACTTTGCTTGCTTCTGTAGCAGCTTCACTCCTGAGCGTGGAAGTCTTAGCTTGGAAAAGGGAGTTCTGAGGAAGAGTAGACATGGCTTTGGTTTTAAAATTTTGAACTATAATGGACATGTCATTTTTTTTTTTAGCCAAGGAAAAGGAAAGAGGAGGGAGACATGTCTGCAAAACTTCAGATATGCTAGCAAAAATGTGCATGTATTTCTGCATTTCCACTGTGATTTTTAGCCTTTTTCTCTCCTGAGAAAAAAAAAGAAAAGAGAGAGTGGATGATACTTTTGTTTTTACATGTTGAATGAAGTGAGAAATCAAACTAAAATAGTTGGCATGTAGAATAATACAAGATGGAATAGTTAGGGTGAGAATATTTGAGCCCATTTATGTATTTTTGCAGTTTTGAAGAGGTCTGAGGAGATAGTGCAGTGAATACAAGAGTCACTCTTCTTGACTATGATGCTGAGCTCTGTACCCATTTCTAACCCTCCAGCCTACTCAGTACCTCAGATGGAGAATCCTGAAATGGGTGGGTGGGGGCAGCTGGAGCAGGGCACCCCTGGGATGGGGCCAGATGTGGTTACTGGCAGCACCTGTGACCAGCAGCCTCTCCTCACCCCAGGTTAGCACCCCAGAGTCACTGCTCAGGCCTCTGCTGATCGTGAAAAAGAGGCTCTGTAGCTTCCCTCTGAAAATGTCAGAGTTATGGAGAACTTGCTTAGGGATGCAGACAAGTAGGAACCCTGGTGAAACTTTATGTGCCTGATTGAGCACTGGCCCAGAGCCCACCAAAGTCAGCAGAAGTGCAAATATTGGATGTGTTCTTGAATCTGTGTGTGTCTTCTTAGCTGAAAGCTTGGCTATCATATCAGTGTACCTTATTTAGCCAAATTCCAGAAACAAAAGTAAATGCAAAGATTTCTTAGATTTCTTTTGTTCTGGCAGGGCTTTTTTTTTTTTTTTTTTTTTTTTTTTTTTGTGTGTGTGTGTGTATGTGGGGGAGGTCTTTTGTTTCTAATTAACATGTTTAGTCTTCAGAAACTCCCTTATTTGCATTCTACAATTATACTGCTGAGTACAAAGCAGGGGGTCTTTGCAAAGAGCGAAGTGAATTAGTTTTAGCAAACTGCATCTTAAAAGGAGAGCACGTGGTCCTTTGGCCTTGCTCTGAGAGTAACTCAGCTAGTGTTTTGGACAGCAAACTCTCTGAATATTAGACCCAGGAAAATATGTCACACATTATTAGAAATGGGATGGATGGGAGCAGGCTTTATTGGAAACATTGGCTAAGCTTACGTCGTAATTGCTGTGCTGAAACAGTAAACAGCTGCTGATCCTGTGATCTTTCTAGTGAAAAACAAGCATTTATTGTAGTTATTTTTCAGATGTGTGTTGTTGTTTGCACAGTATTTCAAGTGTCTTACTTGGTATTTATATTATTAGCTCAGCGTTCTACATTACAATAAATGTGTTTACTTATTACAGAAGTACTGACCCTTAAAACATCTGCTTCTCAGCTGAACATCCACAGCTCAGTGGGTGTGGGTAGCTTCTGTTAGCCATTCTTTCATAATATTTTGCAGTCTTTGGCAAGCAGTTTGAGTCAGATTCTGACCTCAGATGCACTCCTGTACAATGGCAATAGCTGTGCTCCAGTCAACAGCATTCTTCTAGTTTTATGTCAGTGTTAACTGAGGTCAGAGGACATTGCAGCGAGTGGGCCACAATCCTGCCTAATTTTTGCCTGGCTGAGTTCTTTAAGCAAAATACATAAAAGCTCTAGTGGCTCCAAACTGATGCCAAAGTCTCCCTCTTCTCAAGAGTGAGCAATAGCAAACAGTATGGCAGAAGGTTAATCAAATCGTTATGAGGAATAAAGGGTTCTGTGTCTATTACCATTAGCACAAGAGCTGTAACTGCAGTCTGACAGGCTTGGAAGACCTGTGGCTGTCTGGAAAGTGCTTTTTGATCTTGTGCTGTCTCTTGTCTCTACCAATACTGCACCCGAGGGGAATGATCAGAAGCTTCTTCTGGAGACAATGGTTTCAATTGCCTCATGAGCAAGGGAAAGGACTGGGGAACCTGTCATTTCCTGCCGTGGGGAGAAGACTGCATTGTGGCTGGTGTTAAAGGAGGGAAGCAATGATTTTAAGAATTTTACTGTCTTGGCAAAAAGTCATCCTTCTCTCCCACCCTAGCATGTCCACAGTCTGTGACTCATGCCCACTCTGTCATTCATGTTTGAGGTTCTGCCTTTCCACCTCTGATAGCCCACTCCAGTGCTGTGGAAACAATACCAGACCTCCTCCTCTTCTTCCTCTTCCAAATCCCTGCTGCTTCCTCTGGTAGTGGGCTACCTGAGGAGAGAGAAGATGCTCACGTTACCTCAGAGCACAGCTTCCTTCAGCACATGCTTAACTCCTTATGCAGCAGTGAAAAGGATTGGACAGTCTTTTTATCCTGCATTTGCAGGACCACCCTGGACCTTGTCAACAGCAAAGGAACTTACCCAGTATGGTTATACAAGCAAAAAGTAATATCATCAACCATCCACAAGCCACCTGGGTTAGTATCAGCTGGGACTTCTATAGTGGAAAGAATTCGAAAGTAAAAATGCATTGTAAAGTTAATATACACAGCATCCCCTAGAGGTTCGTGCTGCAACTTACAGATAGGATAACTGCTCCTTTCCCATAACTGGTTTCTCTTAAAAGTACCATCTAGTAATCATTATAATGTGAATACATTTTCAAATTAGGTTATAGATGAGTCATGGCTAAAACAATGTTGGTAATACATCTTGGAGAATAAATCCCATTCTAAAATAGGAAAAAAGTTTTGCAAAACTACTTAGCAACGTAACCCTTGCAAGACTAGTGAGAGGAAAAAAAAGAGCTATTTTGTATTTTTGATCACTGCTTATCACCAAAAATCCCAGTTTATTTCCCAAATGTTTATTATTGCCCCTTTTAATTAAATAAAATGTCACATTTTCGAGTGCATGGATTTAATGTTGACTTCAATGTTTCCATGAATAAAATGGTCTCTTTCAAAGAACTTCAGGCCATACAAAATTTTTATGCTTGATAATTGATATCTAAATAAAAATGCAGTGAAGCTTCGTCTGGAAAATCCATAGAAGCATCTTGATATAGCTATTTTGACATGCAAATAAGCCCTATTCACACCTTGAATGAAACCACTTATTAATGGAAAGTATTCATTGTTTCATCTACAGCTTCTTTTTAATGTGGAAGACAGTTTTGATACTTCCACATTACAATATTTTTGATGCCTCCTTATATAAAGGAGAAAACTTCACAGTGTAACTATTTTGGTGTTGTTGATGTCTTGTGGAAACTGAGCATGGAGAATACAACAGATGGTATAGATCCACACCAGGTCAGTGAGATGTGGAAATACAAAACTGCCAATCCTGAAATTGAAAACAGGTGGCAAAATTTTCACTTGGAGATTTGACATCTGTAAGTAATCAGTTAGTGCAAGAGCTTTGGTCAGATTCAAATTAACTTCATTGCTGATTGCATTCTCAATAAGTAAAAGAGAAAGCAGCTGCAGTTGGTTAGAATCACAATGAATGAAGTACAAGTGTTTAGAAGGACTTCATTTTTGGTTTGTTTTTTGGTTTTTTTAGTTAGCTTGGGTATATACACTTCATAGCATTTAGGTTGAGAAAACAAAATGTTTTACAACAGTTTTAACAGTGCTTCTGGGATCAAAGCTTCTTCTCAGAGCTTCAAACTGTTTCTCACCATTCCTACACCACTTTCTTCTTCTAAAAAATGTAAATAAATAAATAACCACAGAACATCTGGGTTTGACTGGGGGAAGGGATTAATTTCAAATAAAGACATTAAAAAATTATTTTGACTAGAACAGAACTTTGCTAATGGGGGATGTTGTGTTCTTGAACTTTGTCCTTTCTGGCAAGCCTTGCTTCTCCCCACAAATAGTAGTTACTGATCTGAAAATGCAGATGTCTGACATTGACCTAGTGCTGGCTTTCCTAGCAACAACAGGGAATTTCAGAGGAGGCAATGTGTTAGTGGGTGCTAGTTTGAGAAAAAAGGAGGTTACTTGTGTGCCAAATTGAAGTTTAGAATATTTTCAAAACATCTAAATAGAATTTATTGTTGTAAGGCAGCCAGACTACCTGAATAACTTCAATAGGTAATGATATCGATCACCCAGAATATTTCAGGTTTAAAAGATTTCAAGTTAGTCAGGGCAGAAAAGGTTTTTCCCAGGGAGGGAAACTAACACTGTAACACTAGAGCCAGAGCAACTTTCAGAGTTGCAGTAAAAAGCTGGGGAGATGATCTCCTCCACCTGATGTTGTATGTGGCACATACACTTATGAGAATGTAGCACTACCTGTTTCCAGAAATTCAGGAGTCTGTTGCAGTTGATTTCAATTCAGTTTTCCGCAGTTGGATGTTTCAGAGAGGTTACCACCTCCAGTCAGACACCACTCTATACTAGAAGCAGCTTGACATCAAAGGTGTTGTAAGCATCCACAGCTGCACTGAAATCATAAGATCTTCAGGAGGTTGCACACTTGCATTTGCATATCCCAAAATGATTATAATTCTAAATCTTGAACTATGTGAGGATACTGTAATGTGAAAGAGTAACTGAGCTTACTAATGAGAAGAACCAGAAGATCAAGATTTGGAGATGTCTGTGGGGATTTGTTCTGGATGGAATGATGTTCAGAAAGAGTCAATAGATCACCCTGAAAAAATTATCCCTCTTTAAGATGCTGCAGTCGGGCATCTGCAAAATGTGAATTTCTCAGTCATGTTGAGCAATCAGATAAATGTTTAATATGAGTTTAACTTTTTAAGTGTTGTTTAATAGCTGAAAACTAAAGGAAACTCTGTGCTGTGACTAATCAGCTCTCTGCAGAACACTAGCAAGTGCTCCTATTAAATAGAATGCCAAATGTATGGCTTCTAGATCACTTCGTGAGATTCAAAAGAGCTAATTTATTGGCTATATGGTGTATTTTGAAGTAAAATAATATTAGAATTCTTTTTCTGAATTTTCTAATGTCTGAGTTTTCTAAGAGAAGCAAGAGGAGCCCACTCCATGACTAGCAATTTTATGGTGCTGCTGTATATTAGATATCATCAGTAAATTACCTTTTGCTTTTTTCCTGGAATCTAGACATCCCATTGGACTCAACATGCACAGTCATTTCATTCCTTCCCTCCCTGTGCATGCAAACCACTTTGCTATTTTGTCACTGCCTTGACTAAGTGATTTTCATAATGATTTATGTCACATATATTCATGGAACAGTAAGTAACAGATCATAGTATGCATATAGACTGTTCGGTAAATTAAACATGCAAGTTCTTTGTCCACAGCCTTGAACAGTGTGAAGTAAGCCCAGCCTTATTTCTATGCACTTAAAATGTAACAATTTCTGATATTAATTTCAGATAAGAAAGGTCTTAATTTTAAAATTTTTAAACAAGAAATAAGGTTCCTTCTGTGATACTGAGAAGATATATGATAGCAAAATGGAGTTCAGGCTTGTCACATTGCTTTTCAGAGAAGTGATTCTCTGACTGCAGAACACTTTGCAATCTTACTCTCCCTTCTGCTGTTTTATCTTTCTCTGACAGGTCACTGGAGAGGATAACATCTGATTTCAGACAATAAGATTGGGAAGAGGGAGCAGGCAAGTGGGGCCAAATTCTATGGCTGAGGCTATGAGACAGTCTTTGCATGCAACATCACCTTTTCCATCACAGTCTCTGCTCTTCCTCCCTGAAACTGGGCTAAACAAAAGTGGTACAACATGGGGCCTGTGCTCTCCCTGGGAGAGCACAGACTGATCTGGAGAGACAATGATCAGAGTAAGGCTGGAAGGTGCTGAATAACTGGACTGGTGGCAGAATAAAACCTGAGTAAATCCATAAAAGGAGGAATTCCCAGTCTAGACCTGTTCCTGGTGGCATAGACCTGTCAGGGCACTGGATGGTAAATGCTCTATTAAAGCCTGTCATTCAAGGTATGGGAAAGACAACTTTGTTTGTATGGGGAGAGACTTGATTTGGAGTCCAAGGACATCAGAGGGAATGTTAGTCTGGGGTTTTGTTCCTGCACGGAGGAGGGAAGAAGGCACATAGTGAGGAGTGGGGTCACATGCACATATAGGGGGGAAAAAACCCAAACAAACCATTAAAAAAAAAAAAATCAAGACTCCGTTTGCCCCTGGTTGAGTGCATTACAGATCTAAAAGAAACTGTATGAGCTGGTATATGTGAAATCACTCATATTTAAAGCTGGAGGTGAAAAACAATATATTGACAAGCCTGTGCTTCCTGTGGAGAGGCTGTATAATGATGCAGAAAGTTTTCTCCCACAGCTTTTAGTCTCCTTACTTCAGCAAAACTGATGGGAGTAATAAAGTAAGTTGTTGCTTTTCCCTTCTTACTGCATTTATATGAGAGGAGGAGGCTGAATTTGCTGTCTCTTTATTACTTTTCTCCTCCAGGAGTAGGTAAAAAGTGATATATGCTTCATACTTTTTTACAAACAGATTATACTGGACAGATGCTAAGAAGCAGCTTAGCTAAATCATGTGAAGGAATGCCTACATTATGCAGTGTAGAGAATCTGCTGCTTTTGGTATATCCAGGCAGAAATGGAGATTCATTTGGGGCACAAGAAGTTGTGAGGTTATGGTTTACCATTAATGGAAGAGGAAAAATGTCCACCATGAGTTGTGCAATAAAGTTCAGTTAAATAACAAATCTTTGAAAAGCCCTGGTTCATGGAAGTGTCAGTGGGTTTGTGGGCTCATTTAGGGCCAAACAATGTGCACAAATGCACCAAACTATGAGAAACTTCCACATGATTGACAAGCATGTGATACACAGGGTGAAAAACTGGTTTTAGTCTTGGAAGCAAATGGGCATTTGCTGTCAACACTGGTTAGTGTTTAACAAACTCTTCCTCACAGATTTGTTTAAGGTTACGAATGTGAGGAAGGACTTCAGCACTTAGAGCTCAGTGTTTTCATGGCAAATTTGTACTTCTGTAATTCATAAGTGGAATTAAAGCCTTGATTGAGTTGCTTACTGTTATCACTTAGTTTGCAATCCCAAACACTCAGCTGTGGATCTGGGAGTGGCCTGACAATTAAAAACAGAAAGAAGCAATGCCCATTGTGTGTCTGAAATCCCGCTTCTTTCTAGGGATTAACTTAACTGCACTTAAGGTTTGCAAAAAGAGACCTGCTTGCCTTGGGATCCAGCATGTGCAATGCACTTCTGAGAGTGCAGCTGATTTTTGTCAATGAGAGAAGCTCTCATCTTGTCTTCTGAGCCCAAGTCCTGGTGTCTTGTGTTTTCAGAATATCCTGGTGATTATGGACTCTTGAGGGAAGTGAGGCAGAGAGTTCACAGTTACCTTTACCCTGGGGGAGCTCCTCCATCTCCTAGCAAGATGTCCTGCTTTTGAAATTTTTCTGGAAAACAGTGAAGACTGATTCAAACAAAGGAGAGAGGGGCAGACAGACAGTTTATAAAATCTATGAGGACTGTAACTAGCCATGATTTAAGAAAAGTTTACTGTGAATTTCAAGAGACAGTTCTGTCACAGTGGGCATATGCTTTCCAAAACTGGAAAGCAGGATCAAGTGAGCAGCTCAGGCACGTAAGAAAGGAGGCCAAACCAGCTCTTGGTAAGGTGGGGATGCCAGTCCTTACTGACTGAGCCTGGCAGCATCCTTTAGCATTAGATAGCCTCACCCTTACAGTTATCTGAAGAGAAAATACTGTAAACCAGGCCTGTTAATGGTAATGGGTTTGGAAGTGATGGCTCTGTGGGACATACTGCAAAAGGACAGCCAGCCTGTGCAAGCTCAGCAGCTGGTTGGCCAAGACACCTAGATATCCAGGAACTGGTAATTTATCCCTCTATAATACAGACATGGAATGATGTATCTTTAGTGACTGAGCTGTTTCTCTGCTTGAATAAATGGGATGTATGTGTTGAGAAAGGCAGTCAGCATTCAGCAAGAAGACAGATTAATTTAAGATTAACTCCTCATTGGAGTGGAACTGACAGGCATGTAGAAGATGGGCACTTTTAGGGGCTGTTAAAGTACCATTAAAGTTCACCAGCTTGGAACTTGCTTGAGTTGCAAGTGTGAATACATGTGGTACACAGGGAGAGTTTGTGCCCTAAATTAGCACTGAGCTAATTGGAAACAAAACCAAATTGTTCTTGAGAAACTTAAGTATGATTTCTAGGGTTATATTAATTTCCAGGAATCAGGCAAATCTTTTACAACACTGAATGTAGTCCAGCTGGTTTTGAATCCTGAATTCTCTGCTGCAAGACATGAAGAGCTGGTTTGCAAACCTTACTGTGGCTGCTCTGGCTCTGGATGGGCTGTCAGCCAGTATGTGGGTTAAAACCTTGGCAGCAAGATGCTGTGACAAAGAAATATAAGACTGCTCTAAAAGACGCCTTTTTGTGCATCTAGCTAGTGCTTTTCTGTCATTGAATTTCAAGGGTAGGGCATAGGGAATCATAGCTGACTGTAGGCACTATTCTTCCTTTGGAAAGAGAAAAGAAATAGCACAGCGTTATTATGTGCTTCTTAGGAATAAAATCTGTGGTGAGTAGAATGAGAAGAAACACAAGTGACTTTTCAAGTATATTTTACAGGTATATCAATCTCAGTCTAACAAATTAGGCCAAATTTTGACTTATGTTCCCAACTCATTCTGTACATGGATATTCTTGTCTTCATTTAGTAATTAAACACTGAAATGTCATTTTATCTAAAAAACTTCTAAAACACTCTATTTTCTCTCTTACTTAAAGATATTTTTCTCCTTTGAATTTGCCTTCTAGCCCATGATAATAAAGAACCTGAGCAACAGCTTGAGTGAGTGGCTGAAAAGAAGTATAAATGCTCTGCACTGGAGTGATTACCCAAGCAGAAAAACAACCATCTTGTGAAAAGGGTCTTTTCCTCTTGGAGTCATTCCTTCAGCTCTCTGTAGGCACTAGGCAGTGTTTGCATGCATCTAATCACTGAGTCTACCAAGTCTGAGTTCCTATAAGCTCAGCTTCATTTTGAAAATAAGCTCCTCCTAAGCATTTAAGCACATTTGTGGTTTTTTAAGGAATATATTGAACTCTCTTGTTCCATGTGTCATGTCTATTTTTTTTACCCTCTGGAAAGTAAAATAACATATTCTTTGTGTGATGATTAATGTGTAATGATGTTCACACATTACATAATGTCCTATCTTCCACTTAGAAAAGCACTGGCACAGCAGAGAGTTGCAAATCTGTCCCTTCATGAAGTGTAGACTGATGTAATTTGAGCTGGCTCATCCCTGCAGCTTCCAAAACACCATGTGCTTTGCAACACAGCAGTATCCATTTCTGCCTCCTTTTTTTAAAAAAAATGCACAGATGAAATGTATGTCCACAGCATACTAACAAACCCACCCCAGCAGGAGTGCTGCAAAGCTGATAAGGTTTTTTTCTGGAAATGTTGGGGTTGAATTGGAAGGTGTTTATTACAGAAGCAAAAAAACACATTTGTTCAGTCTTCTCCCAGAATATGCCTATCCAAATGCCTAAGTTCCATGTAACTTTTTTATATTAAAAATGGATGCCAGCAATGCAGTTCCCTAATTTTATTTTGGGATGGTGGGAGTGCATGTAAACAGTGTCAACTGTAATATATATAAAAAAAACAAGTTTTATCTGTAAATTCTAAAATGCCTTTATAAGAGTTGAGTTCTTCCAGTCCTGTCATCAGTTAAAAACTGTGAAAACATGCCCTTCCTGCACTTTACTCCCCAGAGCTGCACAATCCACAGTACTAGCTCATCTGCCTTTTGGGAGAAGACAGAGGCAATATTCAATACGCCATGTACTGGGCAGTCCAATTAAACATTTTCAAGATAATTTCATTGCTTTGACAAGTTTCAAGATTGATGCAATATTTTATCTTCCCTTTCTCCAGTTTCTCTGCCAGTTTTCAAAGGGTTTACTTCTTTTTTGCCAAAGAATGTCTTTCTATCATTCATATCTCAAACTGGCTTAATTTGTATTTTTATACCTCTGATTTCTGATGGGTTTAATACAGCTGTTCTTTGACTCTAAACACATTTCTCCAACAATTCCTCCTTAATCTATGATTTTTTTTTTTTTTTTGGTCTCACATCAAGTCTAAAAAGGCAGATTTTGTGCCAGAGCTTAAGAACAATCTCTGCTCTAATTTCCTCCCATTAGTGTTCTAGAAACATGATATTTTTCTCCAGCAGATCTCCTGATCTAGGATTTTAGCTGATTTTAGCTGAAGCTACAATGATAATTTCTCCTGAAAAGAAAACAAACCAAAACTGAAGGCATTTAGACCCATTGTGATTTCAGTGAAAAATTTAATCTTCATTAGACAAGATGGAAAATACTTCACCAACAGAGGGACTGGAAGAAATAAGCAGTGTTCTTTCAGTAATAAAATAGTATAAAATAGTACATAGCTGTTACCTAGTGCTTGTCATCAGTAACACAGACAATGTTTAACAGAGAAATTGAGTTTCATTATGCGCATTTACAGATTGCAAGAGAGGCATTCATTGAGCTATTATGCAAAAATACTAAAAAAAAGAAGCAACCTGCACTTTTACAGCTTATATTTAGTTCCTTTTAGAGAATTCATCTCTACACTGTATATATTTACTGAAATTACTTACATGTCTCTTAATGCTTCCTCAAAAATTGAAAAGTTCTGACTTCTCCAGTGAAGTCAGAACTTACAGTCAGCTCTCACAGAGGACCATATCTATGGTACTGCACTGGGCCGGGTTGAAGCCCTTATTATTTAGAATCACTACTATGTTTTCAGAGGTCCTTAAAACACTTCATGCGTGTGAGTGAAAATGGAAGGCAATAAGTCTTCTTTTTTAAAGTGTTCTGCTATTCTTTTGGAACAAAATATGCAGAAATGAGGGAACTAGGGATATATAGAGAGAAATTTAAGTTGAACAGCAATTGCAAGTTAAAGGTGAAGAGACCTTGAAATAAGCTCCAATGTCTTTTTATTTTTTTTTAGTAAAGTGCCATTTTCATGTCTTGACCATCTCATCTCTGAAAAAAAAAAACCAAACACATCACAGATAAAACAATGTAAGCATAATTCAGTGTATTTATAAAGTTATGAAAATCAGGTAACGATATTTTAAGAATTGTAAAGTACTAGCATTTAATGTATTTTTCAATCACTGCTAACCTAAATATGTAAGCCTACCATATAAGCCCAGTAAGACCACCTTTACTTCTCCTGACCCTTGAAGCAACTCTGTGTTTGACCATGACAATTTACTTCTTTTACTTTTTGCAGGACATTTAATGAAAACCATCTTGACACCACAGTGTAGCGAGTTCTGGCACTAAGCCTTTACTGTTTATTAAATGAATTCACTAATTCTACAAATGATCAATCTATTTACTTGTAGCTGGATTAATCTTTCTTAATCCTGAATCATTGTTGGTCTAGGAAGCCTTTGTGTGCAGAAAACAAAAGAAGATATATAGTTTCCTTGTTTGATCCATAATGAAAGTGAAGGGATTTAAATTTATGGTTCCAATGGAAATCAATTTGTGATCTTGAGCTGAAAAGAAGTCCAGGTTATGTCTCCATAAACAGCTGTAAATTTTAATTTTCCCATCTTCAGAAAATTCTCTTTTGCCACTCTACTGGAAATAAAATCATGCCTTTTTTTTCATCAGCTTTTATAGTATCAGATTACTATTACATTCTCTGCTACACATTTCTGGCAACAGCAATTGCTTGTTCATTTTCCAGTTTTCCAAATCCTGACATCTAATACTGCAAACCACATCCTTTCTACTCCTGTGATAGGGGCAGAGGGGATTGAGGATGCAGAGAGAGAAATGTGCCATATTTAAGTCATGTGGGGGTTACATTGCATGATCTGCCTTTCTTTGAAGTGTCCAGGATGTGTTCTCAGAAGTGTCACTGTATATGTGGGCTGTATTTTGGCACACTGCCACACACTCATTAATAAATCTGTTTGGAGATAGTAAGAGGCTTAGGAGTTTGCCCTGGTTTGCAGACAAACTTACTAAGGGTGATTTCAGTCTGTTGGGCACCACTGACAAGGGAGAGAAAATCCTTCATCTCTGTGCCATCAGTGTTTGTTGTACCTGATGAGGCATTATGCCATTGTGCCAACTTTCTTCTTTTATTTCCACTGTGCCAGGTTGCTCAGATTTTAACCTGTGTCCCTGAGGTGATGTTGCCTATAGCTGTATGTATGGGCAGCTCCACTGTGTTGAAATGTGAGCCCTGTTTTTCATCGTATCTCTTTGCTTGAGCAGCCCCATCCTGCGTGGCTGCCTTTGGGTGAATGCTGGCATTGATCCTTGTGCCTGATTCGAAGTCAGCCTGACAGGGCTGCCCAGGAAGGCAATTACCCCCTGGTGCTGCTCCAGCACCAGTGAGTGACAGCCTGTGCAGAGCTGACCCGTGGTGTCTTGGCCAGAGCAGTGTTCCTGCAAGCACTGCTCTTTTCCTCTGCACGCTGCTGTGGAGGAACTGTGTGTGTTGTCTGTGCTAACCCATTTCTTGAGCAATGGGCTTCCTTCTGCATTAGCCTCTGGCTTTTCCTCAGGCTAAAGCTGGAAGATAACCCTTCTACCAAAGTTGCTTTTGGCACTATCTGCTGGGAAGGGCAGAATTAGCCAAGCTAGAACAGGTTCATATGTCCCAGTTATTTACTGTCTTTTTTCTCAAAAAGTCATGCAAAATGTGTTCCAGACATATGCTGCAGCTCAAATTATGAATGCCTAGTTCACTTTTTGTGTGCTTTTCTCACATATCCTCGGGTTGTTCTAGTGCCTAGTTTTGCTAGATCCTTCAGGAAAAATAAAGATGCTTTCAAGTTGGAATAGTGAGGTAGACACATAGGAGACACCTCTAATGCTACTGTCCAATACCAGCAATCACACTGTAATCTAGTTACTGACCAGAAAAAAATATAAACTTCTTTACAATGTGTTTAAATAAGGTGCAGTTGGTATTAGTATTCTCTGGAAAACCTTTGAATTGAGTTTGGAAAAGCAAGAATTTGCATATAAATAGAATATTATAGAGAGATCTCCATTTCTCTTGGCAGGGCATTTTTTTGTTGAATTCTTCACTTTTTACAGCTTTTTTTAATAAATAATTCTGTAGTTTAGCAAGGGTTTGTATTATAGGGAGGTTTGAACAGAAAATACATAAACTATACATGAATTAACATTTTAACATTATAGCTACAAGTTAATCAGAAAACATCAAATTATTTAAACTGTGTTAACTACTTCCTTTTCTATGCTGTGGTTGATAGTCCGGAAGAAAATAAAATTCTTAATAATGTGAGTTGTGTGCCGGATACATAAGAACATTACAGATATACTTCCTTTTGGAAGCTTAGCATGTGCTAAATATTCATCTGTGTACAGCTGGGTGTCTGCATTACTAATAATTATTGCAAGTGCTACTGGAGATGTGGATATTGAACATATTAGTATAGTGTGCAAAGATTAAGTGAATAGTCCTCAAACTGAATTTGCCATGGCTGGGCATCTAAGTCTATTAGAGCTTTTTTTTCTTTATTTTTTTGTTGTATTTTGAAAGGAAAGGATAAACCAGAATCAATTCCAATGTCATTATCTTTCTTTTCAAGGTGATTTTGTCTTCCTGTCTCAGAAAGCAAAGGGCTGAGATAAAGGATTACACTCCACATTGTTAGCTTAATCATAATTGTGTTTTTATTGTTCCAAAAATAATACAAAAAAGGTCTGCAAGTGTGGAATGCAGATGTGCACGAGACTTGTAAGCACCTAGTAGGTGTAAAATGTTTTATGCCTTCCATTACGATCAGCCTTCCCTAGACTCTTGTTCTAACCTCAGTTGTGAAAGCAACTGAAATCCTTCTAGAATATGTGTGTAAAAAAAATAACCACATCAAATTAGAACAGCTGATATCACTGTGTACTGACCAAAATTCTCTCCCTCCTTTTACTATCCAGCATCTTCAAGACTTCAAGCCTTCTTTGAGATGTAAATTGTATTTTTTTGTATCCAGTATGTATCCAGTTAGCAATAAATTTAGATCTTGGTCCCCAAGTAGAACTGCCAGAGAGAATAGCAAAACAAATCTAGAAGAAATTATAAAGCCATAATCAGATTGCTTGTAAATTCAATGTGCAAATTATTGTGTTTATGTAGCTGGAGAATATGAGTGAAGCTGGAATTTAATAGTATTTCCTCAGTGTTGATGTAAGCTAATCAAAGTAACAGTATTGTTACCAGTGGACTCAGATCTTGACTTTACTTATACTGTTTCAATTTACCTGTATGATTACATAAATAATTACAAAGTGAAAGTAAATCAGGCAATTCAAGCAAACAAACAAACAAAACCCCAAAACACTACAAAAACCCAGCCTGCCGCAGTTGTAGTTGTGACAAAGATAAAGTTCTGGAAGTGTGGTAATATGCTCTTTGGGGCCACTTGTAGTGGTGAAAAATAGTTATTGAATAGAAAGCAGCTGTGAAGGGGAAAGTCTGAGTTCATAATGTTGATAAAATGGATGTGGAAGGAAATTACCAGTTACATTATTTCCCTCCCATAATACCTATTATTATTGATACTGATTCTGTATTGGACATGAGTCTTAGTCGCTACTTATTATATAATTGCAAGGAAAACATACCATGAGATAGCGTTATTATTTTAGACATTATTTTTTTGTTCTGAACAAACAGTTCGACGGCAGTACAATGATCATCTTCCATCATTCAGAGTTTTATCATTGTTGACCTCTGATTCCCTTTGCAGGTCTCATAAATTCTCATCCCTAGTTGGGAAAAATAGGATCATGCTAAGCATTTTTCCACATATTATTACAATTCTGTTAGCAGTTTCAGACAAGCTTTAAAAAGGAACTATGAGGATCTGGTCTTTTGTTGGTTGACCCAAATCACGACCCAAACTGACACAACTTTTTGTGTGCTAATTATCAGTCTGGAATAGTTTATAAAAAATCATGTTATTTTTTAATTTGTTAAGAAATTTATTGTATCATTATCAAGGATATATTGAAATTCAAGCTTATCTATCTTTCCTAAATTAAGGTCAGAAAGATGGAATTGCTCCTAGGCCCATGAATCAGATATAGATTAAGTCTCATTTTGTTGAAGTGCTCATAGGCAGAGTTAATTTAAACTAGAAATTTTCCTGATTTTGAGACATATGGCTGATTTCTGCTGTGATATTTGTCATTTAATATATAAGCCCTGTACCTGGAGAATCCTTTAAAGGCATGTTTATGTTTGGAAAGAGTCTGTAACTTTGTGGAACTAGTATTCATATCTTTTATCAACATTTGTTGGTTTGTCACCCTTACTGAAAGGATCATAAAAGACTCATAAGACAGGCTATAGAAAGTTACTTAAGCTAAAGTAGTATGATGGCATTTTCTGTCCCTTGATGAATAAATTTGTGTATTTGATACTTGATTTTGCTGGCATTTGGGCTGTGGCATATTTAGAAAGTTGAACATGTATCTCACAAGCAATCTGCTGAATAACAGTTTCAATGTATGAGTGTTTCTAGTCTTTCAAAAAAAAATCTTGCTGATTATGATGCATTTATGAAATTAGTCAAATTGTGGAGTTGGCTTAAATGTGTGCAATGAAATGTAAATAACACACACATTTCAGAAATGCAATTCTGAAATTTTAATGTGCTGAAACATTCCCCAAATGTTTGACCGCATGGAGAAGGGGGAAAAACTCAAAACTAGTTGAATGAATGGAAGAAGATTTATGTATTTGCCCTTTTTTTACTCAAAGAAGGTTTATTTCTCCTTTGGTTACATTGCCACCTGAAAAAATGTGAAGTTTCTCTTTTGTTTTTATTTCTTAATAAATAAAGCTTTATGTAGACCAAAATCAGAGCTGTCTTCCTTGTCAAGTTAAGCTGTTGTATTTTGGGCTTATTTGCTTAGAATTTCTCCCGTTTTCTTTGAGGGCAGGCTTGGCAAAGCAGAGAACCCTTGTCCCCACCACATTTAGTTGTCTCCTTCCCTTTCAGCAAATCTTTCTTGTGTAGTCCAGCATTTCTGCTCTGTTAGAGCCACTTGTATAATTCACAATATTGAAGTGGACAAACAGCATTGATTTATGTTAATGGCAGAAGTTTTAAGCAGTTCTATGTATTTCACAGTACAGGACACAAATCTTCCTGCCCAAAACCTCGGACTAGCAGAGCCACCTCAAAAGTCAGAAGCCTCCTCATGTACAAGACAGAGGTTTCAGATGTGTGTCTTCCATCAGTTTAGATTAACATATTTAAAAACTTCTTTAGTACTTGCTAAAATGAAAGCTCAAGTGGTAAAAAAGCTGTTACCTGGGTACATGGTGATTTAAGCAATAGATGCCAAAAGCTTTCTTTACGTCTGAGCATGTACACCTGCCCCAGAGGAAATTTGAAACACCTGTTTTAGATATGAGTGAAAGTGATTCTGCCTGTAATTTTCACCCATTCCCATTCCTCAGTCTTCTAAATATTATATGCAAGCGTGTTTTAGTTTGTGTGAATGATGCTCCTATTCCTTTAAAGCCTTTAATGGAAATTCTGATCACATCAGCTATGAAGGGCTGAACTGGCCAACTGTGGCAAGAGCTTTTGATCTTCCCAACAGTCACCAAATAATCTCTGATCAGTGAAAGCTTTTTATAGATTTGTTTCCCTTATCCCCACCTGACTGCCTCTGTAACTTTATTCAACATGGAGCTGAAATCTTAAATTTTAGCATAACCCAAGGAGGAAAAGAGCTGCAGATGTTAGGATTTTTATCATTAATTTTATGAAATCTTCAAGAGCAAGAGCTGAAGGATCAGACCGAAACACCTTCTTCATTTCATATTCATTAGAAAGACCTTACTCTTCTTTTACTGCTTAAAAATACTGCAGTACAGGATTAGAGATAGTGGCTTGCCAGTGATAGTATTATATATAAAACTCTGATGGTTTACGCATGAAAATATCAGTTGAAAACAGTAGTTCCCTCTTTAACAGATTTAAAGACTTACTGTAGTTTTGCATCTCTGTTCATACAAGTCGAGAAAGTTGCTGCTCATCTGTGCTTGCCAATATTGTGATTTTATTATAAATCAGACATTACAGCATTTGGCTTCTTTTCAATTTATTTGAATGACATGTTCTCCTTCAGTGTTAATTAAAGCAAGAGCTCCAAGATCTAAAAGATAAGACTATAATACTTCAGTATATTTCCTCTAAAATGCCTTTTATGTGATTTTTTTTTAAACTACACAGGGATTTCAACCAGAAATATCAAACAGTTCTAACTTGTAAAGTGTTGGTATTTTAAGTCTCTGAATGCTTTTTCTTATGGGATGCCTGCCTCCTTTTAGAACTTAAAAATAATTTATCTATCCATTATCTGAAAATTTATATAAGTTTTATTTACATAAAAGCATCCTTTTCAGCTGATTTCAAAAATGTTTGTAATTTTCTCAGGTAGAGATCTGCTGGGATAAACAAAGAGAACATTCTGGAGCAGAGCTGGTCCAGCCAAGCTCATTGCTCCTCTCTCTCTATCCCCTGTAGTTTAAGGAAAAGGTTTAATGAAGGAGGAATCACACAGTACATTTCTTTCTTTATTCCTTGAAACCACATCCAGATTTTATCTCACATCGTAGCTCAGTATCTTCACGCTGCCAGTCCAGGACAGTTAACTAGTCTATTGATAACAGTGTTTTACAGATTTCATGGTGAAAAACCTCCAAAGATTAGTTTTAAACTGAATAGTTATCACTTCCTGCATTTAATTCTTGCTACTATTCAATTTAGAACCTCCAAAGATTAGTTTTTAACGGAATAGTTATCACTTTCTGCATTTAATTCATGCTACTATTCAATTTAGGAGAATAACATGCATTCTGAATGCAGTTAGATGATTCTAAAGCTTCCTTATGTCAGTATAGCTTGTACCTGTAAAAGAATGTTTAGCAGTGTAATGGCAGAAACAGTCTTTTTTATAACATTTTGTATGTTCCAAAGAGAAAAATCACATAATTAAAAATTTTAAAGGGGGTAAAAATTGTACACTAATGACATAGAAAATCTCTGTAATGGGGACTGGCCCAAGCCAAATTTTGTGGATGCCATGATGCAATTATACTGTAAAAGAAAATATGGAGAAAATTGTGTAGAATTTCCAAGCCAGTGTAAATGCCCCAACACACTTCTTTCCTTCTCACCATCATTATATTCTTATAATTTTAAAAACCAATTTATGTTACAAACAACTTCAAAGGTTAGAAACTACATTCATTTCTATTCAGGATGTGGGAGAAAAGAGTGTAATTGCTTTTCTTTACAAATGGCTCTCAACTTGAGTTGAATGGGATTTAAAACCCTTCCCTAACTTTCACATGTTCTATTTGCTATTTTAGGTAATTGCCTCAATATGTCAAGCACCTATGATAACCATGAAAAGAGTAGGCTGGAACGGGACTGCAAAACGGGGGTGAAATGCTGTCTTTGCCTCTCTCCGAGTGTGGGTTTTGAGCCACCCAGACCAGGCAGGGAAGGTGCTTCAGGGGAAGGGAAAGGGGTGGTGCAGACATGTGTCGTTACAATTTGGGACAGTTCAAATAACAGTATGTGTAAACTCCAGTTTCTTCAGAGGGTATTATAGCAAAGATTTATTGAAAGACAGACTTTTATACAGTGTTTTGGTACAATGAGTTTGATTGGTCATTTGGAACAACACTTCCTGACTGTTTCTTCCAAGTAAACAAGAACCAGGCAAAAAAACCACCTGCTAAGACTGCTAACGGTCTTTTACTTTCCAAGGATTGTTTTGATTCCCCCTTATGACTTCCCAGACCAGAGTGAGAGAGCACTAAGTTCCCACAGGCTCTGCTGCTGCTGCTGCCTGAAGCCTAAAAATCCCTGTTCTGACCACTGTCAGTTCCCACAGACATTCACCTGAAGGTCGTGGCCTGGCGTGTGATGCTCCCGCAGCCTGTGGAAGGTGCCGCAGCCTCAGGACAACCATGGCCTCCATGGAGCAAGCCCCGGCACTGCGGGGCATGTGCAGGGAGCCCCCTCTCTCTGCCCTTGTCTCTGAGCAGTTTGCCATGTCTGGCATCAGTTTGCCCTGATCCCCAGAACAGCACGGCAAAGTGCCTGCAAGCTGAAGCAGGGAGGGTTGCTTTGATTAGGTTTTGATAAGGAATGTGGAGGAATAAGTTAGTTCACCCACTGAGCTGTCCCTCTGCATCGGGCCGCTGACTGTCTGATAAAATAGAGAGCACAGTAGCAATTTGTTGAAGACAGTGTTCTAAGGCTTTTACAAAATGCAAGGAAACAGGCTTCAAAAAGCCACCTATTAAAAGAAAAGAAGTCTGATTTCTTGGGATCTGAGGGAAGATATGGCCTAAGATTGCTTGTTTTGCATGTCAATTAAATTCTGATTTCTCTAGCTGACCAAGCACCTTCGTCTCACACAATTTCAGCTTGGTTGGGACTGATCAAATAACTCAGGAAATAAGTTTAGTAGATTAGGGGGAGTTTGACAGAAAAATGGAACCACATAGAGCCGAAAGTGTATTAGATATTGTTTCTGTGTTGTAACACTTTCTGGTCTGCCAAGAGCAAATGTTTGACAGATTTTTCTATACCCAACCGATGGCTCCTATACCTGTTCCTGCTGTAGGAAATCTCACTTATTTAAATCTTTGATAGCTAATTTTCTATTTTCCCATCTCTTCTGTACTTTGACAACATGCGTGATGCTTATTAAGGACCTTGGAAGTGGTACCATCTTTTTTCAGAAGATTCTGTTAAAAAAAGGAGAGAAAGTATTTCTGCACATAATTGTTTACCAGTCTATCCTTTTAGCATTTTCCTTTACTTTGCCACTCCTTTCAAGAAGTCTTTTTTTTTGTTTTTTGAACCAAATCACCTTCTTCCCAGCACATCAAAAGCACAGAGCACCCCTCTACTTCTCCTTTTAGACACAAAGACAGTATGAAAAGCATATCTGATTTTTAGTGCAAAATATGCAAACTTACTTCACTCTCTCTCTTACTTTAACAAAAATAAATAAACAGAAAAATATTTTGGTAGGATTTTGAATTGGGCAACATGAAAACTTCTGAAAAATTAATGGTTTTGTCTGCTGATAGTTTTATAGGTTTGTTTTTACTGATAGTTTTACTAGTATGAAAAAGTTGCAAATGAGCATGAAAATGTTCAAAAGTAATATGTTAAACACACCACCCAACTGCTCATCCCTTACAGAAGATATAGTGGGTGTCTGCAGACTTCACACATCATTCATGTTTATCATTTATAGAGCAGGACAGCTTTATTTATGCACTGGAACAGCTGTTTATGAGAATTTCACATCTTTCATAATGTTTATTTGCCTTTCACCATGGCTTCCAAGCTCTTTTGACATATAATCATTGGGAAGACCTAAGTCTGTACAAGAGTTTCTCTGTCTCTTCTACATTTGTTTTCTTAGGTGATTAAAATATTTTTGTTAGACTTACTCTATTTTGAAAAGTGTCAGCTGTGGGTAAACATGTATTAAAGTTACAAATGTAACAGGAGCAGCTTTTCCCAGACAGAAAACAAGCAGAAAAATAAAATAGGATGTTTAGAGGAGTCTACAAAACTTAGTCCAAATTCCTGAATTTTGTTAAAGTATAATAGCTCTTTTAAACACTTAAGTTGCCATAAAAACTTTATCAGGGATACAAATGGCTATTTTATGGAGTGGTACAAAACCTTTATAAAAAATTCTTAGGTTTTCAATTACATTTAGTAAACCAGTGTTCTGTTCACTTACTACATTGCTTTGTTTTGCCTTTCTTTTCTTATCAAACAGGTGTGTTTTATGAAGTTGTTCAGAGCTTCCCTCGAGTGGAAGAAAATGTGGAGGTGGATTCATATGTAAGCAGCCACAGGTGGAGAAGGCACTCAGAGTCCCTCAAATCAGTGGACACCAACAGGGCCAGCATGGGGCAGGATTCCTTGGAGCCAGGGGGTTTCACAGACCTGCTGCTTGAAGAGGGACATGACAACACTACACAGATTGAGGTAGATACTAATTTCATCTATTTTTAAATTCATTTTATTGTCTTTGATTTGGGTTAGTAAAAAATTAGGTTATTTCCTTCAGGGTATTCTAACACTTATGGGGAAGAGTACCTCCGGTCTTTGTATTTGTGAACTTATCAGCACATGGAAGCTGGAGTTTTCTCTTGTCCTGAGGCTGGAGCCTGGCCTTTATGACTTTTGAAGATAGTCTCTTGAAGATATTTGCTTTTTTGCGGGAAAACAGTTAAGAGAAGTCCCATGTTTTAGCAGTTCTTGCTGGAAAACTGGAAAAGGAAGTAGTATTAAGATAGAATAAAATTGAATTCTTCTTTGAAGTTGAAACAAACACTTCAGTTTGCAAGTCTTTGCCTGACCTTTCTGCAGAGTGATATCCAGGCACAAAGGGGAAAAGACCCTAGCAAAATGAGAAATTAGAAGAAAATTCAGGTTGGTCATTGAAAAAAATTACAAACTATTTGATTTTTGGTCTTCCAAAGAATAAGATGGATTGAGTCCATCTATGTGAAGTCTTGGGACATTCTCCTTCTGTTTTATAGTGTCATTCAACCTCTAATTTCTTGTTTAGCTGCCAGATAGCTCTCTGTTGTGTTTTCTTTGGTTCTTTTGTTGTTGTGGTGGTGGTTTTTTAAGTATTGAGTTTGGGGTTTTGTTATTAATAAAATCTACATCCTGTTTCTCAATAAAATACAGCTTGGAATTAACTACACTTAAGATTTTCAGTCATTATAATCAGCTTCCAAAACAACAACGTTGGGGTTTTTTTCAGTTCCAGGAAGCTCACTCTCAGAGGAAAAAAAAAAAAAAACAGCTATCAGATTTTGGGTTGTTACTTACACAACAAGAAAAAAGAACAATGTAATATAAAACCCATGTATAGAGACAATGGAATCTCCACTGCATGAGCAATAAATAGTGCATTCGGAGAGGTGTGTTTTGTGCTTGTTTTTAAGGTTCCCAGTTTGCACAGCACTAATTAAATTTCTGCTTGTACTAACATGGAAGTCACTGGTTCATAAATTGTACTTTTGAATTTCTTGTTGATTTTTAACTTCCTTTTTGCCACATGTAATCCCCATCTGCCCATACCTGTTGCAATTCTTTTGGGCTACAACACAGATCAATGTTGCTTCTAGTTATTTTAGTGGGTAAGGTGCAAGCTGTCTCAGGTACAGGGAAGTTTTAGTAGCTGATCATTCTATGGCTTACCCATAGATCCCTATGCAGTGTTTCCATTCAGGGTTCCAAGCTCTTATAAAGCAAAATGGTCAGATGCCCTCCTCTAACACTTATGTATAGCAAGACTTGGGGGAAAAAATGAACGCTTGCAAATGGATATACATAAAATGGTTTTTTTCCAGGAACATGCTTCCTGACAGATTAATGGCTTTACAGTGTCTTAACCTGAAAAGTTTATTGAATTCAGGTTTTGTGTTCTGTTGCAAACCTCTTTTTCTAAGGTCTTTTCAGCACAGTAAGATAACGGAGTTGTGGTTTTACACATTATCGGATTCCATTGAAAATCCCCACTACAACACACAGCATCTCACAAAAAACCCCTTGATGCCTGGCCTTATAGAGGAGGTAGAGTATACAACAGAAGGAATCCACAGAGGAAGAATCCATACATTGCAGTCTTCTGCAGCTTGGCAGCTTATCAGCAGCGCTGGAAAGCTTATTGATTATTTTAAATCCTTGCTGTGTGTACATTGCAATGCTTGCTAAAAAAATCCTGAGAATGAGTATTGCCTGCCACTTATATTCAGTGATGCTACAGGATGATGACATCTCTCCTTTACAGATACTGTTTTCTCTGAAGTGTTTTGTAGGGTTACCATGCAAATGCAGACTTCTTTAATATGAATACTGACAGTGATAAACATGTTTTCACTTGATAGTATTTGCTGTCCATCTTTATAATGACGAGTTTACTTTTTCTCCAGCTTTATAAACTCAAACCCTTACTCTCTCTCACCTCTGTCCTTCCCTGCAAAAAATACCAAACCAAAACAAAAACCCAACAACAAAACCAGAACAAAAAGAAATTTAAAAAACAAAAAAACAAACAAACAAAAAAAAAACAGACAAGGAAAAAAGGGAAGGCAGTAGGCATAAATTTCTGGACACTGTTGAAAATTAAATATTTCCTGAGTTGTCAATCCATACAGTCATAAGGTGAAAAATGATAAAATCAAACCTGTGTGGAGCACAGCTTAGTTCCACTGGCTTTCCTTTTATTTTAAGGTTATGACACTTTTGATTAATTTTTTCCCATTGGAGTTACTGGCATTGTTCTGTAACTTCACAGATTCAGCATGCAGGATCAGCCATCAGCCCTGAACCAGAGGTTATTTTAACATCAGCTTGAGTGGGAGCATGAAGTACAGATCTTCTAAAGTTCTTCATGCAAGTGCATTGTAGATTGGTTTGTCACACCTTTCCAGTAGCCAAGGTGGACATCCTCCTGTGCCCAGGAAAGATGGTAATGGTGAGATTCTCTTTGGGGTGCAGCCTCCCTGGTCCAAATGGAGCAGTGTAGCCACCAGGGAGCCCAGGTGTCTCTCTTCACATCTCCATTTTGTCTCCTGCATTTGTTTGGCACTGTGATTCAGGAGAGGACTCATACAAATTGATATACATGTTCATGTGCTTTTTTTAAGTAAAGATGTTCTCTTGAACTGGTCTTGAACTAAATTGCAGAGGCTAGCAGAAGCAGTGGTTATAATTGTTTGATGTGCTGGGCCTTCAGGAAAGAGCAGGGTCTTGGGAACAAGAAGATCTCCAAGTCGCATTGTGTTGCTGGAGAATAGGAATGTTGTGGTCCACAGGTGCAGTGTTGTGGTGGCACAAACCCACAAAGATGGATGTTGCCAAAAGAAAAGCAAAGGACACAAGTTTCTGCTGCAAGCCAGATAGGAGCCCTGATAGCTAACTGTAAATTACAGGGTAAAATTAGCATATAACTACCTTAAAACAGTATGACTATCTTGAAAGTAGTCCTCTTCTACTTTAGAAAGGTTATTATGGTGTGCCAAATTGAGACTATAATGTTGCAAATCCAAAAAGCTTCCCAAGGATTGAGGTTAGTTGTTGTGCTGATCTTTTTCAGCCTTCTGATGTTTGTATTTTTGTAGTAGAATTTTTCATAGATTGTCATGTAAACAAAGTCACTGTTTTTTATCTTCTTTTGAACAAGGACAATTGATAGACTTCTAGTTTGACCAGTGTATTTAGACAGGTGTCAACCTCATTAGTCCAATCCGTAGTCATTGTCCAAAATCTATATAAGTCAAGGTCAAAAAATAAACACCTCTCTTTTTTACCCTGACAACTGACTGTGTGCATGTCCTTCATTTCGTGTCCTCTAACAACAGTTAGTCCCATTTGCTTTATTTTTTTGGTATTCTAGAGCTCAAAGTCAGAGGAGGGTCATATTCTATGAGAGACTTACTATGTTTTAATTCCCATTATATCAAATAGCTAAAGAGAGAGCGAGAAAGCTCTGAAGAGGGACAAAATAGTGGCATAAAAAGAGTGAGATCCCATCTTATACAGATGGGTGCAAATGTTACAGTCTGAGAAAAATCCCCAAAGCAGATAGCCTTGGACAGGTAAAGAAATATGCGGTCAGACACGTAAACCAACTGTAAGGGGCAGCCCCAAAATACAGGATTCTGGTGATGCATTGCAACAAGTTGTCTTCTTGGCTTTGTGGCAAATGCAATTTCAGAGGGTCTCCACTGAAGATAGGAGCATCCATGGCTAAGCCAGATTTCTTCCCAGGGATCACAAAGCCAAATATTACAGCCTTCTGCCTGAAATAACTTCAGGACTGTCAGAATTCTTCTTTCTACAGAGTTTGTTTCTCAAATTTCTGGGTTGTCACAATATCATGATTTCAAGACTAGCTTTCCTCTTTTTTTTCCTCCTGTCTTTCTTAAGATTCTTCTCTCCTGTTTTAAGGGTCAGGGTTGTTTTGGGTTTTTTGCTTGTTGTGTAATCTACTGCTTTTGTTTATTGTGCTCAGGATATTTAGAAGTGCCTTTTACTTATGATAAATAGAGCTTAGGAAATGCAACATGTCAGGTGGAATTTGTTGCTGCAAACACTCTTAAGTCCTTGTAAAAGCAGTGAGTGTGAAAATGCATCTTCCTGAATATGTCTAGTTTGGCATGTCTTCTTTCAAGCAAGGAGAAAAATAAGACAAATATACTACCTTTCTTCATATTCTCTTCATGTTCTCAAGAAAAGTATGCTCTGTAATCACTCACTTTTATTAAGTAGATTAGTATTAATATTGTTAAAATAAACTCAGCTTCATGGTGATGATATGACCAGTTGTTCTGTTAATCCCCAAAGCCCTGTGGCCATATAGATAATGAAGGTGGGTATCAGAGGTTCTTGTTGCCTGTTCATTTTTTGCATTACTGAGAAAACAGCTGATCTCTGAAATGAATCCTGTATGGATGCTGGTTTCCCAGTATTCACCACTAAGGACTCCACAAATCTATTCCTGTTTTGCCTTAGTACTTGTTTATGCAGGTCTGGCTACTGAGCACTGGAAAATGTGTAATAATGCAATAATACACAACTAATTCATTAATATACAATTGTGCATTGCACAAATGTTACATGATAATTTTTCCATAGTTTGAAATGTGCATCATTTTTCAAGGGATTTCTTATGTTTTTTGGCAGTGTGTAGCTCCATACAGAACACATTCTCCCTCTGTATGTATAGTTTTGGTCTCTTTTTCACAGATCTGCCTTGTGACTGCAGTCGCACCCGTGCAGGGTAAAGCACTGACAAGAAAAATACACAGAAATTGAACTGGAGAAGTCTCTGATATATAGTTTGCGTTGTCATGAGCAGAGGGTGAAAAACTTTGCAAAATAACTTTAGATCATGGGAATTACTTTCAAATTTGTTGCCACTGTATAGAGATACTACATCAAAACAATAGTCTTTCACAAACTTCAAATATCAAAAATAAATCCAGCAATAAAATAATAGATTAAATCAAGTCAAGCTTGAGCTGAGTGCAGTAAAGTTTTATTGGTTTGCACCAGCAAAAATGTGAGGAAAAACATAATTTTTCATATAAAGTCTTAGAACAAAATGAATGATTGCTGCTGTATGACAGAAGAAGATTCAGTTCTGAGGAAAAAAAACCCAGCATGCTGAGCATGCTAAATCAAACCAAACTCAACTGTATCTTATTTTCCCCACCCCACTTAACATACCACTTGCAAGCATAGAAAATTGTGGCTATTTCAAAATACTTTTTTTCTGTATTGAAGTAATTAATTTATTCCTGTGGGAGTCACTGATATCTCCTGCTGCGTATTGCTTTTAACTAAAATAAAATTGTTGCCACTTGAATTGACCCTTCTTTCATTGTTTCTCTCCTTTCTTTACTTTCTCTAGATGTTGTTTGAAATGTAAATTCTAGCAGCACCAGTAGTTTATACCTGAAAAGCAACATGCCCCTATTGGAACAACACTTGTTTTTCCTACTGATTTCCTACTGATAAAAAACAGTCTTTTGCTGGATTTTGCTCCTGACCCAGAGTTTCTGCCCAAAAGAAAACTTCTCCTTTATCAGTCCCAGTCACTCATGGAAGTGAAGATGTCTGATTCTGACTGGCAAAAACAACAGAAGGGATTGAGTTTTACAGCCCTTGGGATTTGAGAGCAATTACTCTCAGCTACTGACAGCAGTGTCAGCATGCCCATTGCTGTGTCCCCACTGCAAGTCTAAGCAAGGAAGAAAATAAATGGTTGAGATTAAATTTCCCTCAGCTGGACAAATGATAAGGCAATTCTGTGATTACCTCTCTAATGCACTGTATTAAAAGTAGAAAAACTTGTCCACGCGAAAAATAAGCCTTAAAACTAAAGATTATTAGTCTCATAGTGAGCTGTCAGTTTGGCCAAGCCTGCCTCTGTCCTCTGTTTTGTTCCTGCTTTTCTTATGTTTTTTTTCTTCCCATCCCAATGCTTTAATGCCAGTTGCATTTGAAGGACTTGGAAAGAGCAGTGTTAATAACACTGTATTCTGAAACCATGGTTCTTCCAAGTTACTGACAACCATATTGTGTATTTAAGAAAAAAAATCCTCGTTATCTGTCTAATGAGTACTTCTGTTTTTTTCCTCATCCCAAGCTAAGGGAGTGTCCCCCTTTATTTCCAAAACCTGTTTTCCGACTTGCAATTTTTAGAGCCTTTAATTGCCTGTGTAATGTTGCCTGCTTATTTAACTTTTAAATTTATAGGTCAAATATTTATCTTACATAGAAGTTGGATCTTCCTTCCCTTGTCAGTGATCCTCAACAGTGCAAGTTAATTCCATGGGCAACATTTCTTGTATAACCATTTAGTTTAATAATATCAAGGATGCTACTGATCCCTCCACCACTAGGACAGAATTCTTTTCTTAATGCATAGTCACATTTTAATGCCAATTTTGAAATATCAAAGTAATGCACTTTCAGTACAAAGGTTTAACCAGATTTTAGGTTTAAGTTGCAGCATTTAACATATATGTGAGGAGAAATGAAGCTTTGCAGAACAGAAATTTGTCACAGGAATTGGCTGATTCTTGAGAGAGCAAAAGAACAACACTTCTGTTATGAAATTTGTATTTACAGAAGTGTGTGGGGGAAAAACTAACTAAAAACCTGAAGCAAAACTCAGTTTTAGTTTTAGGTTTGATACCTGCTTTCTGATGTGGCTTAATTTTAGGAAAGATGCTAGACAATATTATCAAGCTCAAATAATATTTAGCCCTCGACTGAAATAAGGGAAACATTAGATTTTGGCTAAGGTTCATTTAAAGTTCTAAGTCAAGAAATACACTTTAATTGATTTAATTACATGGCTGAAGCTTTCCAGGTCTACTTCCAAAATCGTTATCATAACAAAAGTTATATTCACTCTTATTTTCTCTTTTAGGGAAGTATAATTATTTCTTGTTCACAGTTAATAATTACTACATCACGTGGTTTTTCGTGTATGTGTGATTTCTGGTGTATGACTCATTCAAGAGAAGGAGATAAAATCTGGGCTTTTCCTGTAGACAAATATTTTTCACAGTCTTTGATCAAACTTCAGTTGCTTAGTATAGACCTGGAACTTCCAGGGCTAAAACAACTGTGACTAAAATACATGGTTTTACAGTTGAAGGTGGCATTGCATCAGATTTTCAGCCATTTCAGACCCTATCTTATGTTGCCTTAGGCCATGTCAGTTGTACCTTTAACACTGTTGTCTTGCTGCCTTTAAGCCAGTGTAACTTAAGTCCAGAAGCCTCTGTTGGAATATGTGCTGTTCACATCTCTGGTGTTTCCATAATGTTCTAGAGGATTAAACAAATGTCCCATATGATTGCTTTCTACTGCACATCATGAAACTGCAAAAGCTCCAGAGCTCATTTACGCTGGATGTTGTGGATGTCAAAATCTACAGAATGAGGCAAATTCTTGGAATACAAATTTGTCACAGCTTATTAAACACAAAGGGAGTTTCTGAAGGGCAGATTACTGGAACCTGGGGAAAATGGGGAATTGCCACTGTTTGCTCTGGGTCCCCTGTGCTTACTGGGCTTCACACAGACAAAATCATAGAATATCCTGAGTTGGAGGGGACCCACAAGGATTGAGTCCAATTCTCTTTCCCAATCAGTTCTGAGGGCCATATGAAGATGTTTGACTTAAGAGAGTCCAGCTGTTCTTGTACTTATTTTGGTATCCATGTACTAGATTACATTAAATATTATGTTATTATTTTCATATTTGGGAGCTTGAAAGTTACAGTGGAGATTAAGGATGTATTGGAGGAAGGATCTTGGGATATGCTGAAACTGTGCTGCTGCACTGAAACCATTGTGGATATATCTTTTGTTTTCCATTTAGCAGAATGTATAGATGCCGTATTTTTGTTATAGGAAAGCTAAATTTTTGTGTTCAATTATATACCTGATATAGTAATTGAAGGCTAAGTTTTATAGAATTTTCTTGCTGTATTTTAATTTACTTTTCTTGAGCAGAGTTTTTTATTGTTATTTTAAAATGTTTTTATTCACCATTTCCAAGAGTTTATTTTAGAAAATTAGCTTGTTACTTTGGAGATGGAGAATGTAGTTTATTTTCAGAAAAAATCGAATATACATTTTTCAAACTGAGTGAAGGGAAAAAATATGTTTCCTTTTCATGTACTCTTAGGGAAATTATTTGAACTTGCTCTTCATGTGACGTCCTAAGACAAACTAAAATGTCTGGAAATTACTGCTAAATCTAGTATTTAACTGGTAATTTTTTAATCATTATAAAGAAGAGCCAGAAATTGAATTAGTCTGGAAAGCAGCACAGATCATACATGAAATGTCCTAATTCTCTGCTCTTGGTAAATTATACCAAAAAGTATGTCACCTGCAATTAGAAACAGAATCTGGAATAATCATTAATTTACTCACTATTTTCTGTTTGTCCAGCTGAGTTTTTCACCAGTGATGTCACACTTTCTAGCCAGCCAGCAGACTGAAGTATCACTGTCTTGGGTTTTTTCAGGCTTTCTGTTTCAAAATGGTAAACTAGGCAAACACCTTATATCTTTTTTTCTTTTGAATATATTGATTGCTTACTTGTATCGAGGTCATCTTAACACTTTTATTGGGTCTTGCTGCAATGTTCAGCTGGACTGAATGCATTGCCAAGTCTGTAAAAAGTGTTGTAGTAATAAGCCTGTCAACATTTCCAATATTCTCAATCTAGACTCAAGAGGGGATGGTTCTGCTAATAACTCCGGTATAGCTGAAAAGGGAAAAGACTGGAGGAAAGATTAATTCTCTATTTCCTTTAAGCTTGGGAGGAGAGGACGGAGAAAGAAAGAAATTAAAAATTAGCTTCCCCACTCCTAAATAAGAGAACTCCATTGTAATCCTGAGTTCATTACCACATGCTGAGCTATGCTGGCACACAAGGCCTTTAATTTAACACATTGATGAGAATGCATCTTTATAGCAAGAAAGGAGACAGGGAATTCAGAATTTAACGGCATCTGCCTTTAAATTTTCTTAATAATAATATTTTACTTTTCCATATCCTTCATCTCCAACTTTCTAAAGCATATTCCAAAATGGCGGAACTCATGACTGAAAAGAACTATGAGCAGAATCAACAGACCTTGTACTTTCTGAGTTAATTATTTCAGTCATACATGCCTCAGCTCTTGCTTGCAGGGATTTGCTGAAAATAGATTCAACTTGTGAAGCTGAATATTAGTGTGGTACTGAAGGCTGGGAATTCTCTTCTTTCCCAGACACTTCCTTTCTGACCCTTTTAAACCATGTTCACCTGGAGTGTCTTCAAGAGAGGAGAGTTGTATCAATTTGGTCATGCAAAAAAAGCAGATTATGTTCATTTCTACCCATGCAAAGCAAACAGCCTTACTAATTTAACAGCACTCAGCAAATTGTGCATAGTTGGTTGGAGCAGGGAGTGAGGGTGAATACTCTACCAAGTTGTTTGTGCAGAGGAATTTGGGTAAGTAAGAAAAAAGTTGTCACACTAAGCCATACAATTCCAGTTTGGATAGTAGCAGTCCTTAGGGATAGATTTTCAAAGCTGTAGGAATTCTGCTGACATTGATGGATTACTCAGTGTCTCTCCAAATCTTTCATGTTTGTTTAATATGGGAAAGTCAATTATCTGTTATCCCAAAAGAGTAACAATATGGCATGTAAACAGATCAGTCCATTGTTTCAGATTTGGTCAGACACTTCATTTGACTCTGTAAATTTAGTATTTGTGCCAGAGCCAATGATCTATCCTCATTGTGATTGTATGAGTTACACAGACTTTTCAAAGAGAATAATAAATGGAGACAAGGCTCAAAATTCATATCAAGAGGTGGATCAGAGTCAAGAAAGTTCCATTTGTAAAATGTGCATTTGTTCTGCTAAAAATGCCAGTTAATTGTTTTCAACTGCTGAAGAAAATGCTGATGAAACACTTTTAAGAGCTGTAGAATTTCATACACGCAACAGAAATAACTAATGGAAATACCAGGAATTTTCTTGGTTTTTTTTTCTTCTGTAACACCAGCAGGCATTCATGTGCAGCATGTCTAAGTGTTCACAGACCATCACTATAAAAACAGCATACTTATTTCTGGAAAACAAAATTGGCAATAGGAGATCTTGGAGAGTGTGCAGCAAATTGCAGTGTGAATAACGAGGGGAAAAAAATGAAAAAGAATAGCAAACATAGTTCCCCGACCTTTCAGTGGCACAACATTTAACAAAAGTTAGAGTGATGTGACAGGGTTACTGGAGGTTTGCTTTATGCATTTGTAGTAAGCTGCATAATTCTTCACAATTTCCTACTAAAATTTTTAAGTAAATGAAAGCATCATTTTCTGAGCATTCTTTCCGTAACCTTAGCAACAAAAGTAGGAAGAGGGAGAAGTTGCGGATGGAAATCCTGTCTGTCTGATCTCATCTAGGGGAGCAGCAAATGTCTTGAGGGATAAAATGTCAAGATCTCTCAGAGGCATTCTGCTCCAGTACAGATAACAAAGCAAGCTGTTTCTCAGGTTCTTCCTGCTCCAGGCAAAGTATGGGTGCCTCTCTTCTGGTGTATGAAAAGTATCTTGCAGTGCTAGAACAGACATAATCTGGCTCGCAAGTGCTACTGCTTAGATCTGGTTTACATAGGTCAACAACCTGGTGGGTGTTCATTTTGAGGGTATAACTTTGGGGGTATAATATTGGCTGGCACAGTGGATTATGGCAAGTTTGGTGAGGATGTTTGGAATATCTTCATTCCAAAGTCATAAGCTAGTGCCCCCAATGTCCCTATTTGTCTAGAAAACAAAACCCACAATTCTTTGTTGAGTCAAAGTTACTATGGAGTTGAAAGAAACAGCAATTCATTCCTGAGGATTTTTTTTCTGTAAACCTGGAAATAGAATTTTGATTTGATCATTTAGTCACTAGCAGTGTAGATAATGTTGATTTTCCTTATATTATATCAGACATATTATTCCATCACCTTGGAAATCAAGGTAATTTCTTAAATACACTGCAGAGGTTTTGTTTCTTATATAAACATTCAAGGGTAGAACACATCTGTATACTGCTCCAATAATGAACATGAATTTAATATTTATGTGAAATATTAGGTGACTGTGATTGCTAAAAGACACTAGAGTCTATACAAGTGCTTTTCTTTCTTATTTGTTGTTAATATTGAAATTGGGGGTGAAATTCAGCTCATCAGTTTGGAAACCTAAGAATAGATGCATGTGGCATAGACAAGGAATCTGCAAGTTTTTACCAGGGCATGTGAAGGTAGAAGAAGGGGAAATGGCTTCAAGAAGATAGGTTTAGATGAGGTATTAGAAAAAAGTCTTTGCCATGAGGATGGTAAGGCACTGGAAGAGGTTGTCCAGAGCAATTTGGATGACTCACCCCAGGAAGATTTCAAGGCCAGGTTGGATGGCCTCTGAGCAACCTGGTCTAATGGAAAGTATCCCTGCCCATGGCTGGAGAATTGGAACAAAATGATCTATAATTTGTCTTCCCACACAAACTATTCTGTGATCAAAGCTGTTGAAAATTTAAGGTGAAAGGTGCCTGGATATAGATGTCTGATACAATTTTAAGCTGTGGTTATATGGAATGGTCCACTGCCACTCCTGTAGGATAAGGGTCAGCTGTAGGTCCTGAATCATGTCTGCAATTTTCAGACTGCCCTGGGTTTCTCCAGTGCTTAGTCAATTAGATCTCATCCATGGTCAGTACAGGCAGTGCAGTTAAAGTGTGCATTTGGATTGTTCTGAAGTGGAGCTGAAGTAGCTGGCAAATCTTCACTGACTGCATTTAATAGATCTATGGTTCTGATAACAACTGCTTACAAACCCAGCTCTTGGGTAGACAGCTGCACTGAAGTATTCAACCTGCACACCAAACAACATGCTGCTCCTCTAGCTATTTATTTTTTTTTATCTGAGTCTGAAGAGAAAAAATATGATTTTTTTTTTTTTTTACAGATATACCAATGAATTGTATCAAACAAAATGGTATCAAGGTCAAAATGTTGAGATTCCTCCTCTCTTTTCCCTCTCCCTATCTTATTTGCCACTCCACCAACCCCATTGATTTGAGTTGATTTGAAACACAAGTAAAATCTTTCACTGGTTTTCAGTGCTTAGATGTTTTGCATCCCTTCTGTTGCTTGAAATTGTCAAAAGACACCGTTCAAGTCAAAAGTAATTCTGTAATGCCTTGTGATTTTTCTTCTTAGTGTCTGGTGTTTAGATGAAAGATTAAAAAAAGGAAATACAAGTTTATGCCATATTCCACTTTGGATGAATCTACTCTGGAAGAGCAATAAAGATTTAGAAGTTATACACAAGAAAAAATAACATCAAAACCAAAACAACGTGTTTGTATAATTTTGAAATATTTGAGTATGTTGGGTCAACTGCACTCTAGGTTAACTTGAAGGGAGTATTTTTTAGAGACGACAGAGGGAGGATGTTATTTAGCATCCTGATCCTGTCTGGGTAATTGTGGAGTGCACAGAGTATTCTGTAGATGTTTCTTTCATGGTGGGGTGCTATTGCCGGCTAGCAGATTCCCCCTGACCACAGAAACAGTTCGTGGGGGTCCTCAGCTCAGCAGGCTGTGCGTGGGTTCAGGCTTGGAAGAAGGAAGCATGCCCTCTCTTAGGTTAGGAAGGATGTTTATTCAGTGCAGCCATGTGGAAGGGGCTTTGCCAGAGCCCCTTCTCAGCATGGGGGAAGCAGGGAGAGAGAGTGGAGAGAGCGCGAGAGGCTGGGCCTGTGTCTCCCTTTTCCCAGGGCAGCCCTGGGCGGGGAAACACTGACCCAATGGGGAAGGGAAGGGGGGGGGTTCCATCAAGAGGAACCACAGGGGTCATCAGGGGTAGGAATGGGGGGGTGGAAGGAACATACCAAGTACAGACAAATAACAAATTACAAATACAAATTCAAAATCCTGAAACTCACGCCGCTACAGTATTCCTCTTGAAAAAAACAGTGCAGATTCTGCAGAAAGCTCATTTGGAGCCTGATGTCAGGCAAAGGCAGCAACTTGGACACGCCTGTCTAGGCAACATGTAACTCATCAAGCATCTCAATTAAATATGATGTCTTGGAGTTGTGGCATGAGAGTTCTCAAGGGATTTATTTATTTTATTGAGCGTGACTGCAAGATCTGATAAAGAAGCATGTCTGTGACAAGTCCTTAAGAAATGTGGCTGGTGATAAGTTTGGTAAAACTGTAAATAGCATTTTTTTAATATTCTTGTGTACACAATCCAGACTGAAATGCTGTTATAGATGTATACAGAAAAATACATGAGGATAAACCAAAATGCACACATTTTCCAAATAAAAGAGCAGTAGAAATTGCTAACCACTTCCATAATCACTGTCTTTCTCTGTAAGCCATGATTGGTAATTTTGAAATTTTGCATATTGATTGCAGATTTCAGCCAGTCCCATGTTTTAGTAGCTAAAGCTTCATCTGTGTTGTACGTGAGAGCTAAAGTAGAAAGTGCTGTGGCTAAATAACCAATTTGTTTGCAATCTGTTTAAAACCAGTGCTACCCAGGGAAGCCATGGTGATGCAGTTTGTCCTGTGATGCCCAGGTTCTCTGATGGGCATGGTCTGGTTATCACAGCTGGACTGAACAGCGTGACTTTGGCAAAGGCTGGGGCTGAGTGAGGTGTATGTGGGACACCTTTAAAAGCTTCAGAATAAGCTTTATCCCTACAGGTAAAATGCTACTGCGTTAATTAACCCACGCTCCTGCCTGTATCAACTTTGTATTGATCATATGTGTTCCTACAACTGATTGCCCTTCAATTATGCTTCCAAACCCTTAAAGATTCCTGAAACATGGTGTCAACAGCTCAGGAACTGCATCTCACGCCAGTGAGCATGGAGGCAGCTTCCTGCACTGTCCTATGGAAAACCCTGATCAACTACAAACTGTACTTGCTAATATCAACTTAATACTTCAGATCTGTAACACTTGCCATACCAAATTTATATTTGCCATTTCCCCTCCTCATATGAGGCCTCAGGGTTCTTGGTTGCTGTTTTCCTTGCATCTCCTCCAATAGAGAAGTGCCAAAGAACAGGAAATAAGAATGTTTTACATCTCCTGGCATTTCAATATATAGTGGAGGAATACATAGGCTACAGAGGGTTTAAAGTTGCTCTAATACCTGGATGGAAAAAAAGAAGAGGGTGTATAATATTAAAATGAACTTTCCTCCTCCTTAGGAGAAGGAAAAAATTGCCCAAGTGTGGCTATTAAATAGGTCAAAGTACATATGCTCAGAAACACACTGTCTTGTGTGTTTTGTTATATTCCACACAGAAAGTGGATCTTTAAAGGACTAAAATACTAAATCTTTAAAAACTAACTTGACAAAAATGTAGTTATTTATGGTGTTATCTGGAGTCATAAGCCCCCAAGAACAGAGCTGGTAACAGATGTGGTTCATAACCACTAATGCTCTGCAGTCTAGACCTGGCAGTTATGTTTTTATGTTTACAAAACGCCATTTTTGCAGTTTCAGTTTCATGAACCCTTCAGTCATATATGCATATCTAAAAATGAGAATATAAACTCTAAAACCTGTGCCGTAATTACACCAAAATAAAATTTCTGCTAGACATTTTTTTGGGCATTGTATTGAAATGGTTCCTTTTATTTCCTTTTAGTGGAGAGGATGCTATGGAGCAGTTAATAAAGATGCATTTTCAGAATTTCATTTCTCAGACTTCTGCTCCAGCAAATCAGGAACAAAACTGCATAATAAATATTTCCCTGTAATTGGGTTTTGAGTGACTGGTGATTTGGCTTTTTTCCTTTCTTAAGTAAGGCATTACATAGATTTTTGGTCTTTTGAAACTTGTCTCATATGACAAGACAGTCCAAAGGGCTTTATAAGCCTGCTGTAATGACCCCTAAATAGACTGACAGTTTTATAGCAGTCCCCAAGAGGGAAGCTTCCTTTCAAAAGCAGCTGAATATCATGGAAAAGGCAGTGACTCCACATTGACTTTTCACAAAGCCGGAAAGACTAAATGGCTTTCTGGATTAATAACATTTTTATGGCATCTTTCTCTTGCAGAATGTCTGTCAGCATGTGTGACTCTCCATTATAGGTGCTGTCAGGAGCTCAGAAAAGTGCAGTTTAAAACCTGGGAGCTTAAGTTGTTACAGAGCTGTGTGAAGCCTTGTGTCTGCATGGGGGAGAGAGATGTGAGCTAAATCCTTTGTTTCATCCCAGCTGATGACAGCATTTAATATTTACCATAAAAACCTCTGGATGTAAATCTGTGAGATTCTGGGCAAAGTGACTTTCATACTGGCGAAAACCTTTCATACTATGACTTTTCATACTAGTGAAAACCTGAGTGTGAGGACTACTGCACACACACAATAGGTCTTCAGGACTCTGCAGAGTACTCATGTAGCCTCTTCTTGGAGAATATAGTTTGAGATGACATTCTTAATACCAAAGCACTCAGACACAGCATCTCCTCTTCAGTTAGATTGGGTTCCTCTCATTCATTAGTCATTATATTAGCTGTTCAAAATGGGTTTTGCTAGGGTTTGTGTCATCAACAGTGATATTTACAACCCATCTTCAGGTTCTGCTGGTGGTTGATGTCGAGTATGTATGCTATGCCCATATTGCTATATATATGTATATTCCCTTAGTTACCCCCCTATCAGACATTAAAAAAAATGCAAACAAACGAAACAAAAAAAAAAAAAAGAGAAAAAAAAAAAGCCAGATTGCAGTTTTGTCACTGTGAAAGCAGCAAGTCATTGTAAAAGCACTTCTCTAAATTGCATGTTTCCTCAGTAGATTCATACAGAACAAAGACTTCTGTTAGGAAATTGAACAGTGAAGAGTTTATCCTTGATGAAAAGTGCTCATGAAATTGGTAATTCTGAGCACCTCAGAACAATCAAGCTTCCTAAGCAGCAGCCCGTATATATATCCTCTGTAAGACTTTGGTATTGTAATCCACATGTACATTACCTACCGAAATTGGAGCTTTCATGTTTTGAGAGGCCAGTTCAAGTTAAGTATTCCTCAGGGTTCTTCGATTATCAGATTCTATAAACATGTAAATCATAGGATTGCTATGTTATGATTGTAACTACAGTATTCTGTTAAAATGAGTTATAAGACAGCAGCATGCAAAGTGTCTCTATCCCCGTTTTCCCTGGCCCTAATCTTCCCACTAGGACCCCATCTCAGGATAGGTGATGATTTCTTGTACTGTCTCATCTCCTGTGCTAATGGCTTGTATACTAGGGATGTTCTCCATGTGTCCTTGCCACCTGCCCCTGTCTCAGTCAGCGTCTGACTAAAGAAAATGTGAATAAATGAGAAAAATCAGTTGCAACACCAAAGAAAATGTGAATAAATGAGAAAAATCAGTTGCAACACCATACACACATGCTTCTCCTGCCCAGGTGATGCAGAGTGTGACCGTACATCTCTCTTCC